>JBAIZZ010000342.1:1681947-1828752 GCA_037355905.1 Heliconius aoede | reverse complement strand
CTGGATTATGGAGCCAGAAATTGAATAGTGGAATTTGATGTCCCCCCACCCCCCCAAAAATTATCAGTTACGTTATAATAAATATTACATTATACAAAAATATAAAAACCTGCAAGCTATCATACATCCATATTAATTTCAACAACAATTATACATGTAATACCCAATCATTGTAAGTGAGTCGTTACAGCCGGCGTTAGTGTAAATTACGCCGAGGCACAGGTGCCGCTCGTAATATCCATAGTTAGAGCGCTTATTCTGTGAACCATTAGATGCTACATTACCTGGAGTGTTACTTGCCGGTCAGGAATTGCTCGGATATCTATTTTAGAATAAATATTTATATTGATATTTATGTGATTTAAAAAAACATATATCAATATAAATAAATAAATATTTTCATTGTTTTTGACATTTTGAGAATTATTATATAAATATTAAATATTTCACCCTCGAGTGGAAATCGAACCCACACACCTATAATACAAGAACACGCGCCAACAGTTGTGCAAGATTATTGAAAGATATATATATATATATATCTGTATAATAAGCAGTTAAAAAAATTAAAACTCAACATGTTAACCGAATCCTATATTTTGTCTATAATCTACAGAAGCCTTTTTGGCTGTGTGTGGTAAGAAATAATGGTCTACCGACGACGACGATGTATGGAAAATATACCATGGTACCAATTCATAAATGGAGGTATTTTGTAACCAATATACTTAATATATTATAGAACATTTCTTTTCGTTTTGTGAAAATGGTCGCACCGTAACATATTGTGTCCGATCACGGTATATAACACTTCATGTATCTTGATGACACTTCAATTTCGACGCGGAGGCTCTAGAAGGCTTTATTCCATCATATCTTATATCATTGTGAATAAGCTTTACTTATTACACTGGAATCGAACAATAATACTCAATAAATTCATTTAATCTCTTACATAGTTTATTGTAAATCGTGAACTAATGTAAAATATTTTAGACTCTCTGCTATAGAGATAATAGACTTGCATAAATATAAAACATTTTTTAGATTTTTGCAACTCTATTATCTCTATAGCAGAGAGGCGAGCAGAGCCTTGGGTTTTCCCGATTTTGATTCGAAGGGTGGCGGAATCTAACACTGCGCGCTATGTCTTGCAATTAGATCGGGAAAATATATTTCTTTTAACTTCATACCGTCATAAAGCATGGTAGGCACAGGAAACCTGCAAACATAGAGTTATGACACTCCCTTTACCATTAAGACACTTAACATTAAGAATGTACGCCATGACGCATAGAAATATTTTTACATATTATGGTATTTTGGGCCATACTCGAGTTGAGATTAGTTTCCAAATAGCTCGATTGTCGTTTTGACATGCTATTATAATATTCCCAACAAAAACATAGGATTTCATAATTTCTGTCTCAATTTCCTTCACCGCGCTCCATTAAACTGAATGATACACAAAGTTCAGTAAAACCAAGAGATTTGCATTAATATTCATAGACATTATCTGGAGAGCGTAATAATAGAACGGTAGCTGAACTAATCTGGTCGCGGAGTGACAGCCAATAACACATAATGGTCATTGTTGAAGGACTGCATCGATCGTTTACTTAAAATAAGAAGCTAAAAAATTTGACTGATTAAAAAAAAATGAAATTAAATAGAAATAATTTACTTAAATAAAAGAAATAATAAAACTACTTGATCACTACTAGCGCCACAGTGACTGTCATCGCGATGACTGTTGGTACGATTCCCACTTGGGGGAATGAAATATTTAATATTTCAATTTCTTCGATATAGTAATGAGCGAGTGTCCGTATTGGGGACGCAGTGGCTAAGTACTAGGTAAACAAGGTTCCCAGGTTCCGATTGTCTATATACAGCGTGAAGTTAGAAAAAGATGTAGATAACTATCTAACTTGATAGAAGTCACTGATAGAAGCTAGTATTTCTATATAACACACCTGTCATTCTTTAGAATCAAAAGTAAATCAAAAGCAAAAATAACCTGTTATATACGAGTATATCCAATTTAGCGTCGAATCACCAATAAAAGAGACTTAATACTGTTGTCTGGTGTCACGGCATACATATTTGACTAATGGCTATCCGATAGCTTTATGCGTGTAAAGCTCCCTGCCTAGTGCCTTCCCTGCCGATGTCCATATTAATAAATAGAATGTTATAACTGTAACATACAATTGCCTGCATTGCGGTCGCAGTGCAGTTGATGGAAATCAACACCGCGTTTTGCTTCCTCACCAGAGCGAAGAAATAAAAATATGAAATATTTAATATTTAATTTATACAAGTAGGAAATGAACACACAACCTATCAGTGTCACAGACGTTCGCTTGTACTCTTGCGCCACGACTGACTGGTGACTATCCTCTGCGTCAGACTATAAATATTATCTTACCTCCCAAATGTAATCTGTCAACATACCACCCTCAGTAGGCGTAGCACTAGCGTAGGACGATAACGACCGTTTAGACTATACAAATTTATTTAGAAGCTTTTGGGCATGTCGATTATATTAAAATAAATATAAGATATTTGTTCATTGAGATATATGTTGTGGCTTAGGGGCACGTGTGACTGGTTGACACACTCGATTAAATGAAATATTTTATATTTACATTTCTTCGCTGGTGTCGAGGCAATAAAACGCGGCGGCGGTGAATTCAGTGTTGAGTGGCGGCACTCAACGCCGCACTTTACCTCCGCACCAAAGCGAAAAAAGAAAATAGAAGCTTAAATAAATGATTCATTTTCTAGAGTTTAATATATATTATATAATATTGTAACAAATAAATAATACATATTTGAATCGTATGAACCGAATGAACGGTATGTTATTACTAATGGAGTAATATATCGCGATCTCTGGCCATGTTAATTCAACACGACGTTGTAATATTATAATCGCCTTAGCCAAAACGTATCAATTTAGTTGGCATGTGCCTCATTGAACGACGTGGACTTATGATTAGTAAGTTAATATTCATTTGTGTATATATTTTATTATACATTTTCTTTTTTATGCATACATTTTCCCAGTAGTTAAGTTCCCAGTGTATTCTATATATGCCATATATGCGAGAGAACGTAAAATAAAAAAAAACACTTTCCTTTCAATTTTTAACTTCACTTAAGTGTGAACTGGTACTTCACTAGTAGTTGGAACTGGTAAACTAGAAAAAAGGAATGAAAATAACTCAATCCGCCGACTAAGAATCGAACCTATATCCTTCTACAGTCCCACGATGTCCTTTTGCCCCACGGCGGCCTCGATATGTTACATTTAACAAATATAATAACAGTTACACACATTTATTTACATAAAACTCCATGACGTCACAAAAAAACAAAAATGTTTTCAATAGTGAAACATAGTAACATATGTTCCGCTTAGTGAACGCTACGTGAATAGAAACTAGAGTGGTATGTTTAAATTATTGTATAAAATATATGGCAAGGAAGTGTTTACGTTGAGTTTCCTATCGACGTTATAAATAACGTGAAAAATTATCAGTCAGTTTTTTAATAGTTAAATTATTAATGTTACCGTGGCGCAGTGTCACTGTATCTGTCTTTAAACGCGACGGACGTGGGTTCGATTTCTACACAGGGTAATAAATTATTTCATATCATTTGCTCTCTTTGGTAATGGTTTTTAGGAGATTTTTTTTCACAAATTACATTTTTTTATCATATTAACTTATTTTCGCGAGAAGACAGGAACAGGCTGATGTCAAAACAACTTCCCGTCCAAGTCTGATATATTGCATATTTAGTTGTGGAATTCTACCCCGCATCTATCATCATAATCAGTGAGAATTGAACCCACAACCATCGATTACATTCAGACGCTGCACCTCTGCTCTACTGCGCCTCGATGGCCAATGTAAACCCAATGTTAAATTTTAGTTAATTTGTCTTAACATTTATGCAGATTTCTTAAACTTATTATGTTGTATATGCCTCAAAGCTTAAGATCATTTGAATGTCCGAGACGAATGTATGGAATCTCTAGATACCAGTCCTCTTTGCATAACTCTTAGGTTATGTACGGATTTCAGCGTGAGGCTTTGACGTAGAAATTCAGATTAGGACAAAGAACTATATATATATATATATAAGCTACATTTTATACAATAATTTGCCTTTTGTTAAGATAGCCTAACGTTGTGAGTTTAATATTCCTCACCCAGGCAGTTATTTATTATATATTTATATTATTTTAAATAACAACTATCGTCTAATACTTTTTAGAAAACGTATAAAAAAATCTTTCTTAAGTGTGAAATAACACTTTTGAATTGTTAAAAATATCGTCTTTATGTTTTTAAATTATTTGTAAAGAGATTCCACGTAATTGCAATAAGTGATATTTATCACCCAATAACAATATTTCACAGGAGTTACCTTCCAATTGCCATTGGCCATTCCAAGGGCCATTGCCTACAAGCAACTGTGGAATTGTGAGAAGGTAGATCAGCTTCACGCTGTATCCCGCACACAGGAACCCACAACCAGTCGCGTTCACAGCCACACTTTGTGCCGCTGCGCCACGACCGGCTTCTAAATAATTTAGATGGTATTTGGAATTTCAATAAAACACTGCTTTTATTAAAATTTCGCGTTGTTAAAAATTTTCGTACCGTAAAAATGCGAGCGCTCGAAACTGAAACATAAGGTATGTAGGGTGGAAACAATTTAAGCTGAAATATCAAACACGCTTATACCGCTCTTATGTATCGAGGAATTTTATCATGCGTTACTGCGAACGGTATGTTTTTTTTAATAAAATGTTAATTAGTTTAAATTATATTTTTTCTATATCTTGCTATTATTTTTTCTGTATCCCGCATGCTGCAGAGTAGGCAGAGGGAACCTCGGTGTTAAGACACTCACTGGCCGCAAAAAAAAAATTAATTATACGTACGAGTATAATACATGAAAGACGAGTGCAGATAATAAATACTTATTCTTTTCTACCTCAACACGCAATGCCTCCAGAAATCGAGAGAAAGTGGGGAACGGAATGACTTAAACCTAGGTTCCCTCTGTCTACCCTGCTGTGTGCGGGATACAACGTGAATCTGAACTACTGAATGACTGAGCTATTAAGGTGGTATTAACTGAGCTAGGTATTTTTCACAAAACTAGAAAATGAAAACAATTTCTTTCCCCAAGTGGAAATCAAACTCTATACCGTCGCGTCTATAGTCAAAGGCTGTACGCACCACAGCGCTGCGACGACCCCTATGAAAAATGATGTATGAAATATCAAAATCTGTTCTTTCTTCTTGATGTATTAGCTCATCCACATTATAAAGACGTTGGCCGGCATACCGCACGTGACAAGAAATCTAACGAGTCAAGTAGTAACAACGTTATACTTGAATATACCTTACTCAACTTTTTCGTGAATCTAGAGTAATATAAGTTGTAAAAAATTATAGTTTATTTTATAAAACGTCTTTATAAAGTCAATAAAGTAGACATTGGATTTCTTTGCAATCCATTGACATAAATTATCATATATTTACACAGTAAAAACATGTCTAGGTGGTTAGGGCACGAAAGAAAATCCCACCCACCTAAATTCAATTTACTAAGTCCAGCAGTTTGTACGTCAGTCACTAATGAAAGAGTTCTATATATTAAGTATATTATAATTTTATTATAATAGACTCTGATTTCCAACTTTCAAATAAATGAATAATTTAATAACCTACACAAATATGCACAAATTTTTTTTATTCAACAAAACATACGCGTATGAGGAGTATCTTAACATTGGGTTTTGTCGGTTTATTTTTATTTATTTATATATACACTGTTAAAAAGAGATCAATACTGAATATAAAGCTCGATATATATCGAATATAAATATAAATGAGTACGCATGTACATTGTACGTACATGTACTTATTGTATTTCCTAGGGAATCCCCTCCGGACCGATTTTGTGTAATGATGTTCACGGAACTTTCACGACATTTGAATATCTTATCGTATTTCAGCTTTAAGGGTTCCTTATGTTAAATTTCGAATGTTGAAAACCTTAGGTTATTTTTTTCATTTAACTTTAAATATATTTTATTAATATACATGCTTAAGATAAGCTAAAGGTCTAATAATAAGACAATATAGCAGAATGTTTCCATGACGCCCAGCTTAGAATAGGATCACCCTGGTACTGTCGGGGCACACATTTGTGCCCCTGCGCCACGACTAGCCAGATATTGTTTTTAATTCATTTAATTCTGAACCCAAATCACAGAATAGGGACACGCTGTCCACATTTTGTATATTTCCTCTTCGTCAAGCGCTTCGCATTTTTCTTTTCTAACCTCCTCATTCTGTTTCAGTTGACACTCAATTGTCCCCATCACGATGCTTGTGACGGTTTTCAATTGCTCGCTACGGTTGAGTGGCTTTGTTTATCGAGTCATTATTATTTACTGTTGAAATTTTGAAGGCAATATCTCGAAATCAGCAAGATGAAATGAAAATATTTAAAAAAACCCTTGAATGGAAGTCGAACCCACAGCCTGTCGCCTGTACCGTCACACTTTGTAACCTTGTGCAACGACTGGCTCAAATTAATAATTTCAAATACAGGTTTTTAATACCATTGTACCTATTATGATGATGATTAAAACCGCAATCATTTCATTTATTTGAATCGTTGTGTTCTAATTAAATATATTACAAATCACTTACATTAATGGTCGCATCCACGTGTATTCAACTGATATTTTTTTTAGTATATTTTGATATGAGGCCGTCGTGACGTAGGGGCACAAGCGTGCGACTGTAAACAAGACGGTTATGGGTTCGATTGCCAGTGAGGCAAAGTATAACGTTGAGTTACGCCACTCAATACATTAATGGCGGGAACTGGGGAACGGAAGCATCTTAATTTTCCCTTGGCTTCTCTGGCTTGGCTATCAATATCGAAAATGATCCAGATATCTCGGTGGACGAGTCGCGGTCACACTTGACTGGTTTTCTCCTACAGCAATCCTTATAGTATATACACATTTCTTATTAATATATTTCTCTATAGAATATAACATTTCATAGTATCCATCCATCATGTATTATCAAAACCGGTTCAGTGACGTCTATAAAGTACAGTAATTTGTACCTAGCCTTCGTCAATTAGAGCAACGGCTGACCGGCGTTGAGCCCTTTGATCAGCCACGTACTGTTCTAAATACTCTCCGTATTAAGACATTCCGTGAATGGTATTTAATTAAAGTGTATGCCTTCTTTATCATTCTGATTGCAATATTATTTTTTTAGACATCTTATTTTTGTATAGGATTTCAAGGATTTTTCTTACAATATATATACATGCGAATATATATACGTGCGGCTGCTAACGCGTAGATTGTGGGTTCGATTCCCAGTCGGGAAAATTAAATATTTGATATATTCATTTGCTCACTGTGATAAGCTTAGTGTTGAGCTTTGCCGCTCAACAGGTAATGCCTTTGGTTTTGGATGAAAAGTGTTTTAATTGAAACAAAGTGTTTTAGCATTAGGTTTCCCGGTTCTCCAAATCTACTCCCCTACAGTGCTATGATCAGAATATAGCGTGAAGCTAAAGAAAAATTGAAATTTGAATATGTAACTATCGCATTCAGCTAAGCAACACTGATGTGGAATATTATTAATCTGGCAACTCTTTAAATGATACTCTAGCAAGAAAGTTACAATCTTAATGTTAAATTAAAAAGTTCGAATGGCGCTTTAAACGCTTTAGATATAATATCGTAGTAATTATCGGTGCAGTTTGTTGGTAGAGCCACTTAAACGAAGTCAATGAAAGCACATTAGATGCAGATAAAGTTTAATTATAATAGAAAGAAGAGAAATAAGATAAAGTAAAAAATAGCGAAGCGTCTTTACACTAGCTTCTCTCTGCCTAGTCCGCTTTATACAAGATTTTAAAAATAGCATATACAATACCTTTGAAAAACTCAATAATAAGACATAATAAATAGGCAAAAATTCTAATTCCCTTGAGGGAAATGTATTATTTTTATTTTCTTGTTTTGGTGAATTTTATTTTGTTGTGTTGGTTCAAGTTAAAGTCAAGCGTTAAGATCCACCACTTAGCACACAATTTCTCAAAAATTGGGCAGAAAGTGTGGAATAGAATATCTTAATACTAGGTTCCCTCCGTCGAAAACATAGGGTCAAGACTCCTCGTTCCTTATTTTTACTGAGTGGTGAACAGAGACGCCGTAGATTGATTTATCAGACCTATTTAATGAAAATAATGTTTGGAAGCCGAACCCATAAGTATCGCGTCTTTTAAGATTGAAAACATGTCATAGTTATTTTCGACTAAAAAATAACAATTTATCTCAACAATTTTTATAATTTTCTATAGTAAATTATAATGAACATGTCAACCATTACTCAAATCTTCCTCAACTGGGTCAAACTCTCTTTTGTGCGGTCAAACAGGAGGGCTTACGAGTTCTCGGTTCAGTTTCAAAGTCCATTATTAATAAGCTTTACTGATATTGACATATCGTTTATCTTAATTTCAATACACGTTGAATGATTCATGTGATGGACTTAATACTCAAAACTCGGGTTTAATATGAGTTGTGGTTGAGGTGGATATTAGGAATAAGATTATATCTATTGAATAAACAAGTGAGAAAAATATTTTTATTCGTGGAGAACGGAGTGTCTTAACCCTAGGTTCCCTCTGTCTATCCCGCTAATCACGGCATATAGACAGATAGACAGACGGACGGACAACTAAGTAATCTTATAAGGGTTCTCTTTTTCCTTAAAAGGTACGGAACACTAAAAAGAATTCATTTTGAAAGGCAATTAATCTGTTTCCCTGAAAATTACTATTATAAATCGCGAACAATTCGTTTAGTCTTGAAGCCTTTATAAAGCGTTCATTAAAACTCAAGATGAAACTCTAAACGCACTCACTAACAGATCAAATATTTTTTTACGTAATTGTTATTCATTAAAAAAAAACATAGCTATATGAGATTTGATATTTTATATTATATATAAGTAGGTTATTGCCAGATGGTTAAAATTATTTTTTTAGACATTTTCCACCGACTTAAAATATATAGATATGACTTTATGATACTTTTGAAATTGAAATTGGATAACGTTAACGCACTAAACTACATTCTATTATTAATGTATGTCTATGTATGTTGATATTTAAAAATATATTTTTACACTAAATATTTCTCAGTCACTAAAAAATTACTTCGAGATTAATATTTTTTTATTTAAATGACATATTTTAACGAAAACATCGGTTCAGTAGTTGTTAGTTTTTAATATTGAAATTGTAATTTATTCAAAAAAATCTTCAATTCATCTCAAGCCTCAACTACTTACAATTCATCACACGCCTCTAGTAATACCTTAAGTATAAATCTTTATAAATAAAGGAAATTGAATTATGGATTCGCCTCATGCTTTACAGCGAAGCTGATCGCTTTTGGAGCCCTGCCCACATTTGATTAACTATTGGCTTTGGGCCTTTAAAAGTTTAGATTAGTTTTATTTAAAAAAAAAATAAGTAGTATATTTTGTTCTCTGATTTACATAATATGTTATATTATATTATTTAACATTAAACCCAATACTATGAAACATTTGAAACGCTATGTAATTTTATATAATTTTCAAAAAACCCTTCTATATTTTTATTGTGTACAGGTTATTATTTAGCTTCACGATATGTTTTCCACATAGCAGGGTGTGCAAAATTTAGTATTAAGATACTTCGCTCCCATTGAGACACTTTCTTTGCCCAATATTGGTTCGCCGAAATCTGGTGGCATTGCGTGTTGAGTGGCGGAATCCAACACTTTGCTCCAATGCTTTGCCTTGTTACAAGAACGGAGAAATAAAAATAATAAGTATTTTATTTCCTCTAGTGAGAATAGAATCCACGACCTGTCGTGTTTACAGTTACAAATTTCATATTTGACTGGCTACATATTATAAGCATCTTAGAAATAAAAAACCAGTGATGTGAGTGTGAATTATATAGAATGGAAAATGCCATTTTCCTATCCGAGGCTTATTCCAATAAACTAGGTATCATTAGTTTTAACGTTAATAGTCTCTTTCGATTGGAAATAGGTCATTTAATGAAGATTACACTCTAACGGGCGTATAATTTAGAAATTATATAGGTTTACTTAACTTTTTCTATCGATTAGAATTCGAGCTGAATCTGCTGAAATATTGATAAATACTATAAATTTCATTTTATTCTGGTTTTTATATGTTTTTCTTCACATTTTTAAGCTGGATACGTGCAGTATTTACTTGTAGATTAAGTAATATTCTTATATATTTTTTTTCTGATTTAAGAATAGGATAGCAGAATCCGATGTTGTTTATGTAATATGTCGCCAGACTTATAACTCGGGAAGCTCATCGAGTGCTTTACGTATTCATAGTTTTTGCACAAATTCATGTTCACTAGGAATTTATTAAAATAAGATCGAGATTTTTTATACATATTGAATGAAATTCATATACTGAAATAAACCTATAATATTTTAATAGAATAGTCCGAAAGATTATTGAAATAATAAAATATAATTTTAATAGAGAAGATGTTAAAAACTCTCTACCATCTGGGCCCCCCCCTAGACTAGAGTTTATTATAAAAGAATAGCGTTTCAAGACTTTTTGCTTCTAAAACAAAGGTGATTTATTCATCGTGTTTCTGAAATGCCCTAAAACAACTGTTCAATAATAATACAAAAACTTCTCTAAGCTTACATATTTGAAATTTTTTGAAATTATAATATATAATATATATAGTATATTTGAAAGCTCTGCGACTAGTTAGAAATAAATTAAACACTATTACATCACACAGGAATCGAAGTAACTACCCTGACAATTCACCAAAGCAAATGAACCAACGGTATAAGTGGATCAACTGCAATATGCAGGATGATCCCGAAACCGGGTGATGGTTACATCAACATTATCATACTGAATGAAGCTCGCTCAAATCGAATCCAGTCTTATTTATATTGCATAATTGGACAAATATATTTTTATCTCGTTTTATAGTACTACGCGATCCTATAGTTAATTGGTTTTTTTTGAATTAATTGGCTTTTTAGTTGTCATTTCTAAGTAACTTTGGTTATTGTCAATCCTCTTTCGGAGTGTTAGCAAAAAATATATACATATAAGAAATATTATGACTGTTGTGACACAGTGGCACAAGGGTGCCGCCTGTAAACGCGACGGTTGTGGGTTCGACTCCCACTCTAGGAAGTGAAATATTTCTTTCACTTCCTCGAATGTCGGTAACAGCTTTAACATTTCTAAACGGGCTTTATGAAACTTGATTGAATTATAATTCTACGTCAAACGTCCCTTTGCAAAACTAAAATGTATCTTACGTCCTTAAAACTTTTACTCAATTACGTTTCCAGTTATAACGTGAATTAAATATAAGCTTAAAGCGCACCTCAGCGATTTAAGTTCCAGCCAAAGTTTTAACGAGAACAAAACATAATTTTATTACAATTTGTGAATGGACTTCTGTCGTCGTCTTGGAAATGTGTAAATGGTTGCTTTAGTTGGCTTCGCATTATCAAGACTGCATTTAATGTTGAAAATTTCACTAATTATTATTCTCTTAATAATTTTTTGTAGTTCTGTGTTTATTTGTTTGTCTGTGCGTTTGTGCGCGCTGATCTCAGAAATGCTTACTTAACTGATCTAGAATAATCACTATTGTATTTGAGCAAGTTTATTTTAATATTTGGTGCTAGTTTTATTTAAATCGGTTCAAAAATAATAAAAATATGTCGACAAATGAAGTGTTTTATTAAATTTGCTTAGTCTTTAAAATGATAAAATAACCTATTAGAATATTAACCTATTAGTTAACCTATTAGTATCAAGAACAAGGAACAAATAATTGAGTAGTATAAGCAGACAAAGCAAGTGGCGGCAAAATAAATCTATAAAACTAAGAGAATATTTAAAGATGTACGTCCTTTTTTATAGTGTTTTTTAGAGTGCTTTTAGTATAGCAGAGTAGCACCGCGATGTTAGTCATAGAGTTTTTTTTTTCTTTGTCATTACAACGAGCGAAGCGAGGAAGGAAAATATATAAAAAAGTTAGAGAGCAAAATTTGAGATGTGATTATTTCCGATTATAAGTAACATTATTAATTAAGAAAAATAACATGTAATTATCATAAAAACTATTTTTTTACTTTACTAATGAAGTTTTCGAGTGGAGATTGAACCCACAACCGTCGTCTTACAGCCACACTAATTAATGTGGAATGCGGACGGGGACGATCAGTACACTGTTATAATTAATAAGCAAAAAGCTTATATATAGCAAACAATATAAATATAAAAATATAAATAATATAGATATAAAAAACTTATTATAGTAAACAATATAAATATAAATAGTAAAAAAATATCACTATATAAAGCAAAGTTTATTTTCCTGAGATTTTCCCTTTTTTTATCCAACTATCGATATCAAGCAATTTACACAAAATTGGTATTCGATAAAATTGAGCTTTTCACAGAATCACACTGATCAATAAACATACACGTCCCTCGTTCCGTACATTTCCGCTTTTCGCTTTTTGTCGTTTTGGCTTTGTTAAAATGTACCTTATCAAATTATAATAAGATTTATTTTTGGTTAAATGGTCATTAAGCGTATAGGGTTGTCTATTAAATTAAGAATTATGCTTTTTTATATTTTTTATTTAAAACAATTTATTGAAAACGCTTTATTGAAAACAATTCAATTATTCCAGCGGTTGAGAATCCATCCCACAGTAGTCACGTAAATGGGCACACTCTCTTCAACTGCCCTTAATTTTTTATTTCATTATTTATATTTTCAGTTTCACGCTGTATCCCGTATATAACGTTCGGCCTCAATTTCTTAATTAATTATATCATATTCCATTGTAATATTTAACTCAACCCCCGCCGCGGGCTGGCCATCCCTAACACATCCGCTTCCGACCAGCCAGGCGTGAGTGCGATTGGCCTCAATCATCCATCCATCCGCCCCTGATATGCGGCACTACGCTAAACAACACACGCAATAATAACCACTTGTAACTTACTTACAGCAATAAAAGGCGTCGCGTAGAACAGTTCATTAAAACTTTAAAAAGGCTGATTAACCCAATTTTTGTTTGAACTAATAGTTTATATTTAATTATTTTTTTTTAAAGAATTAAATGTTGTTGTTTTCGATTATAATGTAGGGTAAATTGATGTAATTAGATGGTAGTTTTAGTAACCTTAGCGGGTTTGCCAAAGAGAACGGAGGCAAACGCTACGGTCTATGCATACATCTTTCTCCTTGTCGACTGTCATGAACTTCTCACTTGTCCTCCAAGGGGTCCTCATAAATCTGCATGTAGTCTTAAAGTCTACGTACACCTAGTATTAAAGCTATCCACTTTCACATTTAAGTAAATAATTGCATGTCACATAAAAAAATTTAAGTAAAATCAAATGTCAGGAGGAAGAAGATACCTTAAAGCTTTAATTAAAATGTAAGTCAAAATAGAATATGATATTGTCATCTAAGATATCTATTAATATTATCGACTCTACTTTTTAAGGAACTTTTTTTTTGAGAAAAAAATGTTAAGTACACTGCGGCAAATGTTCATTGACAGAAATTAAAAAAATGAGTATTTCAGAAATCAAAGGAATTTTGCACTGCGGTTTTTATTTGTGTGAATGCTTTCAACAAACTTAGGACTTCTTTTTACATTCATATGTGTGAGCGTATGTAGGTTTAATGTATGTGTTTATGATCACCATTATGTTGTAGTTCTTTACTACAGTGTACCGAGCGTGCCAGTTCAGCACAGTATATATTAGAAACTATTAACGTTATGTAATATATAATATTCCACGATAAATAGGCTGTCTAATCTCTAAATAATTTGAGATTTAAATTAAAATATACTCTTGAACTTTATAATAATAGTATAGATAGTGCACAAGTACAAAATATGATGCTATTTAAATAAAATATTCTTTATTAAAATAGACCATAATATGCACTTTTAAATCAAGTTACATAGAAATGTCAGTAATGTTGGTCCCACAGATAATAATGTCAGTAGTGTCAGTCCTACAGATACATATAACAGATAGTATATAAATAATAATATATGAAAATTTTTAAATTACAATTAACAATTATCGTTTCCTTCACACGATTTAACGACACGAAGCTGTCAATATACCAGTCGTTATCTTATCAGGGTTTGGATCTTGAAAGTGAACAAGTTGCTCAACACATGGACAATGTCTAATATAATTTTTTTCTTTTCTCATTTTACTAAATTAGTTTGGTAAATTCCTGGTTACTTAATTATTTATCATTTTATATAAGCACATACTACTAAACCAAGCATTTCATATACCTAATTATTAATAAAGCACAAAGACAAAGAGGAAGCTCAGTTTTTGTTATACACAAAATACATGAGGCGTGAAATTTCTCGTCCCGCGCTGTCCACCGCCCGCACTGCCCGCACTCGCAGATGAGCAGTTCTCTCTCGACGAGTTACATGTACCAAACTAAGCTGGTATAATGACACAGATTTCTCGCTTCGTAGCTCCGGACAAGGATTTTGTACTTGGCTTAATGTTACGTTGTTTTGTATATGAAAATCGTATGTATATAATGTATTATAGGTAATATATATTAATTAATTACTCAATTTTAATTTTGGAATATTTATCGGTTTAGATCGTAGATATGTTTGGAATTAGAAAGCGTATGAGGCTAGACTAGTTCCACTATTTTTAGGTCTTAGCTCCATCATCGATATCACTATATCATTATATTATCATCTAAACACGTGCAACTGCAAAGTTTCATCCTCCTCAGCGTCACATTGTATCTTGCTTGTACCAGGATAAGCAGATGTAGCCTACTATTAAAACACTTATTTGAACCCCGACCTGTTGCGCTTGTGCTCCTGCTCCACGACACGACGGTCATGGTTAAGATTCATGAAGATACAATTATGACAAGTAGATCAAATGTTTCTTAAGATTTTATTATATATTTACAAAATTACATCGTTCCAAACCGACCTTATAAAAGCGAGCTATAGCTATAGGTTCTTGTTGACATCTATTCATCACAAAAATATACACTCGCCTATTTCTGTCACAACATAAGTCACAATCAAAAAATATTTATATCCATTTGAAAATAAGATACGAAACAATAGGTACCCACCTACTGTATATAAATTGTAACAAGTTCACAGTCACTGTACACGTGTGACGTGAATTCAGATGGGAAATATCCAAAATGTCACATTTATTGTATATCCGTGCTCTCGAGATTGACGTTGGTGATAAGGACCAGGAGACGCTGACAGCTGGAAACTGTATGGAAAAGAGTTCCATTATAGGTTTTTTTTGTCGCACAAACCAGGTGAGGATTGTGTCACTTTGGCGTGTTAGATATAATGTCAACAATGCTTATTTCTATACATACGTTAGTTAGTTAGTTATATAATCTATATGTTGGATACAGCATGAATTAAAGACAAAAAATATAATAAATGCGAGTATTTTTTTAATTTCTTAATATATTTAAACTATAGATATATTTTGTGTTATTATGTAGATATTTAAATATCTACAACCGGAATTAATATACTTAAGGTTATTCCTTTAATTTGCACCATTTATTTTGTTTGCGGATAACTCAATTTCACGCAGCGGACGTGTGCGGTCTCGCGCGCCTCGACTACAGTCTTGTAATCTAATATTTCATTTCCTCAAGTGGGAGTCGAATCCACAACCTGTCGCGTTTACAGTAGCAGGCTTAACGCCACGAACGATAATCACGATTTTAATTATGTACTATACAGATTATAATTTACTATACTACTACATATAAAGGGTACAGCAAAGTTAAGTCATTTGCAAACAGAGAACTAGGACATTACGCGTTTATGAGGCTCAATAAAACTTGACGAATGTATGTAGTTGCAAAAATACATTTAGGTGGTTTTATATTCTAATAATAAATCCGAGCTTCACAAATGTGGCCTTCGTGGAGCTGAATGTAAGGTGATGTTTGTGGATAACTCGGTTGTTATGGTATATCGGAGTATCTTGACGCCAGGTTGTCTTTGTCTATACTGCTATCATAGGTGTATATAGAGATAATTTCTTTGCTTTATGTAAATTTGTTAGTGTAAATATATATATTTTTGCTATTAACATTTCTGGAATGGATACAAGGCTAGTCTGGCGTGGGCACCCCATAAATCTAACGCCTACGACTGCTATATGCAGGAAACAGCTCCAATAAAAAGTTGAGTGGCAGAACTCAACGCCATGTCTTAATTTGTTATCAGAGGACTGAAAAATTTTTCAAACATTTTTCTAAAACATTAATTTTATATTGAAAAAAAGTAAGCATTTTCCTAACTATTTTCATAAAGATATCCAAAGATTTACAAGAATAAAATAACAAAAAAATGGCGTGTTATCATCGTCAAGTGTCACCCAGCGTCCACGACGCGACGAAGCGGGAAATCGCATCTGCCATTTTATCAACTTAGTGGACTTGAGACGCGGCTCATAAACGCAAAATATTCTCGTAGTGATATAACACTGTAGATATTTTTATTTTTCTTATACAAGTTAAGTAGTGTTTTTTTCCACATTTTAATTTTTATTTGAACAAATATTTAATTCAGAAAGATTCATGTAAAGATATTTCATTATCTTTCCACAGAATATTGATTAGTTGTCATACAATAAAGATTTTTTTCGATTTGAATGTTAAAAATATATGTTATTGTTAGTAAAAACAAAACATTATCTGTAACTGTAACTAAATCAAATTTCTTCCAAAACTGGTTCTTCAGTTATTAGTATAGAAAAAGATATATAAAATCAGAGTTAAATTTAAATCAAAAGATTTATTTATTTAATTTTAATATTAGTTTTTTCAATAATATTAATAATTATTAGTCCTAATATAATTACAATTGTACAAGGATGAGATGGTTTTAGGGTTAGTTTCTTACTGTTCAGTTATTTCTTCCACTCAGTTACTAATAATAAAATAAACAGCCGAATACAAGCTGAACGTAAACACCTAATTTATAATAAATATTATTTTCAGTGGCTACCCACTCAAAAAGTATTGTTTAAGTTAGAGAGTCCAAAATATATTAACTCGATGTTTTTTAAGGTAAACTTTCATTCTACATATTATAAAGAAAATAGTAAAAAATACTGTTATATTAATTAATGTTAAAAATAATTGTAAAAAAAAGCCTTCACAAACGTCCCGCTATAGACCAGCGCTATAGACAACCTTCAAACAGACCGTAATGCCCCCACACTTTTTTCCTATTATTAGTATTTTACTTAATGCAAATCTTATTTCTTTTAACTGTATCTCACACACAGCAGCCGCAGCATATTTTTACCGGCTCTTCTCAATGAAAATGCCTTCTGAACCGGGTGTAACTTTATTTTTAATAAAATCGACGATTCAAAAGTGTTTACAAGAGTATATTTGGATAAAATAATTAATTGTAATTAAATTATACAATTAAAATTATAAAATAATATTTTAATAAAATACTGTTATTATTGAGGTGTATTATATAGCGTGGATATTGAAATTTAAATTTAAAATGATTGAACGCTTGAAATAACATATTTACGGCAATCGTAAATATCAGTGAGTCTAAAATAAAAACCATCTAAATCAGAAGTTATGTTATAAAGTTGTTTTAATACAAGCACGTATAGAAATTCGTGACCCATATCTTATCGATATGGATTGCTATCGATATTTTTGTACACTGATTTTAAATATTGTAGCATCGTTCTAAAATATGTTTTTTTATATTTTTCAAATTACCTATATTAGAGAGAACTAGTGTTAAGACACTCCATTGTTCACTTCCATTTCCAGAGTTCGGTGACTCAATGGAATCATTTTGTCTCGCTACACATATAGAGTGATAATAATTAAATTGAAGAGTGAGAATCGAACTCACAACTTTACAGTCAGACATTGCCTCTATACTATTAGTATTTATATTAATGTCTATGTGTGCATCATACGAAATAAAAGTATGGATAAAAATCGTGAAATAAAAAAAAAATCCTATGTCAGCTGTTGAGATATCTGATTAATTTCTTTAGATGTTGGTTTGAAATATTTTAATATGCTGTTTCCGTAAAAGGGTCGCTGATACTTCCATCCTGTATATGTATAGTGTGTCATGTGCAAGAGTGCATAAAGTAATAAAAACGCGCGACAGTTTGCATCCATTAGCGTGTCATAACAATGTTATATATTATTAATTTTATGCTTAAAGTAAATGTCTTTGCTGAAGGTTAAATTTTGAAGCTAAATTACTTTTAGGGTTCCTTTTGAGGTATTTCAAAGAAAAAGACGGTAGCGAACGATCAATCAAATCAATCAAAGATTAAAAGAACGTGGTAGATACGTATTTTTAAAGTTATACAAATTTCCTATGGAGAAGTAGGTTACTAATATATTTCAGTTTGCAAAAATCGTAGTTGCATTACAAGTATAAAAATATTAAGCAATTGCCGTCACTACCGTGATTTTATTTTGTGAAATGTGCTCGACACGATGTCCAAAGGAAATTAGTTTCGTCTCTATTTCCTTTGCTCTATATTTTGAGTGTTCAACGTATTCAACATCAGGCTTTGAAAACTTAAGATAAGGCAATTAAGGAAATTAGTTGCAATGTTATTGGAAATTCTCGAAATTTCTTTAATTTTTTTTTTGATAATTGAAGAAATCAAAATATACATTTAAATAAATATTTCCTTTCCTCGAGTGGGGATCGAACCCACAACCAGTCGATTTAGCACCACACTTTTTGCCCCGACTGCCCTCATTTCTGAACGGTATTTAAATTAATTACGTCACCGTTTATTAAACAAAAACAAGTCATTAAAATACTTGTATTTAATGCGTAGGCGTTACAAAATCGCGGGAATAATAAAAGAACATTTGTGTTTACCTATCGAAATAGTTTAATCAAGTTATATATATCCAAAGGTCTACCGCAAGTCGTTTTGAATATTACTTTAATATATTTGTGAGTTAAATACACAAATTAAGTCAAACTGATTTTTTTAATACAATTTGTAGAAAAGCGTAAATTTTTGTTTAACAGTAACAGACGCTTTGGCCTGCATGCCAGAGCGGGCAGAGAGACTTAAATTCATGTGATTCCCTAGACGTAGCGAAGTAGCGGAGCTCAGCGCCGTATTTTGTTTTGGCCTCTCGATCGAACCGGTAACCACTACAGTGACATATGTGTGCCAATAGACTAATGGGTAAAGAAATGTAATTGAAAAAAATAATAATAATTTTTCTTTCACCTAATTTCTTTTAAATTAAGCTGTCATTTAAACAAAGAGATCTAATAGGTTCTTCAAGTATCGAAAAAGGTTCACACAATTCATTTCATTCATTCATTCATTTCTTCCAAAATTGTTTCCCATTCACGTTTTTTTCCAATAACATGTAATAAATTAGAGTCGCTCCGCATTTTTATCACTTGTGAAGACTTCTCAGCAGCTACTTTGTAGGATTGTGGCTGCCGGCACTGTAGCAATCATCCAAATTGTACTCTGTTTTCAACTGTGTTTTTCTTTATTCTTAATATTTTTTTTTATAATAATTTCCTTAATAGAATTTGATTCTATATAAATATTATTTAAAATATATAGTTATATATTTTTTGATAGAATAAAGTTAGACAATTACGAGAAAAAAAATCTCGTAATTCTTGTTATATAAACAGTAAAACTTGTTTTATTGTTTTATAGTCGACACAAATTAATAAATTATATATTCGGATCTTGTTTGAAATTTTCCCAAAGAGTAGCCTGTTAATCAATATACACAGACTATCGTCACATTTGAAAGATCTATCCCATGCCATGGAACAAATCGTGGCGTTGAGTTTAATCAACACTTTTACTTTAGAAATCACTATAAGTGCGTGCTGCTATAAGTGCAAACATAATAATAATATTAAAAGACGAAAGCAATATAGTAGGTATATTAAATAAATAATAGTACAGTTCAAGCGGGCGAAGCCAACTATTATAAAACTAATATTAATAAAAAAATTCGGACTATTTGAAACGGTCGTCGCAGATGTTACAGATGATCTAAAGCCAGAAGTTTCAAAGTTGGTTGAATGAAACTATGTGAACCATATGCAATGCAGAATTTGATCCTTTAAGTTATGACTATTATACTTATAGAAACGATTGTGGATTCGATTCCCACTTGTTGAACATTTTTTCACTCTAGTAACAAGACAAAGCGCGGCTTTAGTTTTCTACACTCGACACGCAATGCCTTGCAAATTAAGCTGGGAGTAAAATTAGAAATGTCTTGATACTAGGTGCTGTTTATGTGGAATACAGCGTGAGATAAAATAAATATTTTTCTTTTTATTTTGCTTATAATGCCTTCTTTCCGTATTATTGTTATTCGTACAACATGAATAACATTATATAATTAAAAAATAACTACGAAATGTGCTTTTCCACATTTAGTGATACAAGTAGATATTATAAAATTTTCTCGAAGCTGAAATGGCTTACTTTTATAGGTAGTGATATATCTACTATGACACGTTCAAAATAGAATTACAAGAGGTATGGAGAAAAATGAATATTTCTTGTAACTAAAACATATTAGCATAGTATTTTTTATTCTTGCAGGAGAATTTAAACAAGTGAACTATGAGGGTCGAACTGATGAAACTGATGGTCTACTAGACTAATTTTAAAATATTTAAATTCAAATTCAGCCATAGATTTATTATCATAGATTCAAGACTTTTTAGATAAAATTAAAATAATTTATGACATCTTTACAATTAAGATCCAAGACAAATCAAAGCACAAGAGAACTCCATGGTAGAGTACAGCCGCCTCCACACGTAATACAGCCCTGAGTTAGCCGAATTAAGTATTATATAAAAAGAAATTTGTAAAAAACTTCAGAATATTGAATGGGCAATTCACTCAAATATTTGAAAGGTTCTGTAAAATATATAAAAAAGCGAAAAAGGGACATTACTCTCCATAAGGTTAAGAATAGCCAAAAATAGCCAAAATAACTGCTACCTACTCATAATTTCTGAACAAAAAGTAAAATGAAGTCTCAACAA
The DNA here is from genome assembly GCA_037355905.1 of Heliconius aoede. NCBI lineage: Eukaryota > Metazoa > Arthropoda > Insecta > Lepidoptera > Nymphalidae > Heliconius > Heliconius aoede. Next base: position 1,807,451 of record JBAIZZ010000342.1, on the reverse strand, counting down.
AAACATAATTATAAAATCAGAGCCAAGTTCATTATTATTATATATATAATAATAATAAACTTGCCTGTGTTGTTGATTTCGACGATCAAAGAGATATATATGGGTGCCAAGTTCAATGGCTACTCCTGAAACAATAAAACAACAAAATATTTTGTAACAAATGAAAATGTCCTTTTTTCTTACAACTTAGGACTCTATATTTACGTGTAAGATCTGACTTGGCCAGTTTTCTAATAAATTTACAAAGGCATCGATGGAAATTAATGTATTCAGAGAGCGTCTAAAAAATTAAAGAGCAAATTTTATATTCATTCCTAGTATGTTCACAAGCCTATTGAAAATTTTTGACAGACGACGTTCTCATATTAATTCACTTCCGTTCCCCATCATCATTGTTTATTTATCCTTTTACGACATAGTATAAATAAAATTATTACATTTAATTTTAAAAAAATATGCCTTAACTAATAAATCTCCAACGTTTCTAAAGGAACAAGACAGATAGGTTTTTGCGGTGTGTTAGCTTCACTCTACGTAACTTGAAAACAGGGAAACATAAATAACGTTTAAGTTAATAAATCAGCTTCATTCCACATCCCACATAACGTAGCAGGGTAGGCAGAGGGAACCAAATGTTGAGACTCTGTTATCCACTTGTCGCTGAATATTTCTTAGAATTATGTGTTGAGTGGCGAAAATCTTAAAACTTTAAAAAACTTCAAAAATTAATTTCAAAGTCTGCATGCAGAATATGTACTCGAGATGTCTTGTATAGTGAAGCGGCGCTGAATATAATTTATTGTGAGGCTGGCGTCCGTCCAAGAAATTATTGAAAAGGATCTTTAACACGTTTCAAATTTAATTTTTTAAAGAAAAAAGGCTTCTTTTTTTATCGGGAATCTTGAATTCGGGAGGAAAGAGAAAATTGGTTTTGACCGCGAAGCCGTAGACAAAGACTACTTTATAAAAGCCTACCTACCTACCTACTCGCTATTTGGAGATATCATTTACTTTACACAAGTTTATGTTCAGCTTTCAAAATTCAAAAGTGGTAGGTCTTGGCTTAATTGCAAATGTTATCAAAAAGTTTTATCTTAAAATATGTATGTACATATGACTACAGTACTAGCAGACACGCGCAGCTTCGCCCGCTTCTTTGCACCCCTAGGGGTGAATTGTAATAAACCATAAAACACGTGTTCAATGAAATATTTTTTTAGACTCTGAATTTATAAGTACATTGTAAAGTAGATTGAATGCTTAGCCTTTAATTTAAGATTCATAAATTCTGCGGCGTAGAGAGTAGAGGCGGGAGCACACAACACGCAATGCCTCGAGACTTCGACGGAGAGATGGGGATGGAGAGTCTAAGCTCCAGGTTCCCTCTATCTTCCTTTATATATACGGGTATCCCGTGAAGCTAAAAATATATAGCAACAAAACTATATATAAACAGCAGAAGTATTTTTTATTGCGACTATACATCTTGTGTAATAAGACCTGAAGAAAACTTATATTATAAACATAAATAATCTTCCGAGTTTATAGTCGTATTAGTTGAGTACATAATATATAAACATATTTGTCTCAACCTCGCCACGACGGCTCACGGCGTCTGCATAATTATATTTTTACTTAAAATCTCCAGGTGTGGGTTGTATATATGTATATAACTTTAAGCTCCACATACAAGTAAGCACTCAGTTCACTCAGCGTGTGGGCTTTCAAAACATTTGCTTCTTCCAAGTGTTCTGAATCATTCTCGACGCGATCAAAAGGGAACGCAAGATAAATACGAGCCAGCTTTTGTTAATTGCTTTCCCGAAGCTGAAAGCATACGTTGCTATGTTTAAGAGAAAAAACTATATAGGTACTTTCTTTTTATTCGCCGAGAATACCTTCGCTGACATAGTTTATGTTGAATAAATTTATGTCGATGTGAGATATATATAGAACAAGAGTTTTAGATTTTAACAGGCCGATTTATAACTATGTGATATGACCTAAGAAACTGAATTCAAACGACTTTTTTTTGAGGCCGGTCGTGGCGCAGTGGTACAAAATGTGCTGCACAATCGATTGATTGTGGATTCAATTCCCACTCGAGGAAAGAAAATAATTATTTATGTTTTCATTTCTTCGGTCTGGTGAAGTCAGCCATATGGTCCCGGCTCAGAATAGGATCATCCTGGTACTGTCGGTATCGTAAGAGGCGACTAAAGTACGTGTGGTAGAGTCACGTCGCCAGTAATGGCAACACACTCGACCGGATTAATACCACCCCCGGCATTTAAAACTGGCGTGAAGTAGTGGCTCTTGCCACTGCGTTTCGCATTAGGTAATGCCGGGCCCTGTCGCCCAACATCCTCCACCTTAAAGGCCGGCAACGCACCTGTAGCTCTTCTGATGTTGCATGGGGTCATGGGAGGCGGTGATCACTTACCATCAGGTGACCCGAACGCTCGTTTGCCTTGTCCTCTCCCATAAAAAAAAGGAACAGCTGCTTTAGAAAAAATACATATTTTGTGTAAGAAATGCCTAATGGAATATCCACATGTAGCAAAGTTTAATAACTATAAGCGCCATACAACATAGTAATAAATGTAATATTAGACCATAACTCGGGAACTGTATTCATAAAGCACTCGCTCGTAAATATATTTTCAAATTAAACCAACGATCCGCGTGTATCGTTTATTTGCAAAAAGTTCTACTAAAAGCAAAGCACAATTTGTATTCTTTATATTTTTCCTACTTATTTCGATTGGCAGAACTCAACGCTACATATTACCTAAATATACTCATATTTAGGTGGAATCAAAGAAAGGAAGAAAGGAAAACAAGAGTGGAAAAATTAAAATAATTCTTTCCAACCGAGTGGAAATCGAACCTATAACAATAAGACAATGTACCGCAGCACCACGACGACCTTCCTAAATTGGGCAGAAAGCAGATAATGGAATATTTAACTGGGTTCTCCACTACCTACTATCGGCGGGATACAGCGTCAAGCTTTCCTAAATGTTTATTTTTTATTTTTAGTGTTCCGTATTTGTTTAAAAACAAAAGGGATCCTTATAATAACACTTTGTTGTCCGTTCATCTGTCTACCAATCTGTGAAGAGCCGTTATCTCAGAACCATTTCGAGATAATCGAGTTGAAATTCAAACCTACATATATATACCTATCTATATATGTAGGTATATATCTTCATAATCTACGGGTCCGTGGGCGAGCCCAATTCGTTGTCCGGTTTTTTTGCCTTTCTTACACTATTCTAATCTCCTACAAAATTTCCGCACCAATTCACGACTATAATAATATATATAAATTAACATAATTTCCCAGTAGACATCTCACAGTTGATTTCACTTCTATTCAATAATTCTAAAATTTACACGTGTAATAGATTAATGTTGGTTGCAATTTATATATTTTTCAACTAATATTAATGAGAAAATTATTATAATTTATATTTAGAAATATTTCGAAGGAGGTGTGATTTCCCTCGAGATCGTACATTGTAGTATGCATATTATTATACAGCGTGTTTATTTACAGAAGAATTTTAGTTATATTGTCAATTTTATTTAATTAAGAACATAACAATGAATATATTACGCCAGTCGTGGCGCAGAGGCACAAGAGTATGACCGTAAATGCGTCGTAGTCGTGGGTTTGATTCCAAATCAGCAAAACGAAATATATATATCATTTCCTTTTTATTTCTTCGCGCTGGTGTCTATGCGCGACTCAGTTAAGCACATGTCTCCAGGATTCGGCGGAACGTGAGGAGCAGAGCGACCCTACTAGGCTCGTATTTTACCTTGGACTGTTTGAAGTTGGTTTTTCTTTTAGTTAAATAATAATTTATTTCTAATATAGTTCGTTTTATTTGATCTATTATCGTGAGAAAATTTTAATATTACTCCTATCCTTATTTTTTCTTTGATTTGATTATCAGATTATCCTTTTTGTTTCACTTCTTTTCATATATGAGATAACACATTTAGATACGTTTTTAAAAAAATGATACAATGAAATCGAAGTAAAATGTGTGCCGGTATTTTTGGACCGTCGCGTGTTGCGTCGTTAGAATTAATGACAAAATATCATAAATAAGATTTTTGCAACAAGAATGAGTGGTAGAAGAACCAGACACCCCAGTGGATCTACAAAAACACAGTGGTTTACATTTGATTCCATATGAAGAGGTTGATGACAGTGGTCGAGGCGAAAGAGCTTTATAAAAATCATAGCGTTTGGCGCTACGTTCTGGTTTCACCCTGCCAGGGACAGAGTGAAGCGCAAAATTAAAAATTAAAAATCAGCTTCACGCTGTATCCCGCACACAGCAGGGTAGACAGAGGAACCTAGTGTTAAGACACTCCGTTCCCCACTAAATTAAAAGTTAGTTAAATATATATATTTTCTCATATTTTTCTTGACATTGTTGATTCCCAACTGTAATATTTAATTTAGACATTCAGTTTGAACTTGACATGACTTGACAACGTGACTTCTAAATATCTGACGAGTACAACTAGTAATAGAATGAGTATAATTTTCATTTTTTAAGCAAAAAAACTGCTCTTATAGTGATTTAATCCACCACTACTGCAACTCAAAAACAATTACATTAGTACAGAACTTTTCCCTGAAAAGTTTACTATCTTCAAAAGGATCAAAAACATGTTTTACTTTCTATACCTAGTTTGGACCAAAGAGATAAAAGCTCTGATTCAAATCTGCTATCCATTCACATTCAGCTTTTCTATACGCAACGCTTTAAACTGTTTCATGCGTCCACTATTTGAAGTGCAGGGAATGAAATTTTAGGCATTTTTTACCACAAAGTTTACGGAATTTTATATTGATGTACATATATTCTGAGCATATGTTGAGGTCAATCGTGGTGCAGAGGCACAAGCATGTGTCTGTAAATGGAACAGGTTTGAGGTTTGATTCCCTCTCGAAGAAATCAAATATTTAATTACATATATTTATTTTCATTTCTTCGCTCTGGTGTGAAAAGCATGGCGTTGAGTTCCGCTATTTAATACGGAATGCCATCAGAATTGGCTCTAGGCTAGCTGTACTTACCCTGCTATATAGAAAATACGAAAAAAAACATAACGTAATGACGTAACCGTCCATTATACGAATACAATATATGTATGAACATTCTCAAAGAATATACATAAAGAAAATTAAATCTTTAAATTTTAAGCAATTTCACTTCTAATTAACATTTGAAACACAACGACAAACACTTCTCACTAGTTTTACTATGACATCACACTGATTCAGTTTAGCAAGCCCAATTAAGAGTAGCCTAATTAATTATAATCAATAATCACACGATATTTTTTTAATATAGTAATAAAAAAGCTGGCCAAGTGCGAACCGGAAACTACTACCAAAGGAAAGCTTTGTACCAATTTAACGATTATAGGTCAACGGAAAGCATAACTTAACTGAAGTTTTTGTTATTTAATGTTATTTAGTGTTAAGACACTCGGCTTCCTTAGTATAATATATGATAATAATAAATTCATTAAAATCTAAAACAATGTTACTACATCAATTTGCGTGTGTCAAGGTGTAAGGGGAGTGGGAGTACTTCACTCACATTTTATATTTATATACACTCAAATATACTCAATTAAGGATTCATATAAAGCAGTCGTTATTACTGTCGCCGTCAGGTTGTCACTCAAACTAGACATTTGGATCTAATGTTTTTCTTATATTATGACTTTGCTTGATGACATTTTTTAAAGAAAAAACACGTATCAGTGAACAGATTAATGATAATATTTCTTTTGGCTGCTTACAATGTTTTCAAAGAAAGAAAACATTAAAGAAATTTAATGTACCTGAGCTAACGCTTTGAGTACTAATCTGGACAGACAGGCAGGGAGCGCCGATGAAGACGCCGACCTTTGACAATTTTTTACCGGATTTTAGATATTAGTTCCTAGAAATCTCTAATTATTTAAAAAAAATCTATATTTTATACGCAGCCTCATATAAGTTCTAACGTTATAAAAACGGCACGTCGGTACTTAAAAGTTAAATTAGAAAAATAATGTAAGATTTTGACGAAAAATGATCTACAGAGAACCAAAAATAATAAAATAATAACACACTACCTACTTGTTTTCTTTTTCAACAAAATTTAAGCCTTTGTGTAAAACATCAAATTGACATAAAAAATGTAATCTCACATATCTTTTTACTTGAGAAACAACGAACATGCAAAGTAATATATAACAATTAATAAATATATAATAATTGTGAAAAAAATCTGTTCTTGAGTCAGTTTAGAGTTTCATCCTGAGATTTAATGAATGTTTCATAAAGACGCTGCAAGATTAATTGTAACTCGACTAAACAAATCGCTCGTGATTTATAATAGTAGTTTTCAGTGAAGCAAAATAATTGCTTAAGAAATAATTTAATTTGTTTTTCTTTTTTAAGATAAACAAACACATTTAAACCATAAAGTGGGATTTAGCGTAGAACTGAAAAAGAAAAAAAGGAAAACATCTTAATTAATCTGATACATATTTTATTGCACGTAATGATTACAAATTTAAATTCAATTCATTGCAACCAGCTTCACACCTTTTCCCAATGTAAAACGTAAAAATAATCAGGTGAAGAAAAACTCTGGATTTCTCTTTGGGGATACCATTTTAGTCTTTTTAATTGAGTCAAAAAAATTATTTAATTCATTCCTCCAAGTGTGAATCGAACACACAACTATCGCGCTTACAGAACTTTTGCCTCTACGGCGGCTTCAAATAAATATATGATTATATTTTCCATACTTGTTTATGCTATCGGTATTATCTTATTCCGGAGATCAACACAACTCATATAAAACCTACATTATACGATTTTTGGGTATTAATTACATCACATGCATCATTCAACGTGTATAGAAATTAAGATAAACGACATGTCAATATCAGTAAAGCTTATCAATGATGGACTTTGGACCGCAGTTTGACCGCACAAAAGAGGGTTGGACCTAGTAGCGATGAGGAAGAGTTTAATTTAACTAATGGTTAATTTATGTTGTTTTTGTGATTAAGTATAGTAAAATAATAAATAATTGAGATAAACTGTTATATTTTAGAAATATGTAACAAGGATTTTTTTTCTTTACGCTGTATCCCGCTTACAGCAGGGTAGGCAGAGGGAGCTTAGTGTCAAGACACTCTGTTCCCCATTTTCCGCCGAATTCTGGTGACATTATATGTTGAGTGGCGGAACTCAACGTCAAGCTTTGGTTATTTATTTTTCATTTGTAGATTAAGTACTAAAACTGAAATTAAGCGCCACACTCTTATCGTAACGTTAGCCCGATAGGACTTAAAACTACTTATCTCTGTAAAACCACATATAAACATATTTAAAATGTTAAGCTTGCTGCTCCATGCAAATCTTCTCAATCACAAAATTTAAAGTTGTAATTTTTTGTTTTCTTCATTTCTTATTTTAACCAAAATTATATTTTAGTCATAGCATTAACAAAGAAAAAAAAATGTAATAAAAAAGAACTGTTTGAAAGAAAAGGATCGATAAGAGCAAAAATTCAACGTAGTAGTATAAGCGTAGTACAATATAAGAAGAAGTATAACAAAATGATATTTCCCTGAGACCCTTTTTACAAGTTTCATACAAAATTGTGGTCCGCAGTGCGACGGGGCGTGAAATCTTTCATTATTTCGGCTTGTTACGACGTAACTTTGTCGTGAAGTAAATCGCCCATCGCAATATGGACCTGCTGGAAGTAAGTAGGTAAATAACGTTTTGCCAAGTTCATACGCATGTAGTATAAATATTTATTTTTGCCCATACTGTGTTCATCGTATACGATATTTTTGATTTATGACGCCTTTATGAGATCGAGTTGTTTGTTTCTGGTTATGAATTCGATAGTTTATTCGTTGTCAATATTATTAGAATAAAAATGTTTTCAAATGTTCCTTATCGTGGGGACCTCATTTTCTTTGATTGTACTTTCATGATAAGTATATGATATTGGCTTTCGTTTTACGATCGGTTGCCACCTGATGTCAGGATCGTAAACTTCCTGAAAGGCACGAGTGCTGCCGTCGACACCTGTAGGGCTCTTCCGTCGCCATCTCTAATTCAATTTTTCCAAGATTCTGTTTGTTTATTTGTAATCATGCATTTTACCCTATTATTAAATAAACAAAAAAATTGACTGACCGACTTGATTGTAAAATATTTAAAACATAAAAAATTACGTGATGATAGAAAAGATAAAGTGATAATCGAACCTACACTCATCAAATTAAGCTAAATCCACCACAAACACCGACGTTACCACTATCCTTACTTTTAATTTTACATTACATTTTACATTTTCATACAATAAATATAAAAAACCTACATTCTAACGACAGCGTAGCATACCGCGTAGCGCATAGCAGTGTAGCAGCGTAGCAGCGTAGCAGTATATATCATAAAATCTCCACCGACCACCTGTTTCGTGTTTATTATTTTCATGAAACATTTATCACTCGCCCGGCGCTAAATTAACTGCGAAATAGTAGAGTTGGATAAAGTTGAAAGTCACACTTTTTCACTTTTTTTTTGTATGAATTTACGTTTAAAATTTTTAAAGATTTTAATTTTCATATTTGACAAAAATAAATATCTATTTACCATATAAAGACACGATAGTTATGATTTCCATTTCCTTATCAGAGTCAGTTATTGAAAATAAGGTGCAAACATTATTTTTAGTAACTGGCTCTGATAAGACATAGAGAATCGTTGTGCTGACACTATAATTTTGGTAAAGGGAACAGTATCAATACATTGTAATCAGCTTCACGCTGTATCCCGCACACAGTAGGGTAGGCAGAGGGAACCTAGTAATAAGACACTCTGTTGTCCACTTTCGCCCGAACTTTACGCCTAGCGTGTTAACACTCAAGTAAAAAAATCAAATATAATCCATTTCTAAAGTGGAAATCGTGCCCCATGTCGCGCTCACAGATAAAGCTAAACAAAAGCTAAAAAAGTATCATGGTTAAACGTTGCTGTTGAGATAATTAGGTGGATTATTTTTTAAATTAACTGCTTAGATACGGCAAAAATAAGCAGGTAATTTGTGATAGTTTTTACAATGGTTTCTGCAGCTGAAAAAAAGTGGCAAAATGTAACATAACGTATTCATTTGTACCAACTCAACAATTAGGATTTTGTTCTTAATTATTTTTAACTTTTTATAAATGAATAAATCGTAGATTTGTTTCTATTTTTCACGGTCAAAAAGGTTTCTTCTATTTCCATAGGCATTTTTCGAATCTATAGCCATTATTCGAAGCTCTTGAAAATACTATGTTTAGGTTAACATAACACTAGGTTCCTTCTGCCTACCCGGCGGTACGGTAATAAGCTTAAAGCTACAGAAAATTGGAATGCGCTTTCATTGCCTTCGTTTAAGTGGCTCTAGCAACAAAGTGCACCGATAATTACTACGATATTATATCTAAAGCGCTTAAAAAGTCATTCAAACTTTGTAATTTAACATGAAGATTGTAATTTTCTTGTAAAGTAACATTTAAAAAGTTGTGGGATTAATAAGACTTCATTCCACCATTTTGGTAGACTTACTGTAGACTTTTCCAACTGAAAGCGATAGTTACCTATTCAAATTTCACGTTTGAACGTTTTTTTTTAACTCTATGCTATATTTCGCATATAGCAGAGTACATTGGGAGAACTCAAAACTCAGTGCTAACACACTCCGTTTCCATCAAAATATTTCCGTTCAATTATCGAGACATTGCCTGTTGACCTCCAATCTTAAATTATATGGATTTTTTATTATTTTACACGCTTTGATTTGATATAAATATTTAGGCATTTGTACTCGTATAAAAATAATATAGCTACATAATTTCATAATAATTAGAATTAATTTGACGGTAAACAGGAAAGGAGGTAGAGTAATTACCATAGATTTTATTACAGATAGACAACTTAGAAAGTTAAGTGAAAAAGGAAATCTCATTAACAATACAACTTAAATTCAACCATTCCTTTAATTAATTCTTAATTTTTCTTTAATTTGAATCGGCCGGTTCTAAATTTTGATATAAATTTATATAAAGTAAATATAACTGTTATTTTTACAATTAAAATGATCGTCATTACAATCAATATTAAATTTAATTGATAGTATTCGGTCCACGGCATGTCAGCAGCTGGTGTCCGGAGATGTAACGCTCCGCCATGTCGTAGCATGTACTCTGTCCACCACACCGCGCGCTCTAGAGGCGACTGAGGCTGATCATGCATTATGTCACGAAGTTTTACAATATTTGCCCGGTAACTAAAAATTATATAGTTATTAGCATTATTTTATTGAAAGCTATTTTTGTATATAACCTTCAATGTAACCAATTTCGACATTTATGCTTAGATAAAAAACCTAATGATAAATTTGCTTAAATATCTACACCAAAACAAATAAAAACAACAAACAATATGAACAATTGGATGCGATTCGTTACAGTAAAATATATTTTCACTACTTTTAAATTATTTTACAGTGATCTTGAACTTAATATGTTAAATGTTAATAGATAAATAATGATACGATGCACATGCATAGAAAAATTCAGAGCCTCCTGTTATTCTAAACATTTTTTTCATCTAATGGATGGTATATTATTAAATCTTAATTAAAACATACCTATTATCCCCAATTACAGTTTCTATAGCATTTGTCAGTGTTTCTTCTGTTAAAGTTTCAAAGTTTAAGTTCTTTCCAATATTAAGACGTACGTACTGTTCTGCATTAAAATGCTGATCACCAAATATGGGTATAGCAAGAAGTGGTACACCAGCTGTTATAGCTTCATCTGTAGATTGTAGACCTCCTTGAGTTATGAACAATTTTATATTTGGATGGCCTGAAAAGCAAATAGAAATTAGAAAAATTACGTTACCCGTTCTATTGTAAATTTAATATTGAATGAACTATTTGTAAATAAATACAATATCGCTGAACATACAACTTATAATTATATATAACTTAATACATTCTGTTATTCACTGTTTATTTCTTTCTAAATACATAAATATATATTTTTTTTTATTTAAAATAGAAATAATATTCCTAAAATAGAAAATGGTGTAAACCACTGACTTAGGTGTTAATCGATTTTTTTAAAATGAGTGTTGTCTTAAGACATTATAACTCTAGTGTCCTACGAGTATGTATGTAAAATGAAAATATATACTGACACACACTATATAAATGTGAAATTTGCTGGTTACCATTCCTATTCAGAATCATTTACCCTAGTAGGAATCAAACCAGCTTTTATAAAGCCTCGAAAATTCGGCGGAAAGAGGAGAAAGAGTATTAGATTAGTATTTTTACCTACACTTCTACACACTTTGCAGAATACTGCGTTAAACTAAAAAAAAAAACATTTCAAATAAAAAAATCTGTCTTTCGTATGAACTAACGTTATTAGTAAGAAATTAAGGGTATGTTACTTACGCAGTAAATCTGCTTGTGGCATCCATTTTAATATCTTCACATTAGAGCTTCGTCCTACAAGTTCATCTTTTTCCCATTTAAACAAAATATCGTACTTCAGTTTAGCGAAAACATTAATAAATATCCTCAATTTTTCTGGTGGAAATAAAGACGGTCTGACGTTTGAACCAAAGCTTATATAAATGACGCCGTGCTTCGATGAATCAAGATAACTTTTAAGCTCCTGAAATTAGATTACACATCTCAGTTATCCTATTTATTTAATATTAGCGTATTCTAACGTTAATTTAAAATATATTTGTTTTAAGGTAAGGAATTTTACTAAAAATTATTAAAAATATGGTTTTTTTTTACATATTTTAATATTTATCTTTCACGATCTTAAAAAATATACATGCATATATTTACAGTTTTAAATGAGTAATTGTATATAAACAATTTATTTTATTATTTTATAAGAAATATGACATTATTTATTACCTGAGGTAATTTGTTTTCTTTTTTTTGATGTAAACCACCCAAATACACGACATTTGACGGGGCTGGCCGATTAAAATCCCAAATAGGATGAACATTTAAAAACAATAGATGGACATTCTTTTCTAATTCGGAAAAATCTGGTAAGTTGTTTCCAAAAAAAGGTTTCAATTTTTCCTTCTCTATGCGCTCATGAGCTAAATATGTATATTGTGTTTGATAATAAAGTCTTAACTCAAAAAGTTTTTCCCAAATTGTTAAATTTAAAATTCTTTGGTTTATAGCACTAGGATAAACGAGTGGATTGGTAGATGCCCCCATCGTCTCGAAGTTTCCAAAAATACCACTCACTGAACTAAATAAAATGACAGGTGCCTTATAATAATATGATAACACTAACGCTGCCCTTGCTGATGACTCAATAAATATTAAATCAAATTTTCTAGTTTCGTCATTAAGAAGATTTTGTACCTCTGTAGATTTTAATTGTTCAATTAAGAGATTTAACATGAACTCAGGCACTAGAGCCATTAATTTCGCTTGATCATTCAAATTTCCATGTTCTTCAAACATTTTATTTGCTTGTGCGTAAGATATATCGTGAACGTCGATTTCAGTGAGATTTGGTGGTGTTCTTCCTTTGGGAAATGCTGGATCAGGAGTTATCACAGTCACTTCGTGGCCTCGCTTGGCCAGTTCTATCATAACTGGACGAAATACTACTTGGTGACTTATAGATGGTGACGGAAATACTCCAAGTATTTTTGCTGCCAAGTCTCCATGAATAAAAATTGTTAGCCAAATAAATAAATTTCGCGTTATGGACATTGTTACAATTTGAATATATTTACAATACTGCTTTTATCATATCGTAGTTCCTGATATCTTATCGTAGTGATACTCCATGGCGTTATCTATGATAATAATTATTATTTATAATGTTTCAAGTATTTATATAAAATTATGGTAATTAAACAATTATCAATTATGAAAAAAAAATTAAGTTTATTTAATGCAGATATTTTTTTTGGAGGGGGGGGGGGGATATATGGGGAGACAGAGAGAGCCTAGTGTTTGAAGACTCTGCATCCTACTTTCCACAGAATTCTGGAGGCATTGCGTGTCAATTGGCAAAACCTAACGCCGAAAGCCAAGGTCTCAACATCACAGCGGTGAAATGAAAATATTAAATATTTTATTACCTCAGATAGTAATCGAACCCACCACCTATTTCATTTCCAGTCTCACGCCGCAATTTGGCGGACCAGAACACTCCTCATGATAAAAGCTGTATATGATCAAATGGGGCAAGCTGATACTGCGGTTCACCACCCCATAGATGAGAATAGCACTCCATATGAGGCTGAACCAGTGGTCGCTAGTATTTCATAAACCTTAACAATTTAACTGTAAATAAATGATAAAATTAAATTTTACAGAATGCAATTTTCCATGTAACATAAAACATCGACAGGCATCTCTCATCCCAGCAATAAATTACCATAACTACTCCATACCACTCTATTTTCCATTCACGTAGCGTTCACTAAGCGGAACATATGTTACTATGTTTCCTTACTGAAAACATTTTTGTCTTTTTGTGACGTCTTGGAGTATTATTTAAATGTATGTAAGTAAATGTTATTATATTTGTTAAATGTATTATACCGAGGCGATCGTACTGCAAAAGGACAGAGTAGTATACAGTTTAGGTTATGGATTCGATTCCTACTGAAGGGAATTAATTATTTTCATTTTTTAACTCTGGAAACAGTGTAGCTGAAAATTGAAAAATGGAAAAGTGTGTATTTTTTTTTATTATACGTTTTCTCACATATGCAGGATACACTGAAAATTTAAAAAGAATAAAAATATAAGCAAATATAAGAATAATAATTTTAATAAGAATAATTTTTAATAAACTCCACATCGTTCAGGCAAAGACAGACCAACAATACGTATCAACGTATCAAAACGTATCGTATAACGGATGACGTATCACATGATAATATCGATACGTGATAACGTATCAATTATGATATTACAACTTCATCTTAAATATAGATAAATTGGTTGTGCTGAGTAAGAAACTCCGTTTACCATTAACCATCTACTTTGAGGCATTGCATGTTCATGATAAAAGTCAACGCCGCGCTTCTTTTCACCACGGCAAGGACATGAAAGTAAATCCTTCAAAATTCCTTTCGGTGGAAATGGACTCTACGACAATTAGTTTGACAACCACTATTTAATAGTTTAATATTACATTTATAATAATGAAGTCTTCACTCAAGTAACGTAGAGGTCAACAGGCAAAGTCTCGAAAAAATTGACGAAAAATGGAATGCGTATTTACACTAGATTCTACTGCTTACCCTGCTGTGTACGTGAAAAAGTCGAATAAATTGTTAGTTTTTATGTTTGTAGAAATTTATTTTTTACTATTATTTATAAATTCACATATACCACGTTAAAAAAATCCTAGATTCATATTTATATAATCGACATGACCAAAAGCTGCTAAGTTAATTTATGTCCGACGTTAAGGGCTGTGTATTAACAGATTACTTTTGTAAAAATGGCAAAATAGCTTCGTCCTTCTGTGGGTATTTTTTTACATATTCTTATAGGCTTCTCGTACGATTTACTTTTGATCTATAGAGTGACAGGTGTGGTGTATACAAGCTTTTATCTGCAACTTCGAATAACGAAGCGTCTTAAACGATCGGTGCGGTCATTCAACAATAACCATTATGTGTTATTGGCTGTCACTCCGCGACCAGATTAGCTCAGCTACCGTTCTATTATTACGCTCTCCAGATAATGTCTATGAATATTAATGCAAATCTCTTGGTTTTACTGAACTTTGTGTATCATTCAGTTTAATGGACCGCGGTGAAGGAAATTGAGACAGAAATTATTAAATCCTATGATTAGATGTTATTCAGTGTCATTTTTTTAAATTCACAAACGTGTGAATATCGATTCCACGATGACGAATAATTTGATTTCCACTCATGAGATTCAATTGAGAATTCTGCTGCATAGGGAACGGAATTGTCATGATGGGAACTTTCATAAAACTTTTAAGAAATACATTTTCATTGTCTAATTATAATATAAGACATAGCGCGGTGTTAAATTTCACCACTCCGGACAAACATCGGAGTGTCTTAACACAACACTCTGTTTGCAAATCTAATAAAATTGGAATTTTCACAGTAAGCTAAGAAATAAATCAAATAAGTTTATTTTGTATTATTTCATTTCAGTATAATAAGTAAAGCTTATTCGCAATAATATAAGATATGATGGAATACCACTTTCTAGAGCCTCCGCGTCAAAATTGAAGTGTCATCAAGATACAAGACCGTAACATATTGTGACACTTGTCACTTGCGACCATTTTCACAAAACGAAAAGAAATTACTGCGTAATCTACAGAATAATATACTATAATCCATTAGGATTTTTTGTACATAATCTTAAAAAGTACGTATCAAATACACCATTATTTGATAAAATGTAGAATATTATGTAGGTAGGTATGGTAGGAAGGTAATGTAGGTAAATCATTATTTTTTAGCTCCACCCTATATCTCTATATCACACATTTGCAAGATATGGCATGTTGATTGACGGAACTTAACGCCACACTTTATCTTTGTCTTTTCTGATTTAATAATCAGAATTGGTAACCTGGTAATCCAGGATACCAATTCAAACAATTCATTCCCTCGAGTGGGAATCAAATACACAACCATTCCCTTTACAGTCTTTCAGTTATAGAAAAAATGCTACCCTGCTATATATCAAATACCGCATGCGTACAAAATAAAACACAAAAAGTAAAACGACATTTTCTCAAATAAATTGTGAAGTAGATTCAGCTTATATTTTTTATCTCTTAAAGAAACTTACGGCCAAGATTTTAAATTATGCGAGTGGCTCTCTTCTGCAGGACAGAATGCAAGACAAAGGAAAATAATGAAATTCTGTCTCTTTTTCTTATTATTAAAACTCTTGTGCCTGTCATTCAAATTTAAAAAAAGATAAATTTACGTGCTTTTAGAGTTTTGACTAATACCTAACAATGTTATTTTATGTATAATATAACGTATTCCTCAAAGCTTAAGTGACTTTATTACCCTCTAAAGTAAGCTCTAAAGCTTTATTTTGGGGTGAGCTCAGGCAAGACGACATTTTTCAGTTTCATGATCCCGCATTTAACAGGGTAACCAAGGAACCTAGGGTCAAAACTCTCCGTTCAGATGAAGATATTTTTGCTTCCCACTCTCCACCGATTTCTGAAAACATTGCGTATTAAGTGGCGGAATTCAACGCGGCGATTATTGCCTTATTAATAGAGCGTGAGATTTGAACCCAATAACTTGAACTCGTGGGATTTGAACCCAAAACGTGCTAGCGTGCTTAAAGTGGCACGCAACAGCGTGCCACTTTAAGCACGCTAACGCCCCCGCGCCGTAACTTTTCAACATGCAAGTATAAATAGTTGTCATAAAAAATATTTTATATCTCGCATTTTAATTTTACTACAAAATGAAGAACGAAGTGTCTTACCACTAGATTCCCTCTGTGTACTCTAGCATGCTATACGCGGGATACAGCGTGAAATTAATAAAAAAACACAGTAGAATAAAAATAATTATTTTATTTATTTTCAAATTAACTAAACTCGATTAAGGCAATCTGCATCGGCAGTAAAGTAGCTTCCGTATTATTTATTGAGTTAGACATTTTTTCATGTTCGCATTCTAACGGCCAACTTTTAATGAGGTCAGGCATAAAGAAGGAAAATTTTGATTAGTGTAAATTATTGAATTTATGTGAAGGATTTTCTTCGCGTTTTTGCATATATCGTGAATAATATTTAAAAAATATTATTTTTAGTTCTTCGTTCTGTTGTCGAACCATTGTGGAGAGCGAAGTGTCTTCGCACTAGGGTTCCTCTGCCCTTACTACACGCGAGATACAGCGTGAACCTGGCATAATAATTATTTAAATGAACATTTTTTTTCTTATATATATTTTAAATATTTAATCACACATAATGGAGAAAAATAAGAACATACAATACTTTAATTCACTTTACCGCAACAGCCCAAACTTATAAAGGTTTGAGTTGAGTGTACATTTTATTTTTATTTCCACGCATTTCTCTGTACATGTACATACGAGTATATAATCATTTCAGATTCGTATCCACGTTTGTGTTACAGATCGTAAATTGTAAATGTTATACTTACTGTAAAGTATATTATCCCACTTTGTAGCAGCGTGCTCGGTATAAACGATACTTTTTTTCCTGTTAAATTCTATACACAGAATACTTTATTTTTATTAAAAATATTTATATAATCTTTTGATTTAGACTCGAACTCGAAGGAAAAGAAAGAAGAATGTTGTTACCAGAGCACAGAAATAACTAATAAATTCTTAATTACCCTGGTTATCGAACCCACAACTGTCGCATTTACGGGCACACACCCGCGACAGCATAAAGAATTCGTCGGAAAGTTGGAAAGGGAACGGAAAGGAAAGGGTCGGTGTGTAGTGTATTGCTGCACTAGGCTACATTTGCCTACCCTGATGACGTGAGGAATACAGTATGAAGCTAAAAAATGTAGAAAAAAAATCGATAAATTGCATAGCCCTTGAACAATATCTTAGCTTGGCTTACATTTCCCTTTTCCAATTAATTACATTGACTGTTCGTCTATTTGTATATTCGTCACGTAGTTACCGTTAATTAATACAAAACACAGCTATAAATAAGCGCAAAAAAATATTTTTTCGTAACTGGGTCCAACTGTATAGAACTGGTTCGCACTATAACAAACAAACTTTGTGAAGTGAGCAGAGAACCAATTGGATCGATATTTACGGGAACTGGGAATAAAATGAGAGATCATTTAACGTTTCAAAAACCCTTGATTAATGGCATAAACAAAAATTTGAAGACTTATTAATACAATTCCATAAATAAAGAGTTTTATACGCATCTATAACTTAATAGTTTTTAGGATTCTGTACCTAAGAAAAAACCGTAACGGGTTAAAAGTTCACATACCTTTTAAGTGAACGCAATGAAAAGTAATCAAAACATATAATGCTCTTGCCAATAACGTATAATCTGTCAATGTTTTATTTTTAAGTTAAATAATTTTTAAAAATTATACTCCCGTTGGATCCTGGATCCGACTCACGCTTAACCGGTTTTTCTTAATCGTAAGTTAAATTCCCATAAAGATACTCCACAATATATTAAAATCGCCCCAAACCAACACTAATTAGTGACATAGCAGGTTTAATTTAGTGAGCTCAATATTGTATGATGGCTACAAGCCACTAGCAGCGAGCAATCGGCGTAATTGAAACAAGGGACGACTGAGATCGGAACGCGTTAAACGGGCGCGATGATTGCTCCAAATCGGCCAGATAGCGCCCTTGCTATTATAATTTGTGGTGGACAGTGTGAGTTACTAAATTTAATAATATAAAGACTAAGAGTTTGTTTGGTTAACCGTGTCAAGCTCAGGAACAACGGGTTCGAATAGTAAGCCATCGTTCCAATATAATCTGTTGTACTGTAGGCCGGCAACGCACCTGTAGCTCCTCTGGTGTTGCATGGGGTCGTGGACGGCGCTGATCACTTACCATCAGATGATCCGAACGCTCATTTGCGTTGTTCTCTCCCATAAAAAAAATAAGATATTTTCACCTCCAAATTGATTTCACAACAAATGTACGCCGATTCGCATACATCTAGAAGCCCGAATAGGGTGCTTAAATTTAAATTCAGTAGGAAACGGACCCAAGACTACGGTTGTTGAGTGTCACGACCGTCACACATCTCTGAGGGTGAGTGGAGCAGTTCCAGCTTAATGATTATGGTCGAGGGTACTGGCTGTGTCATCTCGGAGTATTCGTGCAGATGTGCGTCGTTACACTTTATATGCTTACACTACAAATTCATTTTGTGTCACTAAGGCTGATGGATAAATGTGATTTATTATAATGATAATATGCATGTAATTGATAATACTGAAAACATATTTTTTTAAGAATACTCAAATAATTTTACATTATAAAGAGACATATTAATGAGGGAGTAAAAACCAACAAACGCGAGCGGGTCGCTAGTAGATTGTAAATATGGAAAGAAAATAAAATATATGGAAAAATTATAAAATTATTTGCATATGTTTAATGAAACCACGTTAATAACAATGATATATATATGACTAATGAATAATGAATATATTTATTTAAATATTAACTCAATCCCGCAAATAGCAAGGAAACATAGCCAAACTAGTGTTAAGACATTTTAACAAATACCTATTTGCCTCGAGTGAGAATCGAACCTAGCAACATCGCGTTTACAGCCAGACACTGTGATGCTGGTCCTACTTCTATATACATTTAAGAATTTAATAACACTTTTTGGGTGATTTATTTGAACATAAACGTGTCAAATGAACGTATCAAATATTGCGGTAAGCGGCCGACCACAAATCAAGCAAACTCAAATTAAATCGTTAACACTTCAAAATTATTATCCAAAATTAATTGTCGTAATAATTGAATACGTAACTTGGCACACACTCATACAGGTGTACATTATATTATTAATAATATTTGGCGCAGAGGTGTATATGATGGCTGTAAATTCGATTTTTCGATAGATTTTCAAAATCACAGTTTCAAAGTATCTATTAGAGGAAAAAACACCCTCAGAGTATGCATAGGCATACCTATATAATATATATTAATTAGATTGAATATGGGTAACAGGAAATATTTCTAAGTTGCGTCGTCAAACACTTTAGCCATATAATCTCTTGAACCTCGCATAGCTAGAATTTTGTAACTACAAACGAAATATCTTCAGCAGTATATAAGAAGAAGTAGAATTTTGGTGTTGCTTCGGTACGTTAAGTAAATAAATGGAAATGTAAATTTAAATAAATATTTAATTTCCTTGAGTGGGTATCGAATCCACAACCAGTCGTTTTTACACACATTGTGACCGTGCACTACGACTGGTCTAATTGCATTATAAAATATATACATATATAGACTATTTAAAATCAACAAACATCGAAACGAAGAAGTAAATTAACTAAAGCAGTAAATTAACAAGACAAATAGCTGGCTGCGGTGGATCGTCACTCCGGAAGTCCGGATAAGTTAACGCGAACGGAAGTTACTTTTGAAGTTAAACTTACTTTAACTTAGTTTCTCGAAGGGATCAAGGTTTATAATTTGTTTTATTCACATTTTTCTTTAGAGGCCGAGTCCCATTTATATTCCTTTATTATTTTGAGGTTCACGCTGTATCCCGCACATGGCCGGTGTAGCTGGATATACACGTACAGGCAAGATGTCGAGAAATCGCGTCTCGCGTCTTGTGTGGTGGAAGTAATTAAAGCGTTTCATCTTACTACCAGAGCGAGGTAGCGAAAATAAATAACTCCCCCAGTAGGGATCGAACTCACAATCGTCGCGTTTGCAGTCTATACTTGTACACCAAGACCCCTATTTTCATACGAGTATATATACGTTAATATTTTCAATATACATAAAGCATTGGGTAATATGAGTGTTTTTAACTTGTAATATACTGTAAATAGCAATCAAAGTGATTGAGAAACCATATTATAATTATTCCATACAATATCTACATCTTTTCTGGGAAACGTTCAATAAAAAACATATGTCAAGATTATATCAGCTTATTTTTTAAATTACTAGAAATGCAAAGCCAAGATAAATATAAGACTGAAATAATATAATACACTCGAGTTATGGAAGTAGTACGAGTACCAGTAAAGCAAATCGGTCTCGAGAGGATGTGAGGGAGATACGAATGTATCGGCTTTGTACGACACTGTCACGAAACCAACGGAGATATGATAAAATTGTGGAAAAAATACTTACATAGAAAAATGATTGTAATTTACTGGACCGTAGATAAGTGGGATAGTGTTAGAATATTAAAAAATAAATAAATCAGCTTCACGCTGTAATCCACACAGCAGAGTAAAGTAAGGTTAGGGTGTGTTAAGACACTCCGTTTCTATTTCCGCCGAATAAGAAGATACATTATCACCATCCAACATCGAAAATAGAAGTCATAATTTTATAATATCTATCATTTTCTGGCACATTGAGGCCAGTCGTGTGCCTAAAAACGTAACAAGTTATAGGTTTGATTCCCACTCGAGGAAATGTACTTACATATTCAGTATTATTATTTCTTCGTTTCCTTAAAGCAAAGCGCGAGACACTCAACACTCAATGTCTCTAGGATTCGGTGGCAAAAGGGGAATGGATAGTCTTAACATTGGGTTTCCTCCCCTTACCGTGCTGTGAGTGGGATACAGCGTGAACTGATTAATTTTTTTAATGATATTGTTTTATAGATAACTTGGTCATGCTTAAAGCCTCAAAATTCAGATTATGATGTCTTTTTGTACCCAATTTAAATAGTTTGCGTGTAAACAAAAGACTTGCAATGATAATGAGAGAAGCCACGCGGCCTCGGCTACAATAAAACTTTCGGGATCGAGGTCCGTGATTAACGACAACTCCGGGCCTAAGTTTTGTCGTTACGTCACAACGAAAGCGCACAATATCATAGACGCTTTGCAACGGTCGTTATAGTCATCCTGATGATCCAAGCAGTGATGTGAGAAAAAGAAAATTTTAATTTAGACTTTTGATACTTTTTTGTACTTTAAGAAAGTAATTTTGTTCGTTTTATTTTATAGTTCGGATAATTTTTTAAGTGATTTACTTTTCTCCTAGAAATAATATAAGCTATAATCTACTTTTCCTCTCTTTTTCTTGGAAAAAGCAAAAAAATACTACTGCTACGATTTTCCTCTCCAATTTCGGTAAAGTTGTAGTCTAACGGCACAGCATCTTACTGTAAGCGCAACGGTTGTGGGTTCGATTTCCAATCGGGTAATAAATCATTTTAATTTCTTCTCTGATAACAATACAAAGCGCGACGTTAAATTCCGCCATCCATCACCCATCATCTCGATAATTGAAATCTTATCACTAGATTCACTCTGCATATAATTGTTATAAAATAGACACAGTGTGACAACTAAAAAAAAATTAAGAATTGCAGTAATCCATGTTAATCTCGAAAATAATGTAAATGTTAAAATTTCATATCACTTGTATTGTTGACCAGCACAACCAGCTACCTTACTTCGTATTTGTATCCAACCCACAATAATTCCAGTGAAGGGCAAAACGTGAGGTTAAGTGCTCTAGATAAATCTAGATACAAGATGAGCGATCGCCGCTCTCTACACTTGCAAATTGCCTGCTATCTCAGATGTTACTCTACTCGCATACTCATATATACTCGCATGTAACGTGGGACGATATTTAAATAAGCTATGATACGGTGTTTTTATGATTGATTTGAAAATATATGGAGATGGGAATTGCAAATTTAGATGATATATGATATATTCTTTTTCTAATAAGTACTTGTTTTGGTGTACTTGTTATGGCGTTGTTGATAGTGTGTGGTGGTTATTAGTTCAAATCTTCATCAAACAATTTATCATTAAGTAAGAAATAATTTTATTCCAGGCAAATGGAAAATCGCTATTCGCCAGCGCAAATAAAAAATATATTTTTTTCTTAAAGATCTTTTTATATTATATATGAAATTGTATTTTACATGGCAAAAAAAATAATAATAATAATAAAGGAAGTAATTTACGTAACATGTTATACAAATAAGAGATAATTTTATGAAAATTACGTCAGAACATCAAATTTATGAAGTGAAGTTTATTCAAACTCGAGACTAAAAATAACATTCAAACGGAGCTAGTTACATAAATTATTCAATTTGACCAAATTTTTCTTTACCCTGGAACTAGAAGGGAACAATTAAAATTTATATACGATTTCTATAACTTTATTTAATTTGTAATGTTGTCACTATTTGAAGACGAAGTATGGATCTTTACAACAACCCAACTTACATTAACTTTGTTGACGTAAATTGATACGTCAGTGATAACAAGATAAGGCATTTTCACACTATCGCACTTTCTTTCGCCTTTGCTCTTTAAAGATTATTCTTAAGCCTCTACGTAATAATAACGAAATTAAAATTGTTTTTTCTGTACATGTCCATAGACTACGAAAAGACTCAAAATATCGCGTTCTGTCAAACAAGAACGACATCACAGGTAGTAACTATAAATTATATCCTACATATAACTAGGTCAGTGGGACTCTGCTGGGAATCGAACCCACAACCTATCACGTATACAGTTACACCTTGTGTGTGTGCGCCATGACTGGCTTTAGTTAATACTAAAAAATTAGTAATGAAAATTAATGTAATACCTAAAATACATAAAGCTAACCTGAAACGAGCCTGCCAACATCATTACCACGTCAAGCAAGGTAATGAGTGTTTACTCCGTCCACACGTCACGGTGCACACTACGTACGTGTACTTCATTAGATACCGCCGCCATTTAAATTATGAAACTTTTTAAGGCTTTGACGGAAAATGTTTCGACGTTAACTTTGATGTCGTTCCCATAAAATTTTGTTTGCTGTTAATTTATTAACGTTTGTAAATTTGTTGCTCATACAAATATGTCCTGTAAAGTACCTTTTGAAGACCTAGATAAGTGATGTTTCTTTTTCACGCAGCTTCGTAGTTTTTCCTTCAGTGGTGGCACGGGGAGTCCAGTGTTAAGAAACTCCATTTTCTAGTCTCAGTCCAAAATTTTGCGTACTGAAAAGCAAACTCAACGTCGCGTTTTTTCTACCAGAGTATGGAAATATCAACCAGAACAATAAAAATAGAAATAATTTTTAAATACATCCATTCCCTTGAGTGGAAATAGAATATATCTGTGGACGCAAATTGTAACATATATGTATATTGAAATATATACCTACACTGTTAACGTATCCTATATTAATAAATTAAACGATTAAACTACTCGTATGTGTTATTTAACGAATTCTCTAAATTGCATTTACAGAATTTAATGAAAGCGCAATCGTCTCAAATATGCTTCCATTGTCCACTCACCGCTCCATTCATTGAGGAATTCTGAATCTACAACCTACTACTTAGACCAAGTACAGTTGTAAAATTTAATTTCTACTTATTGTTTGGGTAATTTTATTTATTATTTAAAATAAAATATTTGCCCTTAACTGGATTCAAATTTAAGAGTTCTATAATGTATAACTTCTTACTTTTGGAACTCAACGTTACGTTTTGAAATTGTTTGTAATATATAATTCTCCCAAAAGTATCTGTACCCGACTGTAACCGAGACGATTATGGGTTTGGCTCCCATGACTGGGGGAATGAAATATTTAATGTTTTCATTTCCTATTTTACAAATTTGCTTGCATGCTCTTTTTGTTTTGGTAAAGAGGAAAAACGCAGCGCTGAGTTCCTCCTCTCAGCACTCTCTCAAAGTGGGGAATGAAAGTGACTTAACGTTAGGGTCCCAAGCCCTGTATCTGTGCTCTAAATATTATTGACTTTTTTTTTAATTTATTACCACTATAAAATGTATAACTACAAATGATATCCCTTCATTCCGTTTAATTGCGCGCTACAAGCTGTAACGGCGCGATTAGACTGTTTACGTTCGAGCTCTAGTTCGGTAAGCGAGGCAGTTCCGGTAATGATGATAGCTGAGGAGAGCTGTCTCCTCTACTGTGTATAGGACATAACATACATAACATTGTAATAACGATTTTTTTATTTTCATCTTTTTTATTGTATATGTTTATTATTTCGATATATTTTCATTAACTGTGTGACACATTATCGCGTGTCGTACTGAATTAGATGGAATCTACGTTTTTGTAAAACGAATTAATAGAGCCTATCGAAGAAAAGGCAACAAATTCTGTAAGAACTTAATAAAAGCAACTTCGCGCCTTTTCTCTCATAACATAGAACCTAATGGAAACACTTAACGGTGTATTTTCAAGATATTACGCTGGTGGAATTCAAGTGCAGGATGATGAAATTAAAATGAAATAAATAATAATTTAATAGTAATAGAAATAAGTAGTAATAAGAGATTTTTTTTTAGTAAAATATAATTTACGCTGCATCCCGCATGTAGTAGGCAAATAAAGTCAAGTGTTGAGATACAAATATTAAATATTTAATTTTCCCGAGTTGGAATCAAACCCACAACCAGTCGTATTTACAGTCACACGCTTGTTCCAGTGCGCCACCGCAGGCCACATATAATTGTATGCTCTGTAATATTCACATATTTAGCTCATTATATCGCTTTAAAGCATTTCAATCGGTTTATCTATCATAATATTGGGAATTGTGCGTACCTATAGAATTTATAATCTCACATATCGATAGAAGCTAAATTGCATCATTATATGTTCTCAAATAGCCTGTCTAATTTTAATGGATTGTTCATAATTCATAATATGGTGTCATTATTTTTGTTAAAAATTATATATATATATTAATCTCAGTTGACAAGACTTGGAAAAAAAAACTTTCTCGATATATCTCTCTATTATTATTTTTGTTCCTAGGTTAAATAAGATTCTAGTCTTAATTCCGTCCTTCACAGAGTGGCGTAACTCAACACCGCCGCGTATTGACTCATACTTGACCAAGGCCCCTGCGCCATGACTGACGCAGGGGCACAAGGTAATAATTTTTTAATCAATATATTAATTTTGTTTCTAATAAAACCTTAATTACCTCTTTCTTGCCTTTGATTTTTCTTTTCTATTCAAGGCGAATATCAATAGATAATATAATATATTACATTTACCATCCAACTGTTTGACTATATAAATATATTTGCCTTATTCATTAAAGTTCTTTCGATACTGTACGCCTTCGTAAAAGAAAATAAGTTGTTTATTTCCGATATCATTCAATCTAATTCCTGTTTACCTCAATACATTTTCTAAAAACATTTATAGGCTATTTCGACTTCTCCGTATATTTAATGTGAACGCCAAGGTTTTCGATCGAAAAAATACGAGATATTTGTTCTTCATTGCCAAAAAAAAATTAGTTTCTTCGCAAAAGAAAGAAAGTAAAAACAAATATATACTTAAAAAAATATGTTACATTTACAAAATCAAAATCATATTAGACGTTCAGTCGTCACGTAACACCCTAACACATTAAATATAGTACAAGATCCATCCGACTCTTTCTTATTAATGTAATTCGTTTATCTGTCATTAGTTTCTGTTGCCTAAAGGCAAATAATAATATTTTTACGCTTGGAGCTACCTCGTCGTACAAACATAATCTATCTTCCTTTCATTTATATGTAGAGAAATTCGATTGGTGAAGTTAGTTATGTTATTTATACTAAAATAACTGAGATATATTTAATGTAATTAGGTAAGGAAATTAAGATATTTAGAAACAGATATTTTTTCCGTTGGATTCTGGAAACATTGCGTGTTGAGTAACGGAGTTAAACGTCGTCCTTTATACTTTAATGATGAACGGAGCTATCTTAACAGTGGGTTCCCAGGGTTGTGGGATAAGAATTTCCACAAATATGTACGTAAAGCCCTACGTTATTATATAATATATTATACTAGAGTCCTTAAACCGTTCCCAAGGGTACGCCAGTCAACACTCGAAAATTGAGTGGAGTGTACACACGGAATATTTTAACACTAACTCCGATACCTCCCCTACTACCTACGGAATACAGAAGCTACAAAAAGTAAATTATCAAATACACCAAATATTTATACAAAGTATCTATCGTATTTCCTTTATACCCTTTGACACAATACTGCCATCACGTCGTTTCAAAGAAAACAAGAGAAGCAAAAGGGAAACGCATTTTTCATGCATGAACCGCTTCCATTACACGGGGGGATGGGGGGGTGGACGGGGGGGACACGGAATATTTTTCGATCTTAAAAAGATCTATCAACGTCGTCGATTCGAGTGTATTAGCGTAGTTCATGCATCAGTGATGCCACTTGCTGTGGCGAAATTTGTAGTTTGAATTTTATAAAATTGAAAAAATTTAAAATTTTTATGTAAAGCTAAAATTTTAAACCACATTATCCTTCCCTTGTCCCTGGCATGTCCCTGCTGTGGCGCATGAGGGTCAGTCACAGCAGCATTCTGAAGACAATCACGGCCCGCCGAGATTGTTGTATCCAAAAACATTGGATGGAAACGATGACGGGCCAAATAAAATAAAATAATATATATAACTAACTATGACTAACATAATAAAATATAAACACATATATAAACATAAAAATTGGCACCAACACTATATGGATGTTAATCTGACATAAATTATTTTTATTTATTTATTACAGAGTACAAAGGAGAGATAGAGGCCGTCGCGACGCAGTGACAAAGAGTGACGCCGAACCCATGATTGTGAGTTCGATTCAAATTAAATATTTTATTTTCTCGAGATGGAATCAAACCCACAGCGCGTTTACAGTCGCATTCATACTTATTCATACCTCATATCATTCATCCACATAAAATGTTATACATAATTAACACATTTAAGTTATAGATTGACACGTGTCAGGTTAACTGTACAACACAGCAAGTTTCATTTCTATAGCAAGATACTCATATAGTTAAATTTTTCAACAAATATCCAACCATTGTTGTGCCACCATTACGCCTCACCAGCGGCTGTGACCCCCTTATCTTCAACTCCGCCAGAAACCGCGGGGTGAATCGTAATTCCGGAGAGCTCTATTAATTTGGTTGTATAAACTGGAAGCATTTAAAGAATGAAGAAACAATGTACATTGTAGTCCCTTTGTTACACGATTGATCCATTAAATTTTATAATTAAACGCATTATCCCGTAGAAAACTGTACTGGAAGTGCTCAATTAATTTTAATGTTTTAATAAGGTTCTTTTTACTTTCTTTTTTAGGTTTTTTAGATTCTTTATTTATTTAACTACGAATATTAAGAAGTCAAAGAATTTGAGCGTTTATCTCAGGAACTACTATTTACAATTAAAAAAATATTTTTGTGTTTCATAGTCCATTTATCAAGGAAGGCTTTAAACTATATTTTAATATATAATGTTATATAATATGTACCCTTAATTCCACACAACTCTTGGTGTATAATTTTGACGAAGCTGATAAAGACGCTAATAAAAGTATTTCATATAGCCATTCAAAATTGTAATTATTATTTTATATTAAATACGATCCGCCTGTGGCTCCCTCTGCCTGCTATGCTATGTGCGGGATACAGCGTGAAGCTGATTTATTAATTTATTAAAAACTAATATTTTATTATTATATATAGGTTCGTTAATATGATAAGCCACCATATAACCAATCTAATATTAGGTTAACTGCCTAATTACACCATATACATTTAATATTGGAAATACCAAACGGAAATGTTCTCTTCAATATAATATATTATTATTGTAATGAATTTTGAATTATTTGCATAGTACGAGCTTGAATACTTATAGAAGGGGAAACCAAAATAGTTACACGTAAATTCTTTTATTTTTTTTATTATGGGGTATTTTTTTTTTATTTTTATAACATCACATTGTATCCCGCACATAGAGTAGAGGGGTACGTAGAGAATACTTGGGAACCTAGTAATGTGGCACCTCCGTTCCACATTTACCGCCGGATACACGAGGCATTTCGTTTCAATCGGCAGAAATCAACTCTGCACTTTATCTTGTTATCAGAGCGAAGAAATGAAAATAATTCTGTGCCCCACAACTGTCATGTATTTTTATTTTAAATTTTAATTGTCAAAGGGGCCAATTAACACTTAAAATAAAAATATATACATAAATGGCCACACAGGAATGCTCGTATCTCTAAATACTTTTATAAGGTATTGCGACTTCGATTACTGAATATTTAAAAGTTATTTTTATTCAAGGTGCGACTGAAATCGAGCTCGACTTCGAAACTTTGACTTATGAGGTTTAATACAGCAGCTTATTCGTTGTCTTTCCATAAAACTTTCATTTATCTCGGTATACAGACTTTATAATTTTCTTACTCTTACTACTAGTTTAAGCTGGAACTCCTCAAGAAATTATATTTCAGTACTTGATATATTTAAAACAATACATGGTACACAATTAGTATTTCGACAGACAGATGGTCAGGTCGAGGTCAGGAATGTCGATATTCGGAATAATTTAGTGACTTCAGTCTGAATACGGGAATAACTCGTCTCGCTTATACATATAACAGACGCTTCTGTGCGATTTAGTAAATAGTCTAACTTTTATACTAATATTTCGTTGAAAAGTTGCCATTAAAATATTTAATTTTGGTTGTATATTTTTTTTTATTTTGTCACGCTGTATACCGCTCACAGCAGGATTTTTTTTATGGGAGAACGACAAGGCAAACTAGTGTTCGGGTCAACTGATGGTCACCGCCGCCCACGACCCCGTGTAACACCAGAGGAGCTACAGGTGCGTTGCCGGCCTTTAAGGATAGGCACGTGTTATAACACTCCGTTCCCCACTTTTAGCCAAATTCTGGAGGCATTGCGTGCTGAGTGGCGGAACTCAACGCTGTGCTTTTGACTCGATATCAAAGCGAAGAAATGAAAAAGTAAATTTAAATAAATATTTCCTTTCCGCAAGTGGGGATCGAACCCACAACCAGTCGATTTTGCAATTAAAAATGGCGGTATTTTATAATAGCCTCCTGTCTGCTTCCTTAATATTTTTTTATTGTTTTCAATTCATTGTAGACTGAATATAATTTAGTTTACATAACGACCTACTTAGCTTAGCTTAGTTTACTTACTCATACCGGGGTCCCGACATTCAAAAATACCGGGATACCGTACCAAAAATAGATCATAGATGAAAAGTTTTTATTTTGCCAATATCCAAGATCTCCCCTTCACAGAGACAAGAGGTGTAAACGTACATATCTTATTCACGATAATTTTAAAACTAAATCTAAGTTTTTCAACGGAAGCGTCTAGCTAGCTACGTGTAGAAAAAGAAATTTGTATTATGTACACAATCAATATTCAAGAGCTTTCAAGTTCAAAATTTGATTATGAGTGAACTTTTTGATACTTTCCCCTAACGTTTGTAGAAATAACAAAAATTATGCCTTTATAAAGTTATAAAGAAAAATGTTATTCTATGAAAGATCTAATAAAAATAAAAGAGATATAATAATTAATCAAGAAGTTATCGTTTATCTGTTGGTTCAAGAGACGGAAATCGAACTCATGACCACCACAACAATCAGATCCCGTTACAATGAACCACGACGGGCTCAATACACTTACATCGGTATACTCGTATTATTTATTCTCTGCATTTCAGTTCTTTGTTTACGGCAATTTTATTCTTGAATCGCTTATTGAAGTAGCGATTTTGTATCAAGTATTGCTGAAGAGGCTACGTAATGATCATTTCAAATTGCCATTAGAGTTGGTAGGTTTCCTGCTTGCTCTTTTGGGACAGACAAGTATGAGATAAAAAGTAAGTAATGGCTCTAATTTTTTTTTTCAAAATGATATTTTTAAAGTTATATGGCACATAATAAGCTTTTAAAGAAATTTTGCAATATATTTAGTACTTGCGTTTTGCATACAGTAAAATGTTAACATAAAAACCAATTTTTTATAAAAATATATAATTTTATTTAATACTTCTAAAGTAAATCAATGAGCAATGAGCATGCAATGATTATTAAATTATAGTACAGAGCTTTTTCTATAATTTTTTTCATAATAATTGTGAAAAGAAAAAAATACTTTTTTTTATTATCTTACCTTTTCTAAACTTTTTTCTGTAAAATAGCGTAAATAAATTTGTATCATTAATAAATATATTTTTTTCTGTAAGCCAGTTCATCAGTAATAGATTTAGAGCCAGTCGTTGTTAAAGCGCATACGCGACAGGTTGATGGTTCGATTCCCACTAGAGAAATTAAAATATTTAATATTGTCATATTTTCTTTATAAGCGCGACAGTACAGCTCTTTCACTCAACAAATATGAATTGCCTTCAAAATCAAAGGAAGAAACAAAGCCGAAAAGCGTCTCAATGGGAGTGTCATTTTCACTGGGTTCCCAGGTTTTCTCTGGCTACTCTGCTACGAGTATATTTTTTTATGTTATAGCTATATCAACTTAAACTTTTTGACAGCTTAAGGTTGTAGTTCAAATGACACTCAAATACGTCCTATACAAAAATATATTAGAATTATTTAGAATTTTAACGCCACATAATGACATATTCCCCCCTTTTTCTTACATTCACAAATATAATAATAAAATAAAAACAAATACCTACTCTGTAAGAAATATTAATTCAATACAAGTTTATTGTACATATCTCCATGATTTATTGGATTAATTCTTGATTTTCAAAACAACGCAACTAGTTTCGTTATTAGTTCAAAAGCTTCGACTGCCGACCGTAAATTTGTCACGTCGCAATAAACATGTCATGGATGTCAAATATAAAGGCATATTTGTCGATACCATAGAATAAAAAATGAAAAATGGTTTTCTTGATAGAATAAAGTTAGATATGATGGCGTAAATTACTAAATAGTTAGTTTAATCTTTTTGCTTCTCAGTGTGAGACCCGCCGCGTTTTATATTTGCCTGATCGAGTGGAAATCGAACACAAATTCCATGTTGTTTTTAATTTGGGATTGACAAAACGAATTTAAAATATGTACAAAATAATTATATTTTAAAACTTCTTCTTCTCTTACAATTAAAATATTATTTCCCTTAATCTTATTCCCTTTGTATAAATAACAAACCTACTACATAAACTCTAATATAATAAATTTGTAGATATTTGTAGGGGCCATCAGACGACGTCGCTCATTTTCCACGAAGGGAAACGATTATCGTCACTTCCTAAGATAACAAGACTAAGCACCGCGTTGAGTTCCGCCATTCATCTTGAAAATTTGACGATACGTAGGAAAGTGTCTTAAAACTTAGTTTCATCTGCCTATCCTACACTATATGGGATTTAGCGTCAAACTAAAAAAATAAACATACGTAATCAATACTTCGGCATTTCTAATAAATAATATCCAAAAAATAAGCACAATTTCTATGTGAAATTATGGCTTTTCCAAACAGGTAAATGTGTTTCAGTCCTCCAGAGTGTAGAGAAAATATTTTTTCTCCATTCCACTATTTTGCCTAATAAAGTATTACTGGCGCTTTGAATAGAGCAAGGAAAAGAGGCCATTCTGTTGAAAACAGAACCACATAGTATATTGCCAAGCTCTATATATATATATATATATATATTCATAACTCTATTTTCTATTATTCACTTACCGTGAATTAAAATAATTAAAAAACTTAATAAAATATAATGAGAATAATAGTTTTTAACTTTATTAGTTAAAAACGAAATATATATTTAACATTATTCTGATATTTTCTAAAATTAAAACATTAAGAGTACAATCGTGTACTGTAAACAATACATTACTCGGGGCGGGGACGTTTTTAAAGTAGATGATATAAAAGAAACGGTCCGGGTAATCATAAATAAAGGTCTTCGTCGTTTACTAAAAGAGAGTTGTTCAGTCCGGTAGAGGACGCTACGTCTGATGTTAAATATACTTTCTTATGACGTACTAGTATCTATACTTACATTTTTACAGTGTTTGTAAAAATTTTAAACATATATATATATATATAGAAGGACTTTAATATTTATATATGTTCCATGGGTATAGAAAGTAGGGAATGGAGTGTCTTAACACTGCTTTCTGCCCACCTAGCTGTATCAGATATACAGCAGTATATGTACATAGTAAAGTATAACAAGTTTCTTTATTATACTCTACTTCGACTATAAATTTTATTTGTGAAAGTTTCATAACTTAAACAACAGTACTATTAAAACATTAGTATAAATGGATTTTAAGTTCAAAAACTTCATGAAGATAAAGCAGCTTTAAAGTAGGATAGTTCAGAGTCCCGCGAGCTTAAAACGTCTTAGCAGATAGGATTCTGGCAATTCGCCAACAATCTTCGGAAGATTCAAGTGCTATATAGGTACCACTACAGTGTGGACTCGAACAAGTTAACGTACACATTGTGCTATTGTTGAGAATAATTTTGTGTTAGTTGTATTGACTTTTAATAGCGGTTTCACGCTTTTTCCCGCTTATCAAGGAAGGCAGAGGGAAATAGAAAATACTTTCTTAAGAATCCTTCAAGTTTTCGTGCACGGTTTTTAAGGGTGCAGGTTCAAGACTCGTTATGTTTAAATTTTCATACATTTTGTAAAAAAGTAGAAGGCACAGATAAATGAGTGTTTTAGGATAAAGAAAAGATGTAACTCTCCGCGATTTGGAAATAAATATAATCACTTTCCCGAGTGGAAATCAAATTCACAGCTATCGCTTTTTCATTCCGACGGTGTTCCACTGCTGCACGACGGCTAAGAGCTATAATATTACAGCTTATAACAAATATACTCTTCACAGTAAAATAGAACCCCCTTTCGTTTCGTCTAACACCGCCGATGACAAATCGTAACCTGGTAATAATAAATGGGGACCGTCCTCGCCTCCGGCACTCCCGGCAGTTCTTGTACTCCATATAAATTACACTTGGCTAATACTTTCCTTATCAGTTATATTATGTAAAATATTTTATATTTAATAACACTGTATAGATATGTATAGGAAAACATATAACTGTAACTGAAGTTGGCCATTGTAGACTTACTGAATGCAATTAATAAATTTTTAGCTTGCACAATGTATCCCGTAAATAGAAGGGAAGACAGAAGGTACCTGAGAAGCTAGTTCAAACCTCCCGAAACCTGTCGAATCCTGGAGGTATGGCGTGTTGAGTGGCAGAACTTAATGGAGCTTTTTGCCGACACCAGGTTGAGGGAAAGAAAGTGATAAAAGTTTCATTTCCTAGAGTCTACATAATAGTCTAATACACCGAAAAGCACAATATAATCAAAGTACATAATATATTTATATATTTACATTCATACGTCATATTTGCACTACAACAATTAACAAAATAGCAAGGATGCATGAAATCTAACTATACATATGTATATAACATATCATATACGTCGTCGGTCTACGAGTATACTGTATATGAGATAATAATGCTACCTGGTTAGAACTAAGCTACTTACATATCCATTAATAATCACCTGCATTTAACACTCATTAGTTTATGTCACAAGCGTCGTAGATCCTTTATTATAAGGATTTAAAATATAACGGCTGACAAATTCATTCGTTAAAACCTGATCTGCACAATTACTGCTCGAATTTGAACGAAGATGTTGATTATTTTATAGATTATATAAAAATATCTAAGAACATGCTTTCTACGTGCACTCTTTAATAAATACATATTAAACAATTGTATATATAACTAATAATATACGTAACCAATTTAAAAACTGTACAACTAATATGCAATCGTTACAGTTGTTTTACAAAGAATATTGCAAATAATTATCCAAATCAATTAATTAATAGTTAAGCCTGTTTCTAAGTTATTAATCTGTTTTTTTTTAAATTAATAATCATTTAGTACAAGCGGGCGAAGCCGCAGGCAGGCCGCCAGTATTCAATATAAACGTAAAGAACGAAAAGTTGTAACAGAACGTCACTATAAAGAACGCGAGTATTTGAAAGTTAATTTCCGTCACTCAACACACATTCGATGACTTTGGGCGGAAAGCGGAGAGTGTAGCGCTATTTATTTTTAAAATTGCCATATATATATATATTTTTTTATTAAATATATTTTTTATATTTTATTTTTATTCCCGTTTTGGAATTACCATATTTGTTCCAACAAATATTCTATTACGTAAGTAGTTAAGCTTTAAGAGATGAGTCATTCGAGCGTGACTGTAATTTCATTGCGAAGTTTTAACGAGTACAATTTCATTACAACTTGAGACGGATGATGACTTCTCTTCACAATCAAATTGTTCTGTTAATGTACTTGAATATTTGTTCACTAAAATAAACATAGACAGACGGTTTTATGTTATTGTACTTATAAAATATTTGACTAGCGGAGGAGGACTCTATATTCATTAACTCTACTCTATATTCATGGACTCTATATATATATATAAATTTGTTTGTCTATAATTTGTTCACTGCTTTTATTTTTTTATTTGAAAGAGCGTACATTCCAAGTTGGTGTCGGCCAAAAATTAACATTATAGATTCCTTCTAAATAAGAGAAGAAGAAGAGAGAAAATAAAAATAATTCATTCCCCTAAGTAAAAATCGAACCCACAACCGTCACGTTATCGTTACACAATGTACCCTTGCACCACGACAGCCAATTTTTTTTTAATCGTTAAAAACGTAACAAAACCGGTTACGTCGGGTTTGCTATATCATGTTTCATCATCATACATTCATCTGAAGAGTGGTAGGTACTACGTACTAATCCACTTATAGCGACACTTTCTTGTAACTTATCGTTCCTCCAGAGGTCCTTTGTTAGATCAACACCTGCTCCCTCGTAACAATATTTGATTGGTTTGCTCTTGATATAGCCTCTATATATAGCCTGAGATGGGAGTGCAATACACACTTGTTGCTGCTATTTTACGCTATAATTCTTTTGACTGGCCCTAAGGAAGCTGAAATTCCACACGCCGTAATTAACACTGATGTAATTATTTTTTTTGAAAATTTGTTTTGATATCTTATACTTATTGCATTTGCACTTTGTCTTATTATCAGCGAGAGATGGAAATTTAATTTACTATTATCACGCTTACTTACTACTGTGCGCTTAACCGCTGCACTTCGATAGTCTTTCTTATAAATATCCCCTATTAATGAATTCTTACTTACAATCCTCGAGCTGTTCATGAGCTCCAAAAGTGTAATTGAAACACGAAACTAATTTGCAATATTTTTTTTTTCAAACTATATATACATGAAAATATTTAAAGTGCTATAAAAGTTGTAATTCAGACATCCACAATATAACTTTAAGCATTATCCGTAATAACATCTTAAACAGGTTCGGGGAGTCCCCTCGGAATACCAATAGCTTGTTTTTCTCCGCGAAAAGAATTGTAACGAAGCTCATTATTCTTCGCGTCCTTCCTTGTGTATAATATAAATATAATGGAAGATTGTATATATTTTTTGGTTATATTTAAGTTAAATGGTAGTTTTTATATTTTGACTAGGATAGGAATCCAACCCGCGACCGACGCGGTTATATTACGATTTCGTACATTAAACGGATTGAACCCACAATTCCTCGCGCTTACATTCACACGCTCGTTCCCCTGCGCCACAACTGGTCTTAATAAGCTTTACTGAAATATACGACATGTTGACTAACTCTTAAAAGAGAAGAACTGATGCAAATAATAAAACTTCCCTTCTATATCTATAAACTATTGTGCAACTGGTACACAATGAACCTGAGAGGTCACAAGCGCCTAAACAGAACAGCTCATCTGTATTCTCCCCGAGCACCACTCCAGCTGTAGTCTGTAAACAGCCTGGCGTGAACTCTTAGCAGCAACATAACTTATTTATATAACGAATAATAAATTGGTACATATCATTATGTATTTAGGTTTTACATATTTATTTTTTTGTATACAGAGCTAGAAATCTACAGTGTATATTTACGGGATAAACATGTATGGAATTAATGTCTATTGAATGTCATGCTAACTAAACTATACTTCCATATTCTACATTGACTTTAAAAATAGCAACTGTTAAGTTTCTTGCCGGCTCTTCTCAGTAGAACTGCTTTCCGAACCGGTGGTAGCTTTTTTTTGTTTATAATAAATGTTCATTCGACGATTCAAAAGTACTTATAAAAGTCTATGTGAATAAAGAATATTTTGAATTTGAATCTAGTGAATAGTGTCATACACATGTCACTTTTTTTTATTTTAATCTTTTCTGCTGGTTTACTACAAAATGTCTTCGATCCCCCTCGAGGAAATTCACATGTCAAAAGACAAACGGATGCTACGTCAGTCTACGTGTGACCACGGATTGCTGGAAAAGGTTTGAAATGTCGACTTTCCAAAAATATAACACTCAATATATTCTATTAATCCAGTTTCATATATTCGCTTCAGTCTGCATTCCGTGTAGGCGTAGGGGACCTGGGAAACTAATGTAAAGACACTCCGCTCCTATTAAAACACTACCGTTCTCTATTTTCTGTCGAATTCAGTCGAATAGTAATAACAAGGTAAGTACGGTTGTCTCTGCCTGGGGTCCGCCATGCGGGAAATGAGCATAAAACTGTTCAGTTTTAATAAGATTCCAATATAAATTGGAATACGCCAGCGATGAGGCCAGACGTGGCGCAGAGGCAAGAGCGTGCGAGTGGTTTCCTTGTATCATTCTGATAACTTTACACTGATTGAGATACTATCACTGGTTAATTGTTTTTGCAACGTTTGACAATACGTCCTAGAACTAAAAGCTGAATATTAGATTTGTACGAGCATGTTCGCATAAAGTTTTCCTCCTACCTTCGTTACGGCGTCAAACAATCTCGCCTCGGGGTAGGCTTCATTCAATTTAACATATCTTTGAGACACTATGGTAATACTCTAGTACTATACGTTTTAAATTTTGCTCAAGAATTTTCTGAAATATATATATCGAATTTGTAATTCATAATAAATAACTTCAAAACCATAATCTTTTTATATTTTTAAATGATAGATTAGTCAGATGAAGTAGTTATTTATTATTGGCCATTTTTCGTCAGTTTCGTCACTTTTCATAAATATATATTACATATACTAATAAGTTCGATTTTATAAGAAAAAACACGGTATAGAAACCAAAGCGAAAAATAGAAAGTAAAACTTAGAGAATCTTATTTATAGAGTACTTTTTAATAAAGAGTAAAGTAAAATTACATAATACATGAAACATTGTTATATCACTTCTTAGATATATTATATACAATTAGATAGAGGACATTTCTATATACAACGAGTTCAAACAAACTCTATACAAAAAGCAGCCTTCTTTCTACCAATACCATGATCATAAACCTTACTAACTGTTTATTACAACGATAGACGTCATCTGAAGCAGCAAATGAGCCGTCTACCCTCGTCCGGTGTCTGTAACGCCACGTTTGACTAACGAAATGGTTCTAGAAAACAAGTTTTATTCTTTATTAGATGTAGCCTATAAGTAGATAATGGATAATCTTAACTTTGTCTGTAGTCGAGTGATTATTTTTTCTTTGAAGATTTGGGTTATATATAATAAATATCGTTATTTTAATATTAGTTATATTAAAATAACGATATTTTATAATACAACGATGTTTAGAGAAGTGGTTTTTACCCACACTTTATGGGTAGCTAAGAAGAAAAGAGCGCAAAAAGGAATCGGCATATCTCTTTCCCCTTGTCCCCTGCCGCCCTCGTGCTTTTTACATGTCTTTCAGTACATCGACACTATGCTCTCGTCATAAAGGGCAAAACTACAAATACTTAAAATATTTTCTTTTATAATTTATATATAAAATCAGTCATTCAGTAAAGAATAATGATAAAAAAAGTTTTACAATCCATCAAAAACCGTTGTAATACTGATTTCACTCTGAAACTTAATTATTTTCAAGACATACGAATTCTTTCTATTATGAACTATGAATATTACCCCAAGTTTAAGTTTAATAATTCTGACAATATTTGTGTAATATAGAACAACAAAAATAATATGTTTCTTATTTCATTCTCAGGTCTTTCTTTGGTACATACATCACATTAAAACGTGTGATAAGAAGAGTCGACAAAGTATCCCTTTAATTAACTAAACAGAGTACGTGCGATAAAAATTCTATAGTAAAATGTCGGGGTCAACCTCGCTCTAACACAATAACTTCTAAGTAATTAACTACTAAGTAATTACCACCCATAGAGGCTTTCACTGTAAAATTTAAGCACATGTTTTGAACATTTATTTATAAAATAATTTAAAGTTTTTTTTATATATATATGATAATTCATATTCAACGTTAAAAAAAATATTTGCAACTTCTTAAAACATAAAATAAAATTTAAATTATTGGTGTCTGAACATGGAAGATAAATCAGAAAATCTGTTACTTTATACCGCACACAGTAGAGAAAGCAGAGGGAACGTTTGGCCTCGCTCAATATTATAGACTTATTATAAGAAATTACAACCAAATTTGTTCGCCGATACAGGAAATTGAAAACAAAAGCTTGTTAAATCGATCTAACGACGCAACTTGGGCTTAGAGCTGCATCATCAATCACAGTCTAAATCCCTGAAGTTGGTCCATTGTGGGCGATGTGAGAATACAGCGGGTTTTATTGCTGGACGAAGCTATTGTCCACACTCGAGCTTTCTTGATCAAGACAAAATGATACTGCAAAGGTTTCTTGTAAAATAGTCTAATATGTATAAAATTCATAAAACGGGTTCAAAATTCTGGAGCTAATGGTTGTAACACTATAAAATCAAAGGACATGGTCATAAAAATGGAAAAATCAAACAAACTAAAACGCGTGACTGTTATACACATCTCGGAGTTCTCTACCGCATTTATTATAGGGAGTGTTCTGAGGAACTTTTTGACCTGTTATCTACCGCTTTGCGGATTTTCTAACCGCACAACACGTCACAAGTTAAACAATCATCCACTCCACCTGAATACGTGGCACTATTCCCCCTTACTGTGCGGTTTCGTAGAAACCTCCTACTACGCGCCACAGAACTGTGTAATTGCCTACCCGCGGCAATATTTCCAGGTTGATATGATATGGGTACCTTCAAAAAGCCGGTCCATATCCACCTTAAAGGCCGGCAACCTCCCTTTAGCTCCTCTGGTGTTGTACGGGGTCGTGGGCCGCGGTGATCACTTATCATTAGGTAACCCGAATGCTTGCTTACCCATTGCGCTTGCGCATTTCATCTTGTCAAATAAAAAGCAAATAAGTAATTCATATATAAATTATTACCTCGTCAGTAGACCGAATCCAGAGCAATCGGATGTACTGCCAAGTGTAACCACTGTCACTCCACTATGTTGCCCACAATGATTTGTAAAGTATATGCAATAGAAACAAAGCAAGATTTCTAAAAAAATAATTTGAAACGTGTAAATGACGATCTCTTTCAATAATTTCTTGGACGGACGCCAGCCGCAATATACGAGTAAATGATGTTCGCGACGCCGATCACCGATCGCGCCCGAATACGTCGCGCGGTACAGCGCGCGCGCAGGGTCATGAGTGTGTGCCGTGACGTAATACATTTTTAGATTATAATAGTGTTTTGTTAAGGTTTATATACCATAAAATATAAATAAATGGTATTATAAATAGAGTTAGAAATATAGTTTTAAGTATTTCTTTCAGTTTTATGTAATGTATAATGTAATTTTCGGCTTTATATAGCGATTACATTGTTTTACTATAGTTTTCCGTTTATATCGTATTTTAAGATAATAATATCTGTCGTATAGTTAAATATATTGGTAATTATTGTATATTACAGGTCCGTATGTGCGGGATACAGCGTGAACCAGAAGACATGTTACACTCTATAATTTCCACCCGGATTCTAAGCGACGCGTGTTATGTGGCTGTAACTATAGTACCTTACCAGAACTGTGTGGCTGTAACTTACCAGAACGACATCAAAATACTTCATTGCCTTGAGTGCGAATCGAATCCACAATCAGTATGTTTACAGTCAGGTATTAGATGCGCCAAAGTAAAGTCATATATAGCTTCAAGATTGTATAAAAAAATACTTGTAACGAAAATCAATCAATAAAAAGAGAAGAAAAAACTGTAATAATTCTCACAATTGATCATCTTACTTAGGTCCAGACCTGTCAAATACAAGTAATATATAGCGTGTGAGATAAAAGCTATTGATTTCCAGTTTCTACAGAGGCCTATCCATCATGCCTGACCTCACTGTGTTTTTTTGTCCAGGTTCTATTTCGATACATTATAATTATAATATTTATTATAATAAATATTAGGGCACAATGGGTATTAATTATGTCTGTCTCATCATAAAAGCTTTTAGCATCTTCTTACATGAACAATCTCTCTCACTTGATTTACAAAGTGCACTGTAACAAAAGATATATTTATTTTTCTATTTCTTAACTTAGTTATTTAATCACACACACAGTACGTAGTACTGTATATTATATATTTAGATTCACGCTCTGTCCTGCACATAAAATAGAAATGAAATTTTTTCCCATTTATTAATATGTAACAAAAGTCGAAATTCGATGATAAATTCGAAAATAAGTGGAGAGTGTGAAACTTTTGAAATTTATTTATTAGCTTGTAGTTCTGTACTGTTTGAAGTTGTGTACTTTCTCTCTCTTCCTTTCTACCTCCCATACTCTCACTCTTTTCTTTATTTTTCTTCTTTCTCTCTCTCTATATTGGGAGCGGATAAGGCAGATAAAGTAGACAGGCAAGTAGGTAAAATTTCATAGTAAGCGAGTATTAAATGTTGTGACCTAACTACTCATTGACACGAAAAATTCACAGTTTAAAAGATTATTAAATGTTTTTCATTTATATTACATAGGTACTTTTTACTTGTTTTCGTATTACTTTGAAATACAAGTTTCATATTTAATTCTACACATTAAT
Organism: Heliconius aoede; assembly: GCA_037355905.1. Lineage (NCBI taxonomy): Eukaryota > Metazoa > Arthropoda > Insecta > Lepidoptera > Nymphalidae > Heliconius > Heliconius aoede. The sequence continues at coordinate 1,765,675 of JBAIZZ010000342.1, read as the reverse complement.
AATTTAATATCCGAATAAAATAAATTTCGTCTGATATATTATTTTCGTTGTAGACTTTCGAGTTAATTGGCTTTATTCATAAGGTCTCATAAAAAGATGATAAAGTATTGTAAATAATCTTTTCACTTTTTTTAGTTTAATTTATTATTTACGATTATTTAGAGTACAATATTGTGAAACTAAAACTAGAGGACGTCGAGGCGCACGATTCTAAAACTATTATTTACATTTTATATAATAGTATTGAATGTGAGGCCGTCGTGGCGCAGTGACGCAAGGGTGTGAATGTAACGCAACGTTTGTGGGATCGATTCCCACTCGAGGAAGAAATATTTCTTTAAGTTTATATTTCCATTTTTCTTCGCTCTGGTGTCGAGGTAAAGCGCGGCGTTGAGTTCTGTCACTCAACACGCAATGCCCCCAGAATTCGGCAGAAAGTGGGGAAAGGAGTGTCTAAAACACAGAGGATCCCTCTGTATACCCTACTGTGCGCGAGATACAGCGTAAGCTGAAAAAAAAAGAATATAATAATAATGAACTTCCATAATTATTAAGAGTCATGTACAATTATAACGCCATTTGATCTGTTTTAAAATCAAAATAATATTTGACCTGAATGAATAAATTAAAGCGAGCAATCGAACGATTTATACTGAAATTCATATCAGCGTTACTATCAAATAAAATATTAATTAAAAAATCAAAAACAAGATTTTTTTATGATGATTATACGAAAGTTCATTATCACCAGAACTAAAGTCGTTTCTTCTTTTCGTTAAAGTGCATATTCAAAATATAATAAGTATTATGTAATATTTCTCTTCTTTTTTAAGAATAGGATGGCAGAATTCAATGTTATTTATTTAATAATAATAAAGTGCTAGATTTAATTTGGGAACTCATGTACTGCTTTACGAACATAATTTTCTATTACATAACTAGCTTGTGCTTTTGTCTTGAGACGTAAGCAAGTAAATGGAAATAACTCATTTCACAGAGTGGGAATGTAACCCACCACTGTCGCATTTAGAATCAAACAATGTACCGCTGCACAATGACTCCACACGGCTTTGTATGTGTAAATTCAGACGTGTGATACAAAATATAATTTATGCAAATTTCATATTCCATTCATCGTAAACTACGATACGGAATGGATGAACATTGGTTGTCGTAATTTCATATAGTACGAAATTTCGAGAACGATTTTACGTTTTCATCACCATAGAAATCAGCTTCACGCTGTATCCCGCACACAGCAGGGTAGGCAGAGGGAATCTAGTGTTAAGACACTCAGTTACCCACTTTCTGCCGATTTATGGAGGCATTGCATGTTGAGTTGTAGAACTCAACGCCACCCTTTGCCTCGACACCAGAGAGAAGAAATGGAAATATAAACGTAAATAAATATTTCACTTCCTCAAGTGGGGATCGAACCCACAACCCTCGCGTTACATTCACACCCTTGTGCCGCTGCGCCCCGACGGCCTCTCATAACTACAGGTTAATGTAAAATCAGTATTTTTTTTTTCATTTAAAATAAGTAAATGTCTACTACTAGAGGGAACCTGGGAGTCTTGTATTAACTTCCACACTTATTGCATAATTATTATAAAAAATGTATATCTAGCAATTAACGAAAGATACATATTACTAAACGAAAAGTAAAAATAATAGAAGAACCCAATTGACGTACAAAAGACGCTATTACCGCATGTACATATGTAGATATAATCAAAATACATATATAGATAATATATATAAAAAAAATATTATTTATGTTTTTCCCAGTGCTTTCACAACCCTATAGGTACGCGTCTCTAAACGGACAAAGTTGAAAATGATAATGGATTGAATTATAATTCTACATGAAATATCGAACGTCCCTTAACTCTGCAAAACAAGATACACCCTTAAAACTTTCACTCAATAACGTTTCCAGTTATAACGTGAATTAAATGTAAGCTTAAAGCGCACCTCAGCGATTTAAGTTCCAGCCAAAGTTTTAACGAGAACAAAACATAATTTTATTACAATTCGTGAATGGACTTCTGTCGTCGTCTTGGAAATGTGTAAATGGTTGCTTTAGTTGGCTTCGCATTATCAAGACTGCATTTAATGTTGAAAATTTCACTAATTAATGTGCTCTTAATAATTTTTGGTAGTTCTGTTTTATTTTCTTCGTTTTTAGTTTAATTATTCTTATGTCTGGATAATAGTGTAGATTTAGGTGTCGTTGTATAGAATAATATTGAAATTTGTGGTGGGCGACAAATTTCAAACGAGGAAATGAAATATTTTTATTTTCCTCCCTCTGGTAACGGCGTTGAGATTCGCCACTCAACACGGAATACCTCCAGAACTGGACGAAAAGGGGGGAAAGGAGTATCCTAAATTAGGTTCCAAGGTTCCCCATGCTTATCTTGTTTTTTGAGGAGTAAAACTAAAAAAAATATAAAAAAAATTAAATTTATATAATATATATTTCTTTTAGTTATTTTTGAACAAAGATGATTTCACTTCAGGTAGTTCAGCAATAGAAGTAAGATTTTTTTTTGGGTCGACCCGTGCTGTGCAGAGATTATTAGATTACCTCATACAACACGTGTTCTCTTTTAAAAACGCAATTAGAATTCCTCGTTAATTTCCGTGCTTAGAATTTGAAATTGCCAATTTCGCTTTGAATTTATGTCATCCAATTCATAGTTATCTGTACATGGGAGATATATGGGAAAATCTGTTATTAAGGGCATTAATAATGTAATGGAACCAAAAAAAGTAATTTTAATTTTGTCTATTTGTCATTTTGTGTTTGTCTATTTATACTCGTATGTACATTTAAGCACGCTAATCTCAGTAATGTCTTATTCGATTTAAATATAGTTTTCACTGTTGTATGTTGGCAAAATCTTTTACCATTTAATGTTAGTTTTAGTTAAATCGGTTCATTACAAAAAACATTTATATCAATATTACATGCGACAAAAATGTCTTTATTAAATTAACTTGGCTTGATCTTTAAAACGATAAGTTTATTAGAACAATAAAATAATTCAGATCAGTGATTTTTATTATCATAACAACAGGCGAAGCGAGCGAGGATCGCTGAGACCAGCAGGTATATTTTTTTCATTGAAATATTCAACCCGCGGGCTGGCCATGCCTGACACACCCGTGTCCCAGTGTCCAGCCGGGCGTGACTCCGATAGGCCTCAATAATCCACCGCCCCTAATGTGCGCCACTACACTGAATAATGACCGTTCGCGTCCTATTTACAACAATTAAAGGCGTCGCGTGGAACAGTTCATTAAAACTGTATAAAAGCGGATTGACCCAAGTTTTCATGTTGAATGTTATATTTTTTCGGAAAAAACAATGTCTCTAGTAGTAAAAACAATGACTTTCTCTATTATCTTTTATATTGTGTGTAGTACCTAGTTACCTAGTATTAGAATGTTTTTTTTTTCTCTTCCACATTTAAGAAAATCTGTGTTGCATTATTGCAATGTCACACAACAAAACTGTAAGTAAAATGTAAATAGAAATACAATAAATAAATCAGCTTCACGCTGTATCCCGCACACATCAGGATAGGCAGAGGTAACTAGCGGCCCACTCGCTGCTTCGCTCGCATACCATATCCAATACTATTATTATGCTGCATTTACAAACTCATTGATACATTCGATTACGAACACTACGCGGCTATATAATAGACCGTCGTCGGCGCAAGGGTCCCACGGGACTCGAACCCAGGCATGCGATCGTAAACAGAGCGTTGAATTATTTTATTTTACATTTTCTTGAAAAGTAAGATTCGTATACGTCCAAATTACATGTAATAAAAGCCGAAAATTTTCTTCATTAAATTTCTTAGTCACTTATTTATAAGAAATAGACTTAAAATAGACCTTCAATCACTAAAGACTTATATGGAGTTAGCTTCAAATTACAATTAACAAGTATCGTTTCCTCCACACCCGTATTGTTTTATCACCGTCGCCGCCCAGCTTCATCTACAACTGATCGAATGATTTGTGTACATTGGGGTGATGGGGTGATACACCCCGGAATTCCGCAGTTAATCACACGCGATAATACTTCAATTCCATAAATAACGTGCCGCCATTCGTTATCTGTGTTCGGATGTACATACATACATATCAATGTATAGATATATACATTGACAAATATTATATGATCTCGAAAAGTAGACGTGGTTTTCAATTCGACTCCAAATGGGAAAGTTTACATCTTACTAGTAATATAAATGTGAAAATTTATATAGAAGATATATGTTCAACTTTCACGCAAAAACTACTAAACGAAATTTACGTAAATATTAATTTATACGAAAAACAATTCTTTTTGAACTTTTTATCCTAAATCATTGCGCGTTGAATGGCGAAACTCAGCAACACTTTGTCTTGTTACCAAAACGAGGGAATGAAAATAATTCGAGTGGGAATCGAACCTACCATCCTCGTGTTTATCAGTTACACGCTGTGCCACTGCGCCACGGCAGCCTCATTAACGTCTTTACAATCTATAAAAGATATGTACAGATAAACAACATTACAATTTAACAATACGAAGCTGTCAGTATACCAGACGGTATCTTATCAGGATTTGGATCTTGAAAGCACGAGTGCTCCGTAACTGTGACATTTCAGCAATTAACTCGCATGAACAATTTGCTTATCGCTTTAGCAATGTCTAATATATATTTTTTGGCCTTTTTTTTCGTATGTAAAACTTTGAAATATTCAATTTTTTTATTATATCCGAAAAAAACAGTAAAACCTCCGCCTACGGCACCATGTTGACTGAAACCTCTTTAAAAGCTGAATTTTATTTTTATCTCCTCGTTCTGGTAACAAGACAAAACTTGGAATTGAACTCCGCTACTCTACATGCAATGTCTCGAAAAATTTGACATACAGTGGAGTGTGAATTATCTTAAGACACCATTTGCCTACCTTGACATATGCGGGAATCAGCGTGAAGCTCAGAAAATATTACACAAAAAAATTAGTAACTAAATTTACCAACTTACCGTTAATGTTAAACATAAGGAAAAAAGACTAGGATTTTGCACTTTGCTTTTTTTTCCTCGAGTCGGAATCGAAGCCACAACTTTTCGCGTTAACAGTTACACCGTTGTGCCCCTACTTTGACTATGACTTTTTTCCATATTTATAAAAGTAACATGTTACAGTTACAAGCAAACCCAATAAAAACGTTATAAAGCAACAACTTCCTTTTAACATCTATCCGTCAAAAATCATACATTCACCCATTTCTGGCAGAATATAAGTCAAAAACAAGGAATATTTTCATTCATCGTTTTCAAATAAGATACGAAACAATAGGTACCCACCTACTGTATATAAATTGTAACAAGTTCACAGTCACTGTACACGTGTGACGTGAATTCAGATGGGAAATATCTAAAATGTCACATTTATTGTGTATCCGTGCTCCCGAGATTGACGTCGGTGATAAGGACCGGAAGACGCTGACAGTTGAAAACTGTATGGAAAAGGGTTCCATTTTAGATATTTTTTTTCGCGGGAAAACAAACCAGGTGAAGATTGTGTCACTTCTGCGTTTTAGATATAAATTTATATACGAGTCTATTTTGAATGTTTCTCATATTTTCTACCGCCACATTTTGATTTAAGTAGGAGGAACTGAGGAATTTACACTACATCCTTATTCACTCCTTAGACCCTTAAAACTTTTAGAATAAAGGTAGCTTACGATTTCTGAAAACGACAGAACCTCGAGAATAGAGACCAAAACCAAAATGGTTGTCACATATCTAAATCATAATTAAACATTTAAAATATTATAAAGCGTACACACAATTTTCAAAATTAAAGCCATTCGAGTCTGCACAGGGACAGTGATTTAATTTAAATTTAATTTACTACTTTTGGATATTATCCGCCAAATTTCATAATTCTAGGTCAACCGGAAATACCCTCTGAATTTTGATTTCTTTAATAGTGTCGAAATACGCGTTTTTTGTTATATTAACGGCCATATCTCTTTGCTAAGTAAATATGGGGCCGTAAATGTGAGTATATAGTTTGAATTTCAACTTGATATCTCCAAGCGTTCCTGAAATAAAAAGTCTAGACAGACAGACGGACAACTGAGTGATCTTATAAGGGTTCTTTTTCCATAAATAGTACGGAACCCTAAAAATATTAAGCTTTACTTTTTTTAATATATCTATTTAAACTATATGTATATTTTGTATAATCACATAAGTACATAAAACTACAAGTAGAGTTAATATTTTTCCTTAATTTGGTAAATATAATGTATCTTATTACTTTAAGTAAATTGTCGGCACATTTCTAAACCCATTTATTTTGTTTGTGGATAAGTCAATTTCACGCTGCGGACTTGTGCCCCATAAGGCTCTTATGTACTCAGTCTTGTCATGTGTTTATATAAAACGAAAATTCCCAAAGTAATTAATTGAAGTTAACTTTATTATGTTAATTAAAGTCTGTTCCTACAATGTGGGTAAATAAGATGGTAATTTAGTTAAGTACTTGTATGCTGTGAATAGAAGGTAAGCTTTTAATAATGTGCTTCTTAATAAGCTTTGTAGACTTCTGATTTAGCATTATGCTGTATTCCGCAATAGCAGGGAAGGCAGAGAGAGCCTGAGAGCCTACTGTTAAGACATTCAATTCCCACTTCGTTGTGCAAACGCAAAGTTGCCTCGTTACGAGAGCGAGTAAAAGAAAATATTAAATATTTTATTTCCTTGAGTAGGAATCGAACCCACATCCTAACGCGTCTACAGTCGCACGCTTGTGCCCCTGCTATACGATTGACCTCGAAGTATCCTTACCACGACACGACCTTATCACGAAATTAATTAAAAACTATACAGATTGTTGTTTACTATAACCATTAAGGGACCGGCAAAGTTAACTCATTTGCAAACATAGAACTAGGACTTACGCGTTAATGAGACTCAATTAAACTTGACGAATGTATGTAGTTGCAAAAATACATATAGCTGTTTTATACTCTAATATAAAATCAAAACTTTTAAACTAGATTATTATTAGTTTATAAATGAAGCCTGCGTGGCAAAGAATAAAAGAGCGGAGGGGTTAATTCCCCACTCGGTTGTTAGGGAATATCGGAGTGTCTTTGTCTACCCTGATATCATGAGAGCATCAAGAAATATATTCCAAAGGTAGCCTGGATTATTAAGTAAACATTTTTCTAAGACATTAATTTTATATTACACTAACCCACTTACCTAAAATATTGATTATTCAACTAAGAGTAAACATTTTCTCTTAACTTACTTACTTTCATAAAAATATCCAAAGATTATAGAAATAATGAAAATAATGAAAAAACGCCGTACTATCGTCATCAAGTGTCACCCAGTGTCCACGTCGGACGCGACGAAGCGGGAAATCGCATCTGCCATTTTATGAGCTTAGTGGACTTGAGACGCGGCTCATAGACGATAAATTGAACATGGTGGTAATAAAATACTAATATTATTATTTTTCTTATACAAGCAGAACATTCGCAGAATTTTTTTATTAAAAGAAATTATTAGTATAATTGGGAAAATTTTATAAAAAATCTATTTATTTGACTGTCTATTTTCCAAAGGTTGTTATTTTTTTTGAAATAAAGTTTTCAGTTAAAAAAATATTGTTTAAGTTAGAGATAAGTCCGACATAAATTAACTCAGAGTTCTTTAAAGATAAACTTCAGTTATACAAGTTAGGAAGAAAAACGTGAAAAGTACCTACAGATTGTAAAAACAAAGCTTCCACAAACATCCCGCTACAGACCGGCGACCTTCAAACAGACACGTACTCACCTTCAAAAAACACGTGCAAAAATAAATATCAGACCGTAATGCAACTGTATTTTTGCCATAATATTTCTCTTTTTCTTAATAGAATTTTTTTTAGGTGTATCCCGCACACAGCAGGGTAGGCAGAGGGAACAGGGAACATAGTGTTAGTTAGTGACACTCCTTTCCCATTATGATACTTCTGTTGCCTACTATCTGCCGAAAGTGTACATACACTTACATTGGGCACGTATCTCCGAGATATTTTGCGAGATATGCACTACGAACGTAATTTCTTAAAAGAAATGGAATTAGATTGATCTAGTAAGTATATGTAAATAAATTTACATATTAATAAGCTTACCTAACCTGTCTAATCCAATATAACCTTCCTTTTAACTTATTACCAAACATTTGCCATTCCCCCGAATGAGTTCTGAATTCGCTATTATTCCGTGCAAACCAATAACAAGTTAAACCTGTGATCTTCTAAATGTACATTATTAACTTTCAAATATTCAAAAAAATAGAGGCCGTCGTTGCGCAGTAGCACAAAGGTGTCGCGCGTAAACGCGACGGTTCGATTCCCACTCGAGGAAGTGAAATATTTTTTATATTTCTATTTTTCTTCGCTCTGGTGTCGAGGCAAAGCGCGGCGTTGAGCTTCGCTACTCAATACGCAAATTCCTCCTGAATTCAACGAAATTTAAGGGTGTTTTAATACAAAAAAAACTCACATCACTTGTTGTTTTGAAGAAATGAAAATATGAAATAATACATTTTCTGAAGAAGGAACGCTGAACGCTGTGCTACGAAGGCCTCAAATTATGATAATATTCATTAATATTAATTGCTATTACAAATTTTAAAAACTTAATAATGCACACATTATAATTTTAAGAATCATGAAAATGACAGAATTTTTTAAGGAAAATAAGTAAGTATTTTGATCTGAATCTACATAATTTTTTATGAACCTAAGTAAATACTCCACAAAATATTTAGTTTGTCTCCGGTTCTATAAATATTCCTAAATCTACGACTATATTTGTGCGTGGAATATATTTCTCGTAATGATAGATAGCACCGCACGGTGTTGTTGTGCAATAAATTATATTATGATTACATATTAAATGAAGGTACGCTGTAGCCATTTGACATATTCTTATGAGTTCCAGTTAAAGATTTACTTTATCGTACTTGTACTTATTTTATTATATATATTTTTTTATTTTCTGAAAAAAAAAAGTTACGTAACGGAAGGTTTTTTTTTAAATAAAAAGGTAATAACACATCACTAGACTCTACTGTTTACTCTACAAATATCAAATACTTAAAGGGACCTTTCAATGGGAGAGTCTCGTACTTGAGCTCGTTTTCTCAGTAGCGTGATGGGCGCCCGCACGGTGAATCCATATAATTCTAAGTATATCTGTTTATTCAAACCTTCCATTTTTGTTAAAACTAAGATGCTCGCTTATAAAATTTTGACAAATTATTACAAAAATTCCCTTATCTGTATTCCGCACACAGCCCTCAGTATTCCCCACAGAATAGGCTTACCCCACAGGAGAGGCAGAGAGAACATAGAGTTAAGACATTCTGTTCTCCAATTTCTGGTGAATTTTTCGAAGCATTGCGTGTTGAGTGGCAGATCTCAACGTTGAGCATTTTGCGTTGGTGCCAGCGCGAAGAAATGAAAAAAAAAATCATATCCTCAAGTGAGAATCAAACCCACAACCATCGCGATACAGTCAGACTCTTGTGCTCCTGCGCCACGACGGCCTGAAAAATCCTTTCCAAAGACTATAAAGGTTTCAATAATTTGCAAATTTTTGGGATATGTCGATAGATACATTTTGAAGATTACGCCTATTTTCTTGTTTAAATTCAACCTTGCCTCTCGTTTATTGTAGTAAGTATACTCAGTCTCTACGTCATACCACTTCAAAGTACATATATTTTTGAAATAATCGGAAATTGCACTAACAAGTTAACAATGATTCAGGTTAGCTAGAGACTTATTGGAAGTAATCCTTCAAACGATCGATTTAAGCCATAATACTGCAGCTCTCTGTTCTGTTCAAAGTAGAATGCACGATGGAAGCTGTAGCTAGAATTATGATCTGGACTTGGGAATTTTATATTACAACCGTAACGTAATGATTGTATTGAATTGTTTTGAGTTTCTTATACTAATGTACTATAATACTGATGTATAGATTAAATAAAAACAAATCAACACGAACCAAAATCAACAGAAAAATGAAGAATTCTTACCTTATTTATGCGTCCCCCACTTTCTCTTGACTACTGAGGCGTTGAGTGGTGTAACTCAACGCCGGGCTTTGCATCAACAAAACTAGAATGTATCGTAAATATTTTATACAAAAAATCATCTACATATTCAACCATGACGCTGAAAACATGTAGAAATATTATCACAAAAGCAAATATTTTGAAACCGTAAAATTCCATCAAGTTAATGGAATCAACAGATTCTTTTTATTTTCGCACCTCGCTTATAATTATGACGAATGTTTTATTTCCTTTTCGCTTTTACGTGCACATTACGTTAAAAATATTTGTATGTAATGGATACGAGGTACCCGCACTTAAAAAACGTAACTTCACGCATTCTCCCTCATAATAGAATAGGCTGAATGAACTGTGGTGGGTGGGGGTGAGGTATGGGTTCTATTCCAACTCGGAGTAAATAATTATTTCCATTTTCTAGCAACAAGGCAGTGTGTGTCACATATCACAGCTTAATGCACAAAAGTAAATATAAATTGTCCACAAAAGCTCAAATAATTATAACACACCCAGTTAAGTACACCAAAATATACGACATTAATATAAAGAACGCTATGAAAAAGAAAAGAATACTGTAGCAGGAAGTCCTTTTAATGACCCTATTTATTACATTTTCTAAAACAAGGTTTGCGGCGGGTTTGCCCTTAAGTTGACTTTCCCTAATGAGGGGAGAGAGTATGAGTTGCAAATTACTGTGTATCATGCATGAAGTAAAGATTATGGTATAAAACTGTGCATAAAACAGGTTCCCTCTGCCTATCCTGCTATGCGCGGGACACGGAGAGAAACTGAAATAAAAATATGTTTGAAGGTTAACGTCGTGGTGACGTAGGATATCGTGAGGTAATCGCGGGTTCGATATTGACTATCGAACTGTAAATTCATTCTCCCAGCTTGGGCCCTGATCCTTAATCTTAAGTTATGAAAATTTTGCGGAAGTCGGAAAACGGCCCTGTTTTCCGACTTCCGCTGTTGCTATTTCGTTCTTCTCACTTACCCTGTTATATGCGTTAAACATATGAATCTGAAAAAAATTCCACATAGTCATAAGTATGGCTGAGCCTAAAATAAATATCATCTAAATCAGAAGTTATGTGAAAAAGTTGTTTTCATACAAGCCAGAATAGAAGTATCCCCATATCGTATGGGTCACAAGCTGCTATTAAATATATAGCTGTAATTGCTATTAAATATATTTCTGTATAGTCATTGATTGAAATATTGTAGCATTTTTAAATTACTTATATTTTACAAGCTATAATTTACTTTCACCTGTCTGCTGTCTGTAATCAAATCTTGCAAGTAACTTGACTGCTCCAAGTTGACTTCGAAGAAACCTTGTAATGCTGGAATAAAAGTAAAAACAAATTTTTATTAATTGTTAATAAAATGAACTAAAAAAGTTAAAAACTCTAATAAGAAACATTACACTTATAAATTAATTTAAGCTTTAACGATAATTCAGCTTCTTCTAAGACAAAATAATTCCTCACAATATCGCACACAATTATATTTTTTTTTAAATATTTCACCTTAATAAATTATCCGTCCAGAGTAGAGAGGCGGTGTTCATTCACTTTGACCCATGTTGATGTCGCAACTAAGGCTACATTCCACTTATCTCAACATTTTTGTTAGATCTTTCATAAATAATGCGGTCCTTATCCTCTGCACAATCTTGATAAAAAAACCAATTCATCTTTCCGTTCCTATCTACGCTTTGTTTAAAACATTATTAAATGTGTTCAGATTTACGTGATTTATGTTTTATTTTAAGTAGTTGTGACTTTAGACCAGCCTAAGATGAAATATATATATAATATTATATATATATATATATATATATATATATATATATATATTTGGTATAGGATTTGTAATGAATTATTGATAATGTATATGCAGTTCTAAAAATATGTAGAGTAGGTACCTAATTGTATATTGTGTGTTATATAGTGCAGTGGCAACAGATGTATAAACGCGACAGGTTTTGGCTTCGATTCCCACTCGGGGAATCAAAAATACACATGTCAGAGGCTCGAGATCAAATCCTGCTTCGTTAATTTTTTATAAATATTGCTTATATTGCACCAAGTGTGAAATGACTTTCATGGCTACAACGACAACTATGGAACTGAATAAACCGCTCCTTTAAGGCGATCAGATCGTTATACATATATAATTTTTCTTTGAATTACTCAAACAAAATACCCATAATGGGTTCTAAAAAACAAATAACTACTACTTATCCTTGATTTGAAATAAATAAATAAAAAATCAAATCAAATGAGCTTCACGCTTTATCCCGCACACTGCAGGATAGGCAGAGAGAAGAACCTTGTGTTAAGAACTCACTTTCTGCCGAATTTTAGAGGCAGTGCGTGTTGAGTGTTGTAATAAATAAATGGGTATAATAAAACAAAATAGTATACATGCATAGTATTTTATTACACTGTACAATAAATATAGGGCTGTATACAAAATATGTATAGAGGAATTCCAAAAGATATTGTCGTCACTTGCGTACGTGTGCTTATTATAATTCTTAGTTAATATTCATTAAAACTGTGTTATGGAATAATATTAAAAATATTTAAATGGTATTCTTAAAGAATCATTGTTGCAAAAACATACTAATAAAAAGTTTAGATCATTATGTGATATTTTTATTAATTTGTATTGTTCGAGAAAATCTAATACTTATTGGTCATTAATTGAAGTAAAAATAAAAATTAGGTTCACGCTGTATCCCGCACACAGCCGGGTAGGCAGAGGGAACCTAGTGTTAAGACACTCTGTTCCCTACTTTGAAAAAGTATTTGGTCACATTATAATAAAATTGAAAGTACTTTAAAAAAACAAGTTTTAACGAAATATAATCATAAGCATTTATTATATAATTTTCGATACCATTACATAGCCCAGCTTTTATGACCATTCAACCTCGTGTCGGTGATATTTTACAAAACAATCAAATAAAAAAACAATGTTTCTAAAATTTTCAAGCATTATAAGAATTGGCACCCACGGCGTTTACAACTAACGTGCAATATTCATCGTATTTAAAAAAAATAACATTATTTTATTAATTTAATAATATTCCGTATAAAAACTATCCAAATTTGAACAACATTAAAGCATTAATTTGACCAAAATTAAATCCACTTTTTATATTGTACATATACATACATAGCTATAGGACCTGCCATTTTGTGTTTCTCTTCATTGCGGATTCGATCAGCTAAGCTGACTCCGCATATCCTGCGAAGAGATCGCATCTCCACGGCATTCATATTTCTTTCATACTTCTTTTGTAATACCCACGTTGCCGTATAGCGTCGATACAAAAACTGTATTGTGGTAAGCCTTTAACCCTGTTACCGCCAGCAATAGACCTTTCTACAACCATCTCGTGTCTTACATACTCACTGAACATACTTCCCAAAAATACCACTTCATTCATTTCTTCTAATATCTTACCGTTTACACTGATCTTGGATTTCGTCCTTTCACCATCTCTTTCATATTGTATGACAGAATAAAACCTCTAGCTAGTACTTTTTTAAATTTAATATTTTAAAAAATATTCCTTTAACTAATATAATATAAATGATTTTAATTCAAACCTTTCATTTTTCTTATTAATTTCTTCATAAAAACAAGAACCATGACAATAATGTATAAATATAAATTAAACAAAATAATATATATATTTTTTAATATACCAATGAACATTGCACAACACTAACATCAATCAGCCTATCACATTGCCTTCTACCTACTTTGAGACCCATTTTCCTATACATATACACCTTTTACCTCTACATACTATTTTATTTTGATACTATATTTAAATTACAATATTATAATAATATTTTGTACAAAAATACCATATATAGAATTTTGATATACATGGCAACACTAAGTGTTTAAAATTTTATATAACGTCATCTTAATATATTGTTTTTATCTAGTTGCAAAACTAACATTAAATTTCTTGTATTGAAATCATACAATAAGCAAATTAACCATTTTCTTTATTAAGGTGACATTATATAAACATTAAAAAACTCGTAATATAAAGCTCTAACCGTATAAAACCTATTTGATAATGAAAATAAAAAAAAAAAACAGATTTCACAGATTATAATCTACATACACATGATTTATACAGATCGAAACACAAATATTCACTTATTCATAAATTAATCAGATCTAAGCTAAAATCTATCATTTAAACATGTACTATAACACAAATGTACTTAAAATTGTTTATTTCTTTAAATTCCATCATATAATTTGTTTCTAATATGGGTTTTTACTCATTTCATAAGCTAAATATATATAACTTAGAACTTTTAAAAAATATAGAAATAATTCGTGTATTTCATTTTCAGTATAAGGAAATGGTTTTAACACCATATACTTTTCTATTTCATAAATCAATTAATCAGTTATACGTGTTAATTTTGTGAAACTACTATAGATTAAATAGGGCATTCTTATTTCTATTTACGTAATTATAGAAACAAAATTCATATATTCAACGGGAACTCTTTTTTTTAAGGATGTAATTTTAATATGTGAATAAGATTATTTATTAGATTATTATGCAATTATAAATTGTTTAGACATTAGAGAAAGAACAGCTGTATATATTCCATTTATTTTAGAATACAGAGTTCAAAATCACTCAAGCGGAAGAGATAAAAAAAATCAGAAAAGATTTTAAAAAGTTTTATTTGTTGTAATACTAGAGATATATGAATTAAGAAATAAGAAAAAAAAACATATGACAGCAGAAATATATTTCGGAAAAAAAAGAAAACAATTTATAAGAATACTGGAATAAAATTTTGGAAATAATTTCATTTTATACAACGAATATTGTAACATTAAGAAGTATGGAATCATAAATAATGCCGTGAGGCGGTCATGGCGCAGCGCCTGACTGTAAGCACGACGGTAGTGGGTTCAATTCTCATTATTCCCATTCTCTACTCCACTCCACTCTATTTTTCCATTTTTCGCTCAGGTAAGAAGACAAAGCGTTGAACTCCGCCACTCCACACGCAATGACTCGAAAACTGGGTGAAAAATATAAAATTGAATGCCCTAGGTATTACGTTCTCTCAACCTACCTTAAAAGACAGCCGACGCCATTAAATAACATACATATAGAACAATATTACTCGCCATATAAATAACCCTAAATCTATAAAGGCTCAACTTAATTAATAACTTATTACACTGCTTTGTCACATTAAGAGGTATTTACATATAGCCTCTAATTAAAAAAAGATGTAAACACATAATAAATAAACCATTTATACTACCATTTTTATAAACAAATTTAAAAATAAATATTCTATATTAAACAATAAATGAGTATAATTATTTTAAAGTGCCACTTCTAGATAAATGTACTTAAATAATGAATGAATTATTCTTTGTTTATTTTGGTTTTGTAATAATTCTCCTAGTGTGGAATAAAAAGACACTAAATTCTAATAATATGATAATGTCGTCGCAGTGTTCTATATTTTTGCATTTATTATGATATTAAACATTCAATACAAAAGTAATGCAATTATAATCGATTTAACGGTTATTAATATATACCATATATATTTAACACGCAATGCCTTGAGAATGCCGTGGAAAGTGGTCACAAAAGTGTTTTAACGGAAACGGACACCCCGTTTCTTCTGTTTTTAAACACTATGCTCCCACTAGATTATCCCTGTCTACCCTGCTACGATTTAAAAATATTGCTAATTTATTTTAAATAAAAACTTTATTCAATTATGTGAAAACTATGTATGGTAGTCATTGAACTTATTTCTTCCATCACATTATTTATTTTATAAAATCAGTTATATAAAATTAAAATGTATGTTTGATTCAAAATGTCAAATCCGACCTTATATAATTAATTTGTTATAATAAAAAACTAAAACAAGGTTGCTTTCAATTTGTGCCCTTATATAGTATGATAGTGATTCTATATCATTAACTGTAAGTGCGACGGACGGAATAAAGCTTAAACATTCAAAATCATGTAGAAAATTATAAAAATTATGTAAAATAAAAGTCGAATTTTACTAATCTAAATCCATTATGTTAAATATTATGCATACGTCATAGATACCATTGCCATTAAACAAAGAAATAAAAAATAAAAAAAAATGGTACTGTCAAAATCAAAATGACATAACATGCCAAAAATTCAATAAGATCTAGGGTAGATTACTCAAAAAGTGGAATAAAAATGTATGTTGCAAAAATCATCCAAACATGCTCTAACGTACATTGAGCGGCAATTTGAGACATTATTATATAATTAATTATTTATTATTATTTATATACGTGCATAAAAACACTTCGTTGCTGTTTACAGCCTATATATCCAATCACAGTTCAGGTGCTCCTTGTGAAAGTGACTTAACCCATATTTACTAATTTATATAATGAAAAATAATAGTTTCGAGGGTCTTCCAAAATTGTGCGCCAAGTTGTGAGCAACCGCCCCTCACCACTTATCACACAATTTGTCCCATAATTCATAACCATGAATATCGTGTGATTTTGAAAAATATTACAAAAAAATACATACAAAATTCCGGAACTACTGTTACAGTTTAATCTAGGTACAAATTTGCAAAACATGTGATATCATAAAGATCACAAATAGGTCTAAAAATTATGGATAACCTTGTTGAAAATTAAGACATAATAATTTAATCAAATCCAAATAAAAACAATCTGTGTGAAATATCTCCCATAGGAAACAGAGTGAGAGAGATTATTTCCATTAAACAGATATTATAATATCATTTTTGACTTGGTAAAGTAAAAAGAAGCCAACATAGTCATGTCATCAAAATGCTTTCAACCAACATATAGTTTAATCTATTTTCAATGCATATTCTTTCTAAATCTTTCATGGGTTATATCACTTCACTCAGATAACCTCATGTTATTTTTCATTTTACTCCCTAAGGATTCAAAGTCTTCCAAATTGTATCTACATTATTGGAACAAAATCATATTTTAATATTCTTAATTAACTTAATACAAATATTGTATTATATATATAGTAGTAGTATATATTTTGTATAGTATATAATACAATATTATTTGTTTTTTACACAGTATACACAAGTTTTTATTATAATTTATAATAAAAGTTAGTTTTTATCGTTTAATATAAAAAAAACAATACTTGTATGTATTAACTATCAAAAAGTTCTTTTATAATTTATATATAAAACAAATAAATATGACAAAGCAAAAAGTATATTCTACTATTACAATAATTGTTATATAATTCTAACGTAAAACTGTTTAATATTAATAAATAAATACAAATATTTATTAATACAGTATACAATTAAACAGTTTTTACAATACATAATTGTAAAAATTTGTTATTAATATACGAATAATATATAATGATTGAATATAATATATGACTTTGTTCCTCATATTTTTAATTATATACAAGCACGCGTAAGATCCACTCGTCTACTTTTTGTGGACATTGCAAAATTGGAAATATATTAAATTAGTGTTGCTATATAAAATTGGAGTATTACAGAAAAATATAACATAAAAGAATTTTAGATTTTTCAGATAATGGTTTTATTTAATAAATTTCAATCTTTTTAATATAGCAACACTATTTCAATATAAAACAGTAGACAAATATAATTATACAAAATGGATTAGTTAATATTTTTTTGTTCTGGCAGTACAATTGTTTTTAATTATAAAGCTAGAGGATATTTCATGTCAGTTTCAAACTAGTTTTACCAAGAGACTAGGTGATATATTTCAATAATATAAAAATTGTTTTAATATTTTCTAGAATATTTTATCTAATTTAGAATTTAATCGATCAATATATGTAGTTGATATATTACGAAGAAATTAATGTACTTCCAAAGAAGTGTAAAAATATCGAAAATCGATCTCACTCATAATTTTGTTTTCTTTTTCAAGAGATTTTCAGACAAAAATATGACGTGAGCTTAAGTAAAAGAAATTTTTCACACTTTTTTCTCTAAATTACATGTATATTTGTGAAAGTAATACTAATATGCGTGCAATTTTTGGTCGTTACATTGCACAATACATACACCTAAAATATATACATATATAAAGCGACTATTTAAATCGTGTCTCGATAGGTGGTAAATGCAGATAGTTTTCAAACTAACATTATTCAGATATTAATATAATTCAAAATAAATAAATACCACAAGTAAATAAAGTCTATTTTGAAGAGCGGTCAGAATACAAAAAAAAGGTTGAACTATTTGTTTCATTATTATTTTAAAAACTCCATTAATATAATTATGCAGTGATCACTTTTGGCTTACTAAATAATGAATATTTAATTTAAAAAATCAAGTCATTCCAAATATATTGCTATAAGTACATCCTATGGCATGTTAGACAGAACCAGACCACCGTCCTTACAAATACATACATCCATTTACTAAAAAAAATCACATTTCCTGTCTTTTAAAAAAAATACGCGCGAAAAATAAAACACATTTACACAATATCACAAAACCACAGACAAACATAAAAAAAAAACAAAATCACTGTAACATAAGAGATTCTAGATTACGATTCAGTATAGTGTCTTTGACGGAATTGAACACGACCTCTATGTTTTGCGTGTCTATGGCCGTCGTGAAGTGGTGGTAGAGCGTTGTCTTTGGTTCTCTCCGTACATTGCGGAACATGTTGAGCAGGAACGTCTGAACGTCCTTCAAGTTGTGCGAGTCGCCCGTGAACTCCTTGTAGTAGTTGCGTATGTCAGTCTCCAGGCTTGCCACCTTCTTCGCCAACAAATCCGATTTGTTGAGAAAAAGTATTATGGAAATGCCTTTGAAGTTTATATTGTTGACGATCGTGTCGAATATGTTTAAGGCTTCGGCGAGACGATTCGTTTTCCTGTAACAGTTAAAATTAACTATTCAGTAAGGATCATTATTTTTATTGTGAAGTGTACAATATTATAAATATAAAACACTTTGTACACATAAATATTGCAATGATTTTCCTCGTATTTCTTACAATTACCTCTTGTGCAGTGCCAATCTTAATAAAATTATCACGAAAAGTACATAAAAATAATAAAAACGTGAGACGTCACGCGCAGTTTAATCGTTGTTATTACTAGTTTACTTTTACAGATCTCTTTTGGTTTTGAGAAACAATCCAAAAATATCTTTAGCGTAAACGAATCGTTCAAGGAACAAAAATTATACTTAGTTGCAAGAAGTATATGCATTTATATCAAGGTAAAGGTAAATCTGTACTAATATTTCAAATATGTATTGAGATGACATCAACGTTACGACAACGACATATATAATTTATTTACTGCATCCTTAAGAAATATAGAAAGCTGTTGTATGTGTTTACATATTTCCTTATCTATGTGCATTTCTCACTCGGCTTCCTTCATCAAAATTACTATAATTGTTTTTTAATTAATGTTATTTATTAAGGCGTGTTACGCCTTTATTAGGTCGTGTCGAACAAACTATGTAATAAAATGTAAAAATCTAAATTTGACCCACTTGTAATCATGGTATTTTCATGAAACTAACAACATGGTTATAACATAAGAATAGGTATAGCCGGACCACATATCTATTCAAAGCTAAACTCTTCCAGAAAATATATCTTGAAAAGTCCATGCTCTGTTCCACTTAGTACACTTCCGTTCACTTTTCGCCGAAATCCTGATTCAGTGCAGTGAGCAGCGGAACTTAACGCCGCACTCTACCACGTTACCAGAGCCAATACTATTCAAGAACCTAATTATATGTCATATCATCAAACTATCCGAGTAAAAATAAATATAACGATCCCGAAAACCAAATACACAAACCGACCTTGATACAAATTCCCGGATGTTAACTTTTTCTCGGCGTGCGTCTGTTTATACCTACATACTAGTAGGTATGTTATATTAATAACACTGCATAGGATTAAGACGCAGTTCATCGATCACATGTCGGTACCCGCGTTGCCTCTATTACCGAATTAATTAAAATAAATTAATATGTGTTGTAACTGTAGTACCAAATAATATGTTGGTTATAAGTAAACTACTTTTACTAGCAAACTCAAAATATATAAAAACTTATGGACTAAAATAATTTAATTTTATAAGGAATCGAATGTGTGGGTCATTTAAATTAGACGTTATATTTAACCCATTTAATATACATTTACACGAGTTTGATGTTATAGAATTGACAGAGACGCAAATTAATATTTTTTGAAGCAGCTCAGCCAATAAGTATAGAGTATTGTCAAAAGAAATAAAATTTCAAATAATAAATTGATAACAAATGTTGTTTTTTTTGTTTTAATAGACTAAAATGACGTCTAAAATGCATATGAGAAAACAATTCATATTGTTAATACATGCAAAATGTAATATTAATATTTATTATTCGCGGTTTCTTGACGTATTATACAATATTTAAATTATTATATATACACTATACATCACGATTAGTCACAGATAAGCCATGACGGACACCGCTAGGCTTTCGTAATAGTAATGACTTGCCCACACATTTGATCGCATAGTCTAAATACTTGCCTATATTTTAAATATTTGTTTGAATTAAAGTGTTGCCAGCCTTATGATAAATTAGTTTGTTGTTAAAGTAGTTTTATTCGTTTTTTTTATAATTTACTAACTTAGCATCTGTGAGAGTAAAATGGGGAATCATGAGGTTTTGTATATTTGATAGATAATACCTATGTCTAATTTTGTCGTCTAATCTGCTTATTTTTCTTTATTGTATATATATCTAGTAGGTATATTAATACATTTAATGTCCGAGGCAGTCATGGCGTAGCGGCACAGTGGCGTAAGACTGTAAACGGTACAGTTGTGGGTTTCCACTCGCGGGAATGTTGTTTTTTTATTTACTAACAAGATACTAATAAGCTCCTTACACTGTTACCCTATGTGGGATACAAACATAAAGTTTGGACGTAAGACGAATTTCACAAAACCTCCATAACTAATATACTTGGTTATATTTGAGTGTAAAATGGAAAAGATTTTAATTCCCGTTACAATAAAAAATATGACCACGGATTTACTGTGCAAAGACAAAAAAATCTAATCTAAAAAAACAAGGTCACAAATTTTCACACATTATAAATAATTTAACAAAAGAATTTATGTATTCAAATTTACCATAAAAATTCACAAGGACGTTAAATTCTAATTGTTTATTTAATTTTCATGTATTTTTTAAAACTGGCAACACTGTCTGTCTATTCCGTTCAAGAAGTAACACATTGATGAACGAACTTTTATCAACTGTATTTTACGATGCTATGCTATTAAAAAATATTTACGCCTCAATAAAATATTAATAGCTCGGTTAGGAAAATGGGTGAATTAAATAAATGTGATAACATCGCTCTTGTGCAGGTTATTTACCTTTGATGTTTATATAAACTTAGTCTAAATAATCAAGAACTATTAAAGGAATATATATATTTATTTAATTGGGTAATGGAGATTTACGCCTATGAAAATATATATTAACAGCTTCTACGTAACATCCTATTTTGCGAAATCGAACCAACAATCACCTTCGTTTACCATATAATCTATGAAATCTATCAACTGCGCCGTCGTGACGTTAGTAAATAAAATTGTTTGCTGTTTATATTGCATAACTATGACAAAATTTTCTATTTATAATATTTAATTGATCATATTTGTATGCGTAATGCGTGATCAAGCCGGAAATTGTGGTAAAGGGGCGTGTGACTGTAAACAGCGACAACTGCAATATTTGACGAGGTAACGAGCCAAAGCGCGGCGATGAGTTCCGCTACTCAATCCGTAATGCGCTTAGAATGTGACGGAAATCGCAGAACGGAAGTGTCTTAATGAGAACAGAGTGAAGACTAGTTTCCCTGGTAACCTCTGCGCATGCGCGAAACTAAAGAATGAAAGATTTGTATGCGTTATGGCGTCAAGACTTGCTAATCCATATCCGCGCAGATCGTTCATATACTATAATGAATGTAACCGCATCGCGGACATGCAAATTGCCCATGTGTGTTAAATCATAGCTAATATCATGTAGCATCTTGTTTGAAATATGCATGTTTATTCATGTTTAATTATAACTAAAAAATATTATAAGATTTACAGTTCGCCCCGTCGCCACCCTAAAATGCCAAGTGCTTGGGTGTCAGATACCCGCATGGCCGTAGGTAAAAGCAAGTTTCATATAACCAGATCAAACACAACCGCTATTATATTATTAATCAATTTAATTCATTCTTATTAACTCACCGCATCTCAAATAAGTAAATATATGTATTTTAAAATACGAAAAACTAACTAACGCCACTTAAAATGTAAATTAACTTATACATACATGCATTGTTTAAATATAAATACAACTTAAAGTACATGTAACTAACAACTAGACAGAAACAGATGGGCTCGGTATCACGTTGTTAATGGTAATTAATATATTCACTAACCACATGGCTGTGACCAGTTAGGCGGATTTGTAAGAAGTGAACGAAGTGATTTGTCACTACGTTTACTTTCTGTTTAGCTACCCACTGTATCCGGTATCCTTACATATAGCAGGATAGGCAACGGGAACGTAGTGTTAAGACACTCCTGTACCAACTTTCTGCTGAATTCTGGAGCCTCGCCACGTTAACAAGTTAACGCGGTAAATACATCTAAGTATTAACCTTCACTTTTTGTCTGAATTCGAAACATCACGTGATGAGTGGCAGAACTTTTTTACCAAAACGTAGCAATTAAATATGTATAAATCCATTCGACACTACAAATATTAATTAAAGTTTCAGCTTCACACTGTATCCCGCACAGCAGGGTAGGCAGAGGGAACCTAGAGTTAAGACACGCCGATCCCCACTTTCTGTCGAATTCTGGAGGCATTGCACTCAACAGAGTGGCAGAACTCAACGCCGCCTTTTGCCTCGACACCAGAGCGAATCAAATGGAAATATAAACGTAAATAAATATAATTAATTAAAGTTGAAGTTAAAATTAAACCAATTAAAGTTCGTGTCCATTGAAGTAAATTTGTATACGATTTCCGTTATCGCTCAACCAAACATAGAACTTGTTAGATAAAATACGTCATAATCATGTGTGTAATTGGTGACAAAACGTTATAAAGAAATCAAAGGTTAATAATTGAACTGTACTGTGCAGTTAGATTAGATTGTAATTGGTAAAATACACAGATTTTTTACTAACTTTTCGTAGCGGAATATATGAAACTGGGACAATTTATAAAGTAGGCGACCACTTTAACGTAAATAAAGTGACTATTCTCTCTCTCTCGTCTCGCATAGCCGGAGCAATGTTAAGACACACTCTTCTAAAGCTATCGATACTAAAATAACAAAGAATAAAAAAGGAAGCCTCACCTATCCTCCGATAGCACTTGATCAAACTCAGACGAAGACACCAAAAACAGTATCGACGTGACAGAATCAAAGCACTGCGTCCACTTCTGCCTCTGCGTCCTCTGACCTCCCACGTCCACGAACACGAAGGGCACGTTGTTGATGTTGATGGTGCACTCCGTTATACCTTTAGTGGCCTTCCGACAGTGTAGGATATCCTGGTGCGAGGGCACGTAGTCAGGCCTGGCTATACGCTCGAGCTCGCCGAAGAAGTAACTCACCGAGTCGCTCTGGAACATTTGAGAAATAGATGGTTAATTGGAATTGGTTTTATTTTCATAGTAATATTGCTAATAAAATTGTAGTTCATTGTTTTTATTTTAAAATAAGAAGTCTCCGTTTAGGTTCAAAGGCTAGTGGGTTGATTTACACGAAAGCTATAAAACCGTTTCCTGAACCGTCGGGGCGTACGGACGGACGTAACGTACACGAAAATCAATAAACTCCACAACTTTTAGTTATTCACGGCTACAAAAATAAAAAAAAGTATACAAAATAGTCTATGAAGGTTGATATCTCTGCTATTTTCTCTTCTCCATTGACTATTTTCTCTATCGGTTTAAATGGGATATTTATGGATAAACAAATTACAATCGAACGTCAGTCATAATAAAAGGTCGGGGCTAAAGTATTTTCGTATTGTTTCGTTCGTCTTAAAAAGATTTTTTTTAATGTATAATTTTTTATTTATTTACAAAATGTATGTGCCATTTTGATTGATGACTTGTTGCCATCTTATAGTAGTGCCATGATCCCATTCCTGTACAAATTTTGATAATTTGATTAAAAAAATCTAACAGGTAGTGTCCACGGTGTTCTTATGTGGATAGCTTTATGCTTCCTAAAGCGACTAAAGAGAAGACGTTTTCAGCTTTACGGTGATGCTTACACATTAAATAGGGTAAACAGAAGGGCCCTAGTTTGACACTCCGTTCCCCACTTATCGCCGAATTTACAATGACATTGCGTGTCGAGTAGCGGAACTCGCCGCCTTAGTTTGTGCTATAACTAGAGCGAGGAAGTAATAATAATCAATTTTCGCGAGTATACCGTCGCGTTTACAATAATCAAACACTGTGTCACCGCACGACGACATCCTCAACACATACTCTACTATTTTATTATCATATCGACTATAAACATAAAAAAAAAACAAAATAAATATTAATGAAATATAATATTTAATTAATCTCAAGTTACCAACGTCCACGGTCAAATACGTAGGTAAGCAAGAAACGAGTGGCATTACACGCAAAAGAATTTATATTTGTGACATTGAACAAATTGCAGAATTGCATTGACCTTAAACTTCAAAATACCATGATTTAAATATAATGTGCCCCGCCGGAGTCTCGACTTCGTAATTAAAGGTTGGTGTTGCCACACGTTTGTCACCGTTGCACGAAATATTGTGAAAAAAATTGATAATATTTACATCATCCACTGTGAACAAAACATTGGAGTCCGTGTAATAGTTACTCAAAGAGTTATTTATTTTTTAATAAGGGCATATTCCACGTTTGAATGGAATTGCGACAGTTGTGTGTTCGACTCCCACTCGGGGAAATTAATAAATTTCATTTGCCTGCTAGTAGTGGTAGTAGTAGTCTAGAAAAAGCGCGGCGTAGAGTTCCGCCACCGTGCTGAAAAGTCTGCGTAAAGGGGGGAAAGGAGTTTCTTATCACTAAGATATATCTGCCTCCCTTCAAAGGTGAAGGGTTTAAAAAGGAAGCTAAAATATTTAAAAAATCATGTTAAAATTCAATATACAATTATTTTATAACACTTACCATAACTACCACGAATATAACGTTTCATTTAAAACTTATAACTTAAAAACTACAGTAATATATTTAAATAAATTAACAAAAAACAAAGCAATTTCAACTTCTGTAGCTGTATTTTCAACATTTTATTCAAAGGCGATATGCATTTCCGGTTGTCACATAATAAAAACCTTCAAAGTACATATTTGTTTAATGAACCCTTTACTTTTCCTTAATCGAATGAAAATTATTACCTACATTATATTTCTTTACAATTATGAATATAAAAATATTTCTGTAAAGTATTTATTTTAGTTTTAAACGTCCTTTATATTAAATGTAACTGTAAGTTACATTTTTTTTTAAGTATTACCTATATAAAACGAAATTACTTTAAAACTTGTTAAACTATCATTCAAGTCAGATATATGTGTAAAATATTTAATATTTTCTTTAAATCACTCTGAAAAATACAGCCTTAAGTATCGCTCTTTCCACGCTTACCAAGTAATTACCTAAATGCAGGTGTTAAAGGGAGACCATTCTTGATGCTATATTAAGAGAATGAAGCGTGAGGCATTTATTGATTATGATTTAATATAACTTTTTCAGTTAACCAAAACCCAAAACCAAAATCTAACTACCTTCCAAGGACAGCAAAAACCTAAAACACTAAAATATAATAAGTCACATACAAAGTGCTTACGGTTAAAATTCTAGTGCAAGACTATTAGCCCGAATGAGCGAAAATAAATTGGACGAACTCAAAACCGCTAACGCTAACAACGCGTTTCATTGAATACCATCGCGTTCAGCCTTCAATCCATTCAGATCTCATCTCTGCCGTACGCAGAGATACATACATATTTATCTAATTCTAATGCCTTTTTGTTGACCGGACATTATCACTAGGTACTAAGTACCGACTGGAGAACAGGAGAAATTTTGGCCATGGTTTGAATACAATAATGCATGTACAAAATTTAAGGCCTTTGTGGCGCAGTGGCGCGCATCGGTTGTGGGTTCAATTCCCACTCGGGGAAATGAATTATTATTCATACGTAGTTTCATTCCGGCGGCGGCGACTCTAAATTCCGCCAACAAGCAATGCCTCGAAAATTTGGTGGAAAATGCTCTGCTTTTCGTCTTAGGGAATTCGAAGCCGTGTTTAACATTTGCCAGAAAATAGCCAGGGCTAGTAAATGATAATTAGCAGTACTTCCAAGTCACGGAATTAAACTCATAAGTGTTTAAAAAGCAAACTCCTTCCTAGAACGCCACGACCGGCCTTTTTTTTACCACAAATTAATTATAGTCAATACGTTTTAAACAAAAATATTACGTGGCAGAATTAGTTTTTGCGCCTTTGTCTCTTAATCGTGTATGGTTGTAGGCAAGTTAATTGCAATTTAATTCAGTCAGCCGTTATTTGCAGTGCAGTTCATCATACAAAACTTTGAAGTTGAGCAAAAAGAAACTGCAAGCGGCGATTAAGCATTCAAAATGCGCAAAAGAGGGTAGACTGAAAAAAGAAGTTGAGTGGTGAAACGTGGAAATTAAATATTTAATATTTTCTTGGCTCCGATGTCAAGGCAAAGTGAGGCTTTGATTTCCGCTCCTCAACACGTATTGCCAGAATCGGCGGAAAGTGGGAAGCGGAGTGTCTAGAACACTAGGCTAGGCTAATACTGGTTGAAGCTGATAAAAAAAGTTTTAAAACATTTCCCATATAATTTAATTCAAATAGAACTTTATTCACTTAAAAAAGTGAACAATGAGAGACAAAGGAAATGCAACAATTCAAGCTGTTACAAAGACCAATAATGCACGTATTTAAGGCAATAAAGGATGTCGACTTGATGATATCACACCTACAGTAAATTAAGCTTGACGCTACCTCTGCGTTCACAATTGATTTTAAAAAGCTACTTATATTAACGAGCATGGGCGTATGAATGGACGAAATCGGGTGGGCTGTGCCTATCTCCGGTTCTAACGCAAACAACACCTCCCTCCTCCCCATAATTCTTACTTACAAAAAATTAAGACTGAAAATTAGAAAGACTTTCATAAAAAATCTGTTTAAGGCACATTCGAAAAGCAGGACAGGAATAAATTGCAGGAGAATAGTAAAGCTAGAGTTTGTTGACATTGAACCCAGCTCTAATGTTCTCAACATTGACACACTCAAAATTTTAAATGTCGACATTACTTTAGTATTTTGGAGTAACTAACTAAGAAAGTGGTGAAATATTTCATTCTCCTCCTTTTATTTCGTTGAAGCTCATTCTATAAAAATATATAATCGGAGAAACTTTGATTTTTCTTTGGTGTGATAAGTAACAGAATTCCAAATATACAATAAAATAACATAACATAAATATATTATTATTATTTAATTAAAGATGCAAAAATCTCTTTTCAAAATTATTCACAGAATAATTATGTCTTATATTCTAATAAAATAATTGAGACAGTAATGCACTAACCAGCATGCGTGAACAGAATGACATTGAAAGACTGTCCGTAGGTCATGACATCCATCCATTCTGCATTAACGTGTAAATATCACAAGATGGAATAATTCAGTTATATCAACTAAAATATTAAGTTAAAGCAGCACAGTCTGACTAAACACGACGGTTGTAGGTTCGATCCCCACTCGGGGGAATAAATTATTTTCATTTATTTGCCAGATAAAATGCAGCATTGAGTTCCGCCACTCAACACGCAATGTCGAAAATTGGCAAACAATGGGGAACCGAGCGTCTTTACATTAGGTACCTGCTATACATATATATATAAAAATTAAATGATAAATAACTTGTTATACCATAGGTGTCTTATTTGAACTATGAGGTTCAAGTCAAATTCGGGGAAAAGAATTATTTAATATCATCATTTCTTCGTTCTCGTAAAAAGGAAAAAAACTGCATTGAGTTCCACCACTCAATATGCAGGGAAACGGGGTGTCTTAACACTAGGTTCCCTCTGCCTAGTCTATTACATACGATATCAAGCATGATTCTCAATTTGGACGTATAAAAAATCCAATTCGCTTTGAAAGTAGGACGCATCATAATATAATTATATAACTAAGTTATATGTTTATTAATATAGTAAATAATGATTCACACAGCATTGTCTCACAATACTAACAGCCAATTTTACCAAAAACCTACTAAATATTATTAGGGCTATAATTATAATGGATGGATATATTTTTTACTGAGTTGCTTAGTCTGTTATTTTTATTCCGTGACTCTATACATACATCGCATCATTTGGCTGTTGTTTCCAAATAACACTAAAACTTAATTTAACTTACTTTAGCTTCACGTTTTATCCCTAACGGGGTAATCAGAGAGAAAGGAGCGCCAAACGCTACGGTCTCTACATACCTCTTTCGCCTCGTACACTGTCATCAACCTCTTCATGCATGCCCATCGGGAGGTCTTCATGCTTTTTACGTGACTTTCCTCCAGTATTCTAGATACTGTGTTTTGGAAGGTCAACAGAGGTCAAATAACACTATTTAACAAAATATTCGTTCCAGAGATTATAATTTTCAACCAAACGAACTCTTCAGCTTTATAAACTAAAATATTAGGAGTGATCAGGTTCTCACACACAGCAGTGTAGGCAGAGTAAACCCAGTCAACACTGGGGAACGTACCCCTTTTTCTGCCGAATTCTGGAGGAGAGGAGGGGAGAAATGGAAATATAAACGTAAATAAATATTTCACTTTCTCGAGTGGGGATCGAACCCACAACCGTCGCGTTACACATTTTCCTTAAAACATAATAGGTATTAAAGATACCCAACGTGTAGTTTACACAGTGTATATCTTGCTAACAAATTAAAAGCTGAGCAGTCGTTCGGTCCATTGACACGTAACTTAACTGCACTACAAAACGAACGTTCACACTATAGTAACAGACAAATAGTACGTGAAACATGAAACCGTTAAAATTTAGTAGGTAGTATATACATATTGTATAGAGTTACGGCTTTCACTATAGAGCTGGTATACTATTATGAATAAATATTTTTCATTAATTTACATCTAACGCGATGACAATAGATTCGATTTCCAACAAGGGTAATGTAAGATAGCGATAGAGATAGATATATAGCGATATACGTTGTGATCGCTACATAAAATTGTTAAATATATTCAAGTATAATATTTCATAATAACGATACCTATGTACTATGTAATTTATGTATATATGTAAAGATACTATACATTTATATATAATGTATGTTTTACAATTATAAATAGTTGTTATCTATGTTATAATAAGCCAGTCATTACGCAGGTCCCCAAGTAGGTAATTGTAAACGAGACTTGTGGATTCGATGCCTGCTCGAAGAAATGAATTATGTAACATTTTCATTTGGGTTTCTGGTGTGGAGGCAAAGAGCGGCGTTGAGTTCCGCCACTCAATACGCAATGCCTCTATTATTCGGCGTTAGATGGAGAAAAGAGTGCCTAATCTACTGTGTGCAGAATACAGGTGAAGCTGGTTTTTTTTAAAAATATATGTATGAAATTAAATTTGACTCAAAAAACAAAAAATGTAGCATTCAGCGATAACGCTAAAATAATTCTATATAACGCTAAAAATATTCCATAAATATTTATTATGGAATAAACATGGAGCGTACCAATTACGAATAGTAGTATTATTCATTTGGCTACCTACTCATTTCTGACACACTTATTACTAAATATATATATATATATATATATATTTCAAATTTAGTTTTTTAGGTAGTCTATCCGTGTGGTTTAGTGCGAGATTGGGGGCTACGACTCTGGATGGAAATAGTCGTGTGAACTGTGAAGTGTCGAGTGTACAATAGAAAATTTCAAGTAATTAGTATTTTTTACAGAGCTACTCTTGAATTATTTGAAAATTTAATGAAACGGGATGAACTGGTCCCCTTCCTCCTTAATTTACATTCTTAAAGCTGTTCGATACATAAACGATTAAATGAAATAATTAAAAATATACTATATTTCCCTCTCGTCGCTAGAAATACGTAGTATATTCAGATTGTACAAAAATAATTTTAACTCAATGTTAAAAACATCCCTATCAATTTATATGTTATTATTTTTCAATACTTATATTTTATAATAACACTAATGGAATGGAAAATTTTGAAAGTAAGTACTAGTAACTCAGTTAAAATACAAGGGGTTATTTGTAAGGAAGAGTTAGCTGTGAATTCCGATACGGTCACGATTAAGGACAAAAGAAAAGCCTTTATTGCGAAGTCGAACGCTGATAAAAAGCGGTGGACTAAAACGATCTTATCAGTGAGTGGAACTCGTTCTTGTATTTTCCTTTTATGAATACTTGATAAATATATTTTTTTAGCTTCACGCTGTATCCCGCACATAGTAGGATGGGCAGAGGGAAATTGGAAACCTAGCGTTACGACACTCAGTTGCCAGTAAGACACTTTCGTTCCATTTTTAAAGTAACAATTTAAAAAACGTACGTATTATCAAACCATACGTCAAATATTATAGAAGTTATTTTATACTTAGAAATATACAACAACGTTATTTATTACTGAAGTTAGTTTAAAATGTAAAAATAGCACACCAGGCATTGCAATGCATTGCATTTAAAGAAGGAGGTGTTTGCCTATTCTGCTAAATGCGGGATAGAGCGTGAACTATTTATTTACGCTTATATTTCCATTTCTTCGCTCTGGTGTCGAGGTAAAGCGCGGCGTTGAGTTCTACCACTCAACACGCAATGCCCCCAGAATTCGGAAGAAAGTGGGGAACGGTGTGTCTTAACACCAGGTTCCCCCTGTCTGCGCTGCTGTGTGCGGGATACAGCATGAAGCTGAGATAGGTCTACCTTGGGTTACATTATAACTACATACAATAATAGCGTGGAAGGCACTCAAAACCGCAATATAACAATAACAGCGTTAATTGGAAGGCCTTACGAAAAGGGTTAATAGGCACTCAATGTCGTATAGAAATCAGAGCATACATTGCTGAATCGTACTTTGGTACCATCTAATGTTCATAATGAAGCCCTAATAGTTAAATGTTGGTAAATGATGTGGAACTATGTACCCATTGTAATATGTAGCTAATATATTTGCATATCTGTGAGGCCGTCGTGGCACAATGTACGGCTGCAAGTTATGGGTTCGATCCCCATCCAAGGGGATTTATTATTCGTTTTTAAAATTTTAATTCCTTTTTCTATTTTAATTTCTAATTCTCTGGCACCAAGTCAGAAACCCGGCGTTTATTTCCGCCACTCAACACGCAATGCCTTAAAAAATTCAGTGGAAAGTGGGAAACACTAGCTTCTCTCTGGTGCACTCCGTTCGACACTGCTCTATCTCGCTCTGCTCGGGAGTGTCAGATTCATCAATGTTTCCTTTTATATAAATCTCATCAAGTCACACTTTAAATCGTTAACATATCTTACTTACAGTTAATATTTGATAGGTACATTAAAGAAAACAAATATATATATTTCTTTATAAATAAAGAGCCATTTTGTTGGGCGTTGTTTCAAATTCTCATTATCGTATTATAAGTTTCTTTATATTTTCACGCTGTACTTAGCAGAATGCAGGATACAGTATGAAGTAAAAATAAGCAATCTTGCCAGACGAACTTAGTGTTAAGAGTCAAGACACTCCGTTCCCCACGTACTGCATAATTTTATACAAGACTGTAGTAATAAAAAGTAGATCAGAGCTAGGAAATGAAAATAATTCATTTTCCTAACTTAGAATCAAACCCAAAGTCAACTCCATCGCGTATACAGACAGACGCTGTACCGATGCGCCACGACGGCTTCAAAATAATTAACCGAACAATTTAACAAGTTTAATTTATTTGTTAAAATTATCTATAAATTTCATATAAATCCATAAATAAGCATATTGCGTGCAGGTAGTTAACGATAAACGATGTTATCTTCTATTTGTAACCGTTTATAGATATTGATTGGTATTAGCAAATGTGAGTTACGTGATGATTCATTAATTTCGAAACAAAGGCGATAAAACTTTGTTGCAAGTTACAACGGAACTTGATATCTTACAACTATTTGGATATGCTCATGGAATACGATTAATCGATTTATTTAAAGAAATAAATTTTACTCTATACTCTGCATATAGCAGACCAGGCAGAGAAAATGTAGCTTATAAAAAAATCGATTCTAATACATCAATAAATGCCCCTAATGATAGATTCTCCCATATGTCTTCCGTGTACACATATGTCATTTACAATTTTATATTATTACGTCATATTTATATATGTCGTAATATAAGCTATATTACTTCTCGATAAATGGATTATCCAACAGTATTAACTTTTATTAGAATTATAATAGTTCGTGAGATTGGCGCTTTCAACCAAATTTTCAGTGTTATAATACTACAATTTTTTTTTCATCAACTTCACGTTTCCACACACAACAGGGTAGGCAGAGGGAACCTAGTATTAAGACACTCCGTTTCCCACTTTCCGCCGAATCCTGGAGGCATTGCATGTTGAGTGGCGGACCTGAAATCCGCGCTTTGCCTCGGCACCGGAAATGGAAATATAAATTTAAATAAATATTTGATTTCATACAGTTAAAGATTTTATTTGGTTATACAAATATTACTATTATATAAATATACACAGGAGTACAGCCCTAAATTTAAAGACCTCACTTATAAAGGAAATCGTAGGCAATGAACCAAAATTGCAAGAAGCTTAACCGTGTGGTCGTCGCTTTGTTCTACATACAAGACGGTCCTCCTTTCGTAATTGAACCTACTTACTCACCTAATTTATATTGGGCTTAAATTGGACTATTAAAATGCAGGAAGTTATATTTGTATCTTCTTCATATATTAGTATGAAAAGGCACAACCGGTCCATTAATATTAAGAATGTTTTTTTTTTAATATTATTAACCATTTTTGAGTAAAATTAGAATATATTTCTACAGTAACATAATACTCGTTATTTATGTTTAAGTTATGTATATTCTTATCCCTTGATAAGAATATACCTACATATAGAGAAACCTGCATAGCCTTAAATGTTGAATTTGATTTTATCTGTTCCCGTAAGATTTGGAAAAATCCTCTTTTAACATTCTCCTATAATTCCCAAAGAATCTTTATATAGATAATATACAGATAAGTATAGATTATACACGGATAAGTATAGATATACGTTTCTTTTATAAATAACGTAACTTCAATGGTCTCTACAATTGTAGGTCCAGTAAGATTATTGGATAAGTAGCTTAAATAATGAACTTGATGATATCATGAAGGATAATAACATCACCACCTTATTTATAATACTTAAGTTGTTTTTTATGATAAAGGAAATACAATAAACCTTAAATTACCATAAGTAAATAATATTTTGTAGGATATTTCTTATCTTTGCCATTTTCTATGATTAACTAAACGATTTTCCTTTACAAGAGTAATTTAATACACTTGAAATGGTAAAAACATGAAATATAACATTTTATTATGTAAGTAATTCATTAAAGACAAATAACTGTCAAGAAATATAGAAATTTAAAAAAAAAATTATGCACTTAGACAAACATAACATTTGTATAATCCAAAACAATGGTTTCAGCCGCAGAGACCAACAAATGTATGTCCCGCTCTCATACAAGAGTATAATCACTAGCTCTGGTCGTGAATAGAAAAAGCTTTTACATACAATCACCGGCCATCTTGCGATGAATAAAAATAAAACTAAAATAATTAA
The DNA here is from genome assembly GCA_037355905.1 of Heliconius aoede. Classification (NCBI taxonomy): domain Eukaryota; kingdom Metazoa; phylum Arthropoda; class Insecta; order Lepidoptera; family Nymphalidae; genus Heliconius; species Heliconius aoede. Next base: position 1,731,424 of record JBAIZZ010000342.1, on the reverse strand, counting down.
CGCAGGAAATGATATAAGTTTTGCGTAAACGACGAACGACTATTACGATATGTGTTCAGTAAAAAAGTTGATTCACAATATTGTGATCGGTACTCTAGAACTCTTAATATATTTTCCATTTGGGGGAATTGATTATTTTCATTTTCCTTTGGCGGCCGTTCGATCAACTCGGCAATGTCTTGAAAATAATGTGACATGTGGGGAGCGGCGAGTAGTTTAACGCTGTGTAGGGTACACAGTTTTTAAAAAATAACATTTACTTCGTCAAATTCAATAAAACATATCCAAAAACCTTGATAAAACAATTTTCGATTCACATAAAAAAATCAAAATAAATAATTGCTAAGAGTTTAATGACTTGTCTTTATCATACATACATTATGTATTTGGTTCGGGTAAATTAGAAGAACTGGTTTCAAAGTAATTTATTAACATCGATATCCACAAAACGTGTTATTTCAACGCTCGGAGCTATTGTGTCTAAAGTATAAATATTTGTATTGTAAATCATATCATCGTTCAGGCACTCGTGGCGCAGCGGCACAAGCGTGCGAGTGTCAATGCTACAAGTTGCAAGTTCGATTACCAAGAGTTAAAGAAAAATTTAATATTTTCATTTCCTCGCTCTGGTAACGAGACAAAGCATGGCGTTCAGTTCCGACACTCAACATTGAATTTCAATATTTCTTTCTTGAATGAATTGACACTTGCGCCATTTTCACACCTCATTTTACGCGTTATTACCATGTTATCATGGTAGGTAGAAAAAGTTTTCAAGCTTTAATTTCGCTATTTCGCTATACTATTTTCCTAATTGAAGGAATTCTGTATACAGCTATAAGGACACCTAAACCACCCAGTGCGGAATTGACGTCTGGAGACCTCTCGACAAATGAGCGTGAAGTACATAATAACAGAAAGGGGTACCTTTTACCATTTACAGTATCTGAATAACTTTGAAAATAAGGTAAAAAATAAAAAAATGTAAACCTATTTGTATAAAATCGCAAAGTCCTCGAGAATTCGGTGGAGAATGCAGGGAATCTTGATGGAAACAGAGTGTCTTAGAGCGGGATACAGCGTGAAGTTTTAAACAGAATGTACATATAATGGCTATAAAATGACAACAAAATGAGTAACTATGAAATCATAGAGATACATAATTGTTGTAGCCATGAATTGTCGTAGGTAATAATATAGCATAAACGTGATACCACACTGTTATGTTAAATATATATGTATATGTGAATTGATAGCTTCTAGCGTTGTATGGTACCAGGTAAAACGACCATAGATTATTTGTTCTAGGTACTTTATTTATCTAATTGTTACCTCGAATTGTATATTTTGAGTATATTCAATAGTTTTTGAGGTAACTATTTATCTAATATATTATTGATCCAAAATATAAACATTGATTACTTCAAACTAGAAATTTTTAAAATATTTCATATAAAAAAAAACAATACCTATGATATAGCAAAAAGAAGGCATTATATAGTTCAAACGTGTAAAAGGCAGACAGTCTGTTCGTTTTTAAGTCTTCCTTCTGGGAAACGGCCGTCAATTACAAAAGCCTATGTTTATTCGACCCCATATTATACAAAATTTACATTAAATTTCTAAGAATTTCCCTATATAAGAATGTTGGGTACATTCTAACCGGTCTATTTATGCAGAATATGTTAGTATGAATATTATGGAATGGCGGTATTTGATTTAAAGCGTTTAACTAAAACTACCACTACACCCAATTTTAAATACTTTTTGTTTATTTACTTTTTCTGACTTTACGCCTGTCCTCTCTCTATACTAATATATAAAGCTTCAGAGTTTGCTTGTTTGACCGCTTTAATCTAAAGAATTACTGGATAGAATTGAAAAATCACGTTAATCGTTTTAATATATTCCACAGCCCCTGCATTGAGTTATTTAGATTGTCTTACTTAATTCTCAGTTTAATTAAAACGGGGGGTAAAGCCCCATGTAAAGGATAAGAAAAACTAATGTTAAGACACTACGTCGTATTGATAGTAAAAAAAATAGTGTAAAATATCTGCTTCTTTACAAGTAAAAAATCTAGACAGAAAAATATAGAATACCTATTAGTGTGTACTGCAATTTGTAAATAGACACAAATGCCATTAATTAATGAACATTTTGTCATGTCTTATGGACAGGGCCGTCGTAATTAATGATCTCCAATTTCCTAATGAAACCATTTCGAGACATAAATTAGTCGTTAATCGATATCCGTCGTAAAATAAATATTGATTGAATTTTGTTATCTGTATTTTATTTAATGTTACAACAGTTTTTCAATATCTATTAGTATTATATACTTTTTTATATTTTACCTGTTTTAAGATAAATGAACTAATTATACATTAAAGAAGTATCTTTTTTATGAACGCTTACCCTATAAAACAGTTGGTATCTGTTTCGACCCGAAAATACGTGTATATATAAAAAAAATTTTGTTTCAGAAGCATAAAAAATTGTGTTGAACATAATATAAAATAATATAAAAACGAAAAAAAACATCCCTTTTTCGAGCGCCCAAATAAACTCATTTATGTATGACGGATATAAATAAGTTACCAGCACGGATGACAATATTTCCGATAAAAAGCAATTCAACTTTATGCAAATTCAACTGCATGGCGCAGTGCGGATATGGTGTAGTGTTGCCAGGACTTGTGCAAGGTCGAACAACACTCTAAAACTGACTTAGCAATAAGTATAAGTACAACAGCTTCTATTTACTTTACATCGTATCCATTATATAGCACGGCAGGAAGAGAAAACCTAGTGTTAAAACTCTCCGTTCCACACGCACCGGCCAAGTTTCGAGACATTGCGTGTTGAGAAAAACCGAAAAGTTTGGAGCGGAGTGTCTTAACATTAGGCTTTCGGGATAAAGCTTAAAGCTAAAAAAAACTTCAAATAAAATAAAACTGGTCAGCAAATTTCGCAGCACAAATGCCAATAACAGTTTATTTATTTTAAAAATAAACAAAAGTGCAGCAAACAGCACAAACAGCAAATAACTATCCTAGAAATATATAGATATTTTGCAATACATAATTAATGATAGGAATGTGTAGCGTATACGGATGAGCCGCTACTCAGAACTAAAATGTAACATAAATCTTTCCTTAATGATTTTCTTAGAAACCGGTAAGATTATAAGCGCGCTACCCTAGAATCGATAGTTGGTACCTGTTAAAAAAAAACAAGCAAGCGTACACTTACGTTAATAAATATTAAAACGCAGGTGTATTTCATAGAACCAAAATGTTCTGTTCTGTTCTGTGTGTTTTTTTTATTAGGGCGTTTCGAGCGTGTCATTTGAGCACTTATCACTTCGCCGTCTAAGTCATGGTGTACGAGTATGGAGAACAGACGAATGATGTTGAACGTAGATGGTAAAAGATAAAAAAAACCCCTTTTAACCAGCCCACACAATTTTAACCCTTCAATTGGGAACAACTTGTGAAATAATAATATCAGTTTCACGCTGTACACCCTGAAGCTGATAATAATATAGTCTATAATATAGTGAAAAAGTACGTATTGTTGACTGTATCGACATCGACACGTACTTTAATTAAGGGTTCGCGAGGGAATAAGTAATCTGATCAAAACAAATTGACCCACAAGTCAGATTAGACGGCTGCTTTCATTTTAATTGGATATGCACTGGAAGTGACATAATTATTAATTGGATTGAAAGTTTTACTTTTTAAAATCTTAGACGTGTAGACAGATAATTTCTTTACATTCTATGACTATGGGTTCAATCCCTTCTCGGGAGAAGGATTTTATTTAATTTATCTTTATTTTCTTTATTCTATTTGGTGGCCGCGTTGAGTTACGTCACTCAAAAATAATCTCTATAACGACTGGAAAGTGAAGAAACGAATACTTCAACTCTAGATCTGTGCCTATCTTGCGATTTGTGAAAATTAAGAAAAATAAAGAAATGTCTAAATGACATTACTTAAGATATTCTCCATACGTCAGGTATGGATCTCATCATGAGTTCGAAGCTCCGCAACCGTGACGCATGATGCAACATGTGACTAATCAAAGTAATTAAAAAATGCAATTACAATTACTTCATTTATATGAGATGATGCTATAAACATATATCTAATGTGGCGATAAAAAAGAAAAGTTTTAGTGATTTATAGTGGCCATTATTTTTATGGCAAAAATACTGACAAGCGAGATCTATTAATAAAGGCCGTCTTTAAGAATTCTAGTTATTTCATATATATATGAGATGCATTCTTTGAAGTATGTAAGGGAATGTCATACAATTTTTATGATATCATATTGATGAACTCTATGTTGAGTGCCAGTTGTAGCGCAGGGGCACAAGTGCGCATCTGTTAAGACAACAGGTTGTGAGTTTAATTAACATTTGAAGAAATGAAATATTTTAGATTTTCATTTCCTCACTCTAGTAACGAGGCAAACCATCTTCTTCTACAAAGCATACAAAGAGTATCCTAGTATTAGAACACTCTGTTCCCCCAAGATCGCCTAACTTTTGTGATATTTGCATGATGAATTGTGGAGGCAGCAATCAAAGCATGAAAATAAACCTAATTCAAATAATAATCATTCCTCTAAATTATGTTAGATTGCTTGAATTTTCACATTGAAGTAGAAATGCAATTGATAGAACTTTTTATTTTGCATAGAATTCTATATATGTAATATTATGATTTATATAATATATGTTAAAATTATAATTAAAATATAGAGAAATGTTAATAATGGTTAGTGATTTTTTTCCAATTAAATTATTCAATGAACTATCCTAGGATAATGGTGTAGTAAAAAGTTAAAAACTTTTAGTGTCAAAATTACAACTACTATTATCACTTTTTTTTTTATTTTTAAACTTAAGTTTAAATTTCTCTTACAGTCATGGTTCTTTTTTAAGTTTTAACTAACTAACTATATTCAATTAAAACTTAAGCCTATCATATTAAGATATTTATCTTAAGGAAGTATAGATTAAAAGACTTTGAATACATCATCTTACCATATTCATTAATATAAATATATATAAAATATTCTTTCTAGGGAATAACTATGTAGTTTTTTTAATAAGAAAAAATATGTTTAATTATATATCCAAGGAGGTAAACAATTATAAAATAATTTACTCAATGCATTATCTAAACTATAATGTCTATCATAATCAACATAATTATAAATATTTATCATAAGAATTACCTTAATCATTGCCTAACCACATAAACACACACAAAGAAAACTATAACTTTATTAAGTATGTTTGCATTACATACATACAATGGTTCTTTCACTATTTCAAACATATTATAATATTCACTGCATGAGTCAATGTGAAGTAACAATTTATCATTGTGTTATAACAAACCCTAACTTGTAAACAAAGCTAAACAATACTCACCAATTGAAATTCTCTCCGCCTGTCGTAGGCCTTCTTTATAGCTCTGTCTAACCACAAGGAATGGATATGTGGTGCATAATGCATGAACAATCGGCTATCTAGTGAAGCCGTACTGTTGAAGTGCATTGCCTGCTGGCCTATGTCGAGATTCCTCGGGTTTTCCCAAGGAATTGCGAGCTTATCCCTCGCGTCCACTAACACTTGTATGCCCTTAACAATGTTCTGGTATATCACATGCTGATACTCGCGCACTAGTTCCGGTTCGAACTTCACTTTGTGTATTATCCTCATCTGTTTCAGGAATGTTGATTTTCCGCTTTCACCCGCACCGAGTAGCAATAGCTTAACCTGTCGCCGTAGCGTTTGTTTATCTTTTTCAAGTACTTTGTCTATTTCCTTGCTCCTGTACCTCTGCTCTATTTCCTCTGGCGAGAGTTTGAGGCGCAACCAGCAAGTCAGAACCTCGGTACAACAGGTACATGACCACAGTTCGTTGGCCATTTTGCATGATTATCGACACTCACATAAAAAGCTAATACCAAACAATCATACGGAATCACTATGTTTAATATTTACGATACACTCATTTTGGATGGAACACTTAATATTAAATGATAATAGTAAAATAACTTTATATCCGGAATAAGACGTACACACGCATTTACCCCTCCCAAATTCATTGAGAAAAATAAAATGAGATTTAGTGAAAAAGGCCACAGATACAGAACTAAATGTAAGTGTTACCATTAAAGAAAATATATATACAAGTAAATTGTTTTTTTGTTGTTTAAAAGTTGCATCATTTTTATAATATAAAAAGGCTTGTGAAAATATTTTTAAAACAAGAGTTTAACTACTTATGATAAAAAGTGATATCCATATAGAACAATTTTTTTATTTTACTGTGTTTATTGATATTTTGAAACTTATAATTTCATATATATTTTGATACAAACATAATAAAATCACAATCACACAAATTTTAAGTATTTTATTGCACCAAATAATATAGATATCAAACCGTATTATAATGTCGTTATTGTTTAGTTTAACAGGTTCTTTAGTATAGTCTATGTAACAATAGCATGCCTGAAAGTGAGGAAATGCGATAATGCCAAAAACATATGACGGCTTTGTCACGGCGTGTCAACAATTTGCGCGCATATTAGTGCACGTGTTCTGTTTTTAACTATAAAAAAATTTGATTTTATTTAATTTTTACTATTATCCAAGTTTAATATAAGTAATATAGAATATAAATTTTCATTAAAGTAAAACATAGAAGACTTAAAGATGTAAGATATTAGTTGTGCAATGTCTAAAGAAGGTTATAGTGCCGAAAAGAAAGAAGGTGATAGTAAAGTAGTATTGGAAAAGTTACAATCATATTTAAAAGATAAAAGAAGTATAGAATTATCAGAGTCTAACATTGGCTACAGTAAACCAAGCACCAGTTTCGAGCAAAATCCTCACTCAACAATCGCTGACGACAACAGCAACGTATTGAGAGAAGTATTAAATCACAAAAAAGCAGAGTTGCTTCGGCAGCCCGAAATAGTGGAATTTCTAAGAACTCTGACATCAGATATTAAGAAGAGTATATCACTAGAACAAAAATAATGGCTGTCAGTGCTCATAAAAGTGTAGCATCTTTGATGCGTAAAACTCTTGATCGCCAAACAGCTATTACTAGAATGAAAATTACCTTTAAAAGAAAACAAATCGAGCAGATTTTGCTTACTTATGTAAGAGATGGTAATTCTGTGTCATATAATGAATTGCTGGCAGTTTTAAAAGATTGCCAGTTACATGATGATAACTTTAGAATTTTATTAGAAGATTGTCTGACTTGTGTAGTGCTATTAGGCAGAGAATTTAAACCATTTGTGAATGCTTTGTGTTCAATTGAATGGGCAAGTAGAGATGAAGAACTAGTAGAAATATATAGCAGATTTATTTTGAGTTTAGTTACAGCCCATACATACCACTGTCCAAGGATAATGTCTTCTTTAGTTAAATTGTTTAAAGGTATTAAGGTTATTTTATTTGATTTATAGATATAATTCAGGCTGTATTTAATCTGAAGTGAATACAAATACTTCAAGGGAAGAAATTATTTTAATTTCTCCATTCGGGTAACTTCAAAATGCAGCATTGAGTGGGGAAAAATTAACCTAACACTAGATTTCCTCTGCCCATCTCACTATATAGAGTATCATAATAAAAAAAAAATGTTATTAATACTTCTGAACATATTATAAATATTTAATTATGTGAGTTGGTTTTAAAATGAAATCATATATTTCACAATATTGTGCAACTAATACTTTCAAGAATTATTTAATTTCATAATTTTTATAATGGTTTTATATTTCAATTTTGTCTTCCAGAGGATGGTGTAAACTGGGAAGACAGTCCAAAACAAAATATGGTTTCAATATGGTCAAAAATCCACACATTGATAGCCCAAATTGTAGCTGTTATGCCTATGTAAGGTTTTTGTCTCAATATATATACTATTATTTATTTATAAATATTTGTAACTCTAAAGTTCCTAGGGTTCTAGGTTCCCTCTGCCAATGTAGGCAGAGACTATGTATGGGATACAGCATGAAACTATATAATCATATATTTATTACTTTATTCAGTTATTCTGTAATTTGGTTGTTCTGGATAATAATGTAATTATTATTTTGATAATATTAATCTATTTTTTTCACAAAATAGTGATTGATAGCCGTTTTTCATATATTTTTACAAACTAGACAAATGCTTGAACCCCACAACCTCCGTGCCTAAAGTCATTTTTGTCTGTCTTACTGAGCCACAATGTTCTTATTAATATCATTATATAAATTTTACAATTTATAAACATTTTGTTTTAGGACTAGTGATCTCTTGGTACATACTGTAATTGAACAGTTCCCTTACTACAAGGCAGGGTGCTTTCCCAACAGAGCTTATATTCATAATTTAATATGGATGAGTAAATATATTCCATCTTTGAGGGAGCAAATTATGATTACCATTGTTAATAAGTAAGTGTGTTATATAATATTAAAACTTATATATACCAATATTTTATTATAATTAACACTTTGCCTAGAATAGATATAGATAGATAGATAGATAGATATAGAAATTGAATAGAACCCACAACCATTGAGCTAACAGTAAGATGCTACTCCACACCATGATCTTATTATACAAAACATGTTTTATGAATTATAAGATGTAATTCTTTGTGTATTCTTAGGCTTTTAGTATAATCTGATAACTAACGAGATAGATCTGAACGAGATTCATTACCAAATCATATTCAAAATTAAACCATAAACATAAACCTTTCTGAATTGTTGATTTAACTAAAATTTTACTTTCTTCGAATTTCAGAATGGTGGATATGGACACAAATATGGTTGATCGTAAAAAAAACAAACAAGAAACAATATTTGACATGGAGGTTGATGAAAAGGATGAAATAAGTGAAACTCTCGATTATTGTATGTTAGAAATGCTAAAGTGGCTTGAAGATGAAAGAGATCCTGTATTAAATATAATGTGCAATGTTTTTGAGAGAGTTATATTACCTACACATGGGACGAAGTAAGCAATATAAATAATTTTTAATTTTGTATTATTTTATATTTCTTTTTACATTTGTTAAAATATTTATTATTATTTCATTCTGAGGATGTTAATCTACCATTAAAACTTTCTTTTTTTAAAATTGCTCATTTATATAAATTTATAGTAATATAGTCAGAGTCAAATAACATATAAATATACACATTCAATTGCAGTAAGAAGTCAACAATAATTAAAAAACAGATAATATATAGAATTTTTTTGTGTTCTATAATTCTTATGTGTTAATATAGTATACATTATCCATTTACTTACCTGATTACTCAGTCACGGATCAAAATAAGTGACTGTGCAGTTACTCAAGCCACGGTTCCCCTGAATACTTAACAAGACCTTTTTATTTCACATATCCCTCTTATCAGGGTCAGACAAAGGGAAAACGACATTGTGTTTTGAGTGGCGGTTCTCTACGCCGCGGTTTCCTTCGTTTTCAGAGTGAGGAATAAATTATTAAATATGTCACTTCTCTGAGAGGAAATTAAACCTATAACCATTGCATTTTCAGTCAGGTGCTACTAATATACTAATTTTCAATAACATACTGTATGTTGCTGTCATATAATGGCTATATATATAAATGTAATAAATACAGTAATAACTTTACAGGCACATCCAATTTCTCTTATTATACTCAATATCAATCAGCCAGCAATGTGCGGACCGTGTGTTCACCAACTTGTGGATAGTTGCCGCAGGCTTACACGGCCTAGGTCCCGGAGCATTGGCGACTAGACGGACAGCTGCTGGACATTTGGCAGGTAGTATGCTTCATTTTATATCTGTGAGTGCAGCATCAGGTTCCAAATTGTTTTGAATTTTAGTATGGTATCTTCCATTTAGTGTCTGTAGGTGTTATTTTTTACAATGGATAGAAGAAAATATATAATACTATTTATTTTTCTTTCCCCGGATCTAAACCACAGCCGTCGCGTTTACAGTCACATGCTTGTGCCTCTGCGCTATGACTGCGCTATAATAATACCGGAGTATTATTATATATTATATTTAATATTTCCTTAATCTGTATATGTTTTTACATTTAACAGGTCTTTTAGCGAGATGCGTCAGAGTGCCAAATTCAAGAGTGATACATTATTTAAAAACAATGGCGGAATGGTGCCACGCCTACATAACGGCGACACAGGAGTCCACTGTGGCCGACAACATGAAAGTGCATGGAGCTTTTCATGCTATATGCCACGCTATCTTTTATTTAGTCGCCTTTAAGAATCATTATTTGTTTATGAGTAAAGAGAGTAAGTATATGTTTTAATTTGTTGAAGTTTTTGTGTTTTTTAATTTGTAGGACTTGTTTTTTTTTTGTTTATATTGGATTTGTCATGAATACTTTGATAATCTCTGCTTTTTGCCTGAATGAGAGATTTTGTGCCATTGCAACCTTGCCAATTATTATTAATCGCTTCCAGGTCTAAATTTCGTCGAGTCCCTCAACCTGCCACGTCTAGTCACTTGTAACCTAAACCCGCTACGGACATGCCCGCCGCAAGTGTCCAGAGCGTTCTCTTCGGTGACCCGCTCTCACCAAGTGGTGTACTGCCAGGCGATCATTGAGAAGAACACGAGGTTAACTCTGCAGAATACGGAACATAAGTTTGATGATTGGTTCCCTTATGACCCTTATGGATTACCTATGTGAGTGGTTTGCCTATCTTTGTGTATTTGAGAGTGAATTTAAATAATTATTAAATGATTAATAAATCTTATTGAAAATAATGTTAAGTTAACTTTTGCACTTAGATGATTCAGTGGAATAGTGCCTGTTTACACAACAACCATGTGAGCTCAATATTTATTGAGAGTATTTTTTGTATTATTATTAATTTCTCGCTATAGTTCGCTGTATCCCACACTCAGCAGGGTAGGCAGAGAGAACCTAGTGTTAAGTCTCTCCATTCCTCGCTTTTTGCCGAATCCTGGAGGCATTGCGTGCTGAGTGGCGGAACTGAACGCCGCGGCCTTTGTTGCCTCGACACCAGTGCGAGTAAATAGAAATATAAATTTAAATAAATATTTCATCTCCTTGAGTGAGAGGAGATGAAATATCTCCTCTAGTCGAACCCACAAGCAGTCGGTTTTACAGTCACACTCTGATCCCCTGCGCCACGACTGGTCTCAATATGGTATAGTAAGACTCTGGTATAAAATATATAAAAATTGCAATATTAAATTAAATTGTCAATTTTTTTATGTTATAGATCCGGTAAAATAATATGGCCTCTCTGCATGGAGTACAAGGACGTTTTCAAAGATGGCGACGACGAAACCCAATATACAAGTCTAAAACGCAAATTAGAAGCCGAAGACGACGACTACTTAATGCCGAGTCCCTCACAGAAGTTAGCCAGTTCATTATCTAATTGTATATCACCAGGATTCAAGACCAGCGAAAGTATTTTAATGATGTAGCACAAAATGTTTGTTTATGAGTGGAACTGCTAGTGAAGTGGTAGTCGATTCGATTTTAGAAGAGACAAATCTATATTTTTTTTTATATTAATAGATTTGTTGTTTATGATTTTTAGACGAAATGTTTTAATTGTACAGTAGAAATTCGATTAACCAGATTAATTGTTAGCTTAACCATTTTGATTAATAAAACATGACAAAATACTAGACTTACATCATAAAACACAATATAAACTCAAGTAGTAACTTATTTTTTTAATATTTTGTAATATTACAAATGTTCTTCACATTTTTCGAATTTTATGTACATATATATGTAAATATACCCAGTTTGTAGTTCAGATAATACCGAATCTATATAATTAATTGCAGGATAATCGAGTCTGCTGTACTTTGTTATATTTACAGTTAATATTTGTACAATGCAATTTTTTATACATACTGTTATAAAATTTAATTTTCGTCTAGAATCAATATGATTTTTAACCTAATTTAAGAACTATGTATGTATAAGCCAATATGATGTTATATTTTTTATTCAATTTATTTTATTAAGAAACTCATGTTGTATGATAAGCTTAATTTTTCACAAAAAATATTTATTAAATTCTTTAATATGTTTGAATATATATATTATAATATTTATGTATGTATAAACATGTATTATAATTTATATATATGTATAAACACTGGACAAATATTCATTGAAATATACTGTATGTATACTATATAACATAACTATATAGTTATATTTATGCTGCTTTTATAAAAGTAAATAATATTAAAATTAATTAAAAATATAAATTACTATCATATTTAAATATATTAATATTGTCCAGTGTCGCTATCTTTTGATGATAACTATAAATGAATACTTAAGCCTATAAGTATATACGTATATAACTTTTAAAAAATCAACATTATAAGCAATGTGATATTAAGTATAATAATGCAAATGCTTCCTTTTGTCCGCCTTTTATTTTCTCTTATTAATTTGTCTATTATTTAGCCTTGTTTTTTTGTTATTATGCAAGATAATGATCTGCCTCTTGAAAACAGTAAATTTTTCTGGAACCTACAGTAAAATAAAATTCTGATTACATTTTATATATTTTTTCTTGATGGTTCTCAGTCAAGAATGTTTATACCATAAAAACGTAAGATTATTTATATACAGCAAGTTCATTTTAGTTGCTTATTATTGTTTTTCTGAAACAATAATGCTTTATTAGAAATAAAATAAATTCAAATTCGCTCTATAATTTTTTTTTTTTGTTTTGCCTTGCATAAGCCTAAAACTTCATAAAAACTAATGAACAGGACAAAGGAAAGTGTAAAAAAAGAGATGGATTTCTCAAATAAATTTATTTATTAAAAAAAACTGTAATTTCATTTAAACTCCAACATTCTAGATCTAAGAGAATAGGCAAAATGAAGTAGTCAGTGAAAGGCTGTTATTTTCTTAAGAAAAATTAATAAAATTGAAAATTAGAGAAGCAATAAATTATGTAATCCACAAATTAGGTCGCACGTTATGGGTCGATAAAAATATAATTTATAATATATACGTTAAATTTCGTGAAAACATTTCAAAATTTAATAAGCAAACCTAAATTAATTAATAATTACCAGCTAAATGTTAACAGGTGAAGAATTGCAACTTCTACAAATTTAACAAGGATGGGAGTGGAGGCAAAAAAAAGAATTTTATGATTATTTGTATGTTCCTTTAAAGTTTTCATATGGTCCCCCCTAGAAACCTTACTAAAAGTACTGCTCAGAGTTCATTTCCCTGCAAATCAATAAGCACTACACTTAAGAAAAAATACACAATTTTCACTGACTTCTTCATATAACGAGCTAATGCCAAAATTTATCTAATGAACACCAAGGGCATTGTAAAATTCTGAGCATCAATAAACATCATAATTAACATTTTTTTTATAATTAAAATACTGTTAATAAATCTCACTTGATCAAACCATATTCATATACAGTTTGAATATTTCCCACTGAAAACATTCTAAATATTAACTTGTGTTAACTTTATTTACTATCATAAATATTTTATTATTCAAATAAATAATTTGTTATTTAAATAAGCGATTATATTAAAAATATTAATTCTTTTTTATTAAGAAACACACTTAAATTTAATTTAAAAAGAACTACTTTTAGACATCAGATTCAAACCTGTATAAAAAAATAAAGATCATCAGAAAATATATTGGGTATATAGCATTGATATACTCAACTTGGTAATTATAAAATATATACTTAAAATAATTTATTTTAATATTTAGCACATTATTATAAGAATTTAAACCCACATTTTATGACTAACATAAAAAAATACCATGGAAATTATGAATAAGGAACGACAAAATAAACACCATTAATTGTGTATCAACTTTATAGGCAGCTAGCCTTTTGCTATGATTAAATGAAATTAAGTACTTATTTAAGTTATTATTTTAAAAATGTCAACTTTTTTGTTAAATGGATATAACCAGAACTCATACTATGACACATTATACATTCTAGGTGTCAGGTACTTGTTTGTAGGTGATAGAATATAGTCAGTCATCCTTTATTAATAGACTTACACAACACAAAGAATTTTTCAATTCAAGCCAATAGTTTAACACATTAACATGAAATTAACACATTCAACCAATTTTTCAGGTTATAATATTAATCTGAATTAAAATGGCTGCCATAAAAACACTTTCATAATAATAATCCAATGTCTATTAAAAATTAACTACAAGATTAAAGCTTACATTCTAATTATTGATATCTCACATCAAATATAAAGCATTTGAAAATTGCATCACATAATTGTTAAATATTAAATTTAAATTATATTATATTCGAGAATTCTGCCCAAGCATTAGTTATCTCTGATAAATAATTTGGTTGACTGCATATTAATTTATTATTATCATGAATTCTAATAAAAAGATAATATAGTTTTAAAACATTTCTTATATAGAGCTAAAGCTAAGTGTAATACTCAATTAGATAAAATTTTTAACTTGCCCAATTGACTCAGTGTAACCAAAAATGGACTACTGCAAAGTATTCAAAATGCTCTATTTCCAAAAATTTACAATACTAAACATAGACATTAAGTCAAAAAATTAACCATTTCATAATTTTCTTGTCATGTACATATATTTATATTTCTTTCAGCTTTCTGTTATAAACAATATTCTTCCCTTTGCATTCAAATACAAGGAATACTTTGTTTTACATGAATAGAAAAAATAAAATGGCCACAACAATGGACTCAAATAAATATTATAAATTTTTTTATGACAAATCCCTAAATATAAAAATATAGTACAATAATTCATTTGAAAAGAATATTAAAAAAATGAGTTAAAAACATTTACCAAACAACTAATAGACGTAACCTAACAAAAATACATAACAACCACATTATTTAACAGAGAAACAAGGAAAACAATAAATTATCTTTTCTTATGATAGGGGTGCCGTCTCTTAAATGAACTTATTGTTTTATTTGGTACATTTTGTTTAGTTTGATATTGAGCTATAATGGGTGTTTCATGCGCAGCAAGTTTATTGATGACAAAGTCATCGCCTGCTTTCATGTTTTCCATCATTTTTAACTTTGCTTCTATAGATTGGATGGCTGTCTTTTTACTTAATTTTAATTCTGGTTTAACTCCTGTTAAGGCAGCTATACCAAGTTCAGGCTTTGGTTTCTCTTGCTCCTCCTTAAAATGATAATATATTAAAACTAAAATATTGAGTTGTTGCACAGTGAGACAGTTATTGTATGTTCAATACCCACTTGGAGAAATTATTCATGCTATATCATGATACTGACACTGATCTGATCTGAACTGATCAAGACACTGTTTCCCATTTTTCCCCAAATTATTGAGACATTGTACATTAAGTGAGACATTTTATTGTAATAAAGTAAGTAATACTTACAGAAGTATTCTTCGCAAACTTTACAGAAATTCTCTTAGATCCCAAAAGCTGTCCGTTTAATGAATTCATTGCATTAACAGCATCTTGCCTCATCCTATAGGTGACAAAGGCAAAGCCTCTAGGTTGGCCAGCATTGGGGCCACTGCGGTGGAACAGCATGTCCAACTTCTCAATGTTGCCATACACACGGACCATTTTCAATAGTTGATACCGGTAATGAAGAAAGGTATAGTTTATTCAGTTATTCTTATTCATTTTTTTGTGCTGTATCTCACATATAGTAAGGTAGACAGAGGGAACCTATTGATATGACAATTCCCATGCATTGTCCAATTTTGGAGATCTCACATAATTAGATGTAGAACTCAATGTCACTCTTTGTCTTGCTACAAGATCAAGTACATAAACCTGCTACAATGTTGTATGTTTGAAGCTTAAAAAATCAATAGTATGAGTGCCACTTAGACTAAAGTGTAATCAAGTGTAAGCTTATTGAGAGGTATGTTCCAGAGGGCCTTGACTTTAACTTTGATCAGATATGTTTGTGTAAAGTTTTTTTATATTCTTCAGGGTTATGTTTTTCTTAGTTGTACACCGCCGCCCACCTGGTCTCCTTTATGCCTACGCCCATGAATTCAGTGTGAATGTTTTCATTAGCAAAGACGCAAATCGAAATTGTCAATTAGAAATCTCTTCAAGTATATCATTATACTTACATAATTGAGTACAACTTAGTTATAAATAAATAATATAATTATAAAATAACATACTCATTAACTCTAAGGTCCAAGTTTCCTATCCAAAGTCTTCTATCATTTGTCTCAATGGACTGTACAGGTTCTAAATGCAAGGGTACCTACAACATTATAAAGAGATAATATCAATAAATCCAAATATAAAATTCGTAAAGTATCACAATTAAAACATATTTATAATCTTACCGTGGCGTCTTCCATAGTTTTTCTTTTATATTTAAAAGTTAAGCACAGAAGCGTTTGAGGAACCGAGAAAAATCTATACAACGCTATCGATCATAATAAACAGTCGAAGTCACAAAAATAACTTTCACTAGAACTAAGAATAACTCTATCTTGTTAAATAATTATTTGTGGACCGTGTGATTTAAATTTAGTAAATTATTGTTGGGGAAGTTTTAAATATTTCGTCGATTCGTCGTTTTGACTAGAAATGGAAAACGTCAATTTAATATTCACATTCGCATTCATTATAATCTGTGACTCTGTCGCAGATCATAATTAATGGACTAATAATAGTTTTCAGTTACCATGTAATGCTAATTATATTTTTTCCAGTATTTTTATAAATATCTCAATCATGGTAAAGCGTTTTCACAATATTTTTTTGAAAATTCGAGTAATACGTTCAATAATATGAACTAAGATATGGTACTGTACTATTAACTTATTTGATGTAACTTAGAATTTTGAAAAATTAAACATAAATATTTAAAAAGTATTTCATGGTTATCATTTGTACATGAAATAGAAATTAACGATGATATAAAAAGTGATAAAAGTCTTACCGTACGACATACAAGTTTTAAAATTGGATATTGTACTCATAACTATACCAGCCAAACCTGGGCTGCTTGAACTATACGAATCTTTATTTGTTTATGAAATTATTTTAGGTTTAGGGATGAATTCTATAAAACCATGAAAATGTTGAATGAAATATTTTTAAGAGTCTAAATTTGAAATTTTATAAGAATCGGTGCCGATTTAAAGATTCTATACAAATTTCCAACCCCAATTCACCCCTTCAGGATTAATTTTTTTCAAAATTCCTTCTTAGTGAGTGATATGAAAATAAATATCCATCCAAATTTAACGTTTCTACCATCAGCGGTTACGGCTGTGCGTGCGTCTTACCCCAGTCAGTGGGACCATCTCCTTTTATCTTTGTAGATTATACTATATCCTCTGTGCATGAGTTGTCAATGTCAAATTGTTGTGTTTGTATTTTGTAGATTTGTCATTCATGATGCGTTAGTCTTTTCCAATAAGAGGAAAAATTATGAAATAATTTATATTTTTCATGTTATTACATTCAATAATTAAAGTGGCACAGAAAACATAACAGATTTTAATTATTAATATGACAGTAATTCAAACAATGAATAAGATAAATAAGAGAATTCCAGGTATGTTGCCGCCACCTCCTAAAAATGAATTTGATGGCAAAATCGAAAATCTCTCAGCAAAATCTTTACCCCAGTTACTAGATCTCCGAGATAGACAACTAAAAATTTTAAACAATAAAGCTTTTATATCAAAACTTGCGGACAAAGGGGAAAAAATTCGTGCTTTATACAATAAAATTGAAAGTGAAATTAAATCTAAGGAAGAGGAAGAACAAACATGCCGTTTATTCTGTGATATGAAAATTAATAATGTCGATAAAGATTCAGTAGCAAATGTTGAGTGGGAAGGTAAAATAAAAAAGAATGAAAATGTTTATTTGGATTCAGATGATGATAGTGAACCAGAGGATGTCTTACATATATTGAGTCAAAGTACTGCACAAGAAAAAACAATAAAAATATTACAACCTGAAAAGCCTTTAATTTCAGTTGAAGATTTATTAAATATAGGTGAAATTCCTCATATCAAGAAACTGATTGAAAAAACAGAGGCCACTGTAAAACCAAAGACAACAGGTCAGTTCAAACCATACAAAACAACCATATCTGATGTTCATAAACCTGAAAAAGAAATACTGAGAAAAAGGAATAAGCATTGGGAGGTAACAGCAGCGACACCACCACCTATTGTCCATGGTCCAGTTAAAACTTTAAACATAGAAGAATCTTTAAAACTTCAACAGGATTATAATCTGCATTTAAAGGAAGTGGAAGCACAAAATGCTGCCCAAAAGTTGTTAGCTAGAACAGGAATAAAGATGGGCGAACTCCCTGAAGACACACATAAATTTGGATCATATAGACAAGAGGATAGCGATGACAGTGATGAATCTGACCCAGAGGGTAGTGATAAAGAAGTGTTAGATGAGGAACCTGAAAGAGGTGGTGTTGTGTTTACAGTTATGAAATAAATATTTGCCATGATTATACTTTTGGTATTATTAATAATGAAAAATAAAATTATAAAAAGCAAAAACTTAAATTAATTAATTGGATCTGTTTGCAAATAAATCAGTCATGTTATTATATGATATTTTATACCCTTAAAGAAAATATATTTCAATGTTTCTCTAAACCATTTATGTTGTATGAATTCCCTTGTTCTCATAAAATATTTTATAGGCAAATTGAGTAGATTTGAAGAATCCTTTTTCTAATACTTCCATACACTACCTAAATTTTAATTTTCTAAGTATAGTGGTTTGGAGAAGTTTTACATATACAAATGATCCACAAACATCCACAATGAACAGTCCTGAACAGCTGACCACTAAAATTATTTTCAATGGAAATCGGCGCGCATGCCTAAAAACGACTTCAACAACGCGCACGCGCCTTTTCTGGAACAAATGAATATTGAATAATACATAACACTTAAGATATTGAAAACAATATAAACTGTGATGTGCCTTTGTTCAGCCTACAATCATTTAATTAATTTTCTTTTAAATGTACCAAATTTTTAAAAAGAAAATTGCATAAAATATAATTTATTATCTAAAATATCAAATGAAAAATGGCTCCCACCAATTTTTATTTAATAGCGTTCGCTGACCGCTAAGCCTTCTGCATTTGCCTGGGTCGGTTCGAGTCGGCGTCTGTCAAACATTAGCGGTGCAACGCGCGCGTAGTCGACACGCGGATCGCGAAGTGTTCTGTGGCAAATATTTCCTATTATTTGAGTGAAATGGCACCCATTACTAATTCTGTAGTTGGAATTGATGACGATCAACGCTTTGCTTTAATGAAGGTATGAAATAAATAATTTATAAGTAATTGTGTTTTCATCTAATGAAAAACCTGGTGGGAAATTAGTACATGTGAATTATTTTTAAATTGTTCTGAATCTGCATTATTTACTTTGTTCAGACAAAACATCATGACCTTATTTTTATGGAATAAATCAATGAGTGTTAAATTAAATATTATGAAAATATTTTATGATTATAAAAAAAAAATTAATGGAAAACAAAGGGAGTTGGTTAAATTAATATATATGTAACACTTTTAATCTTATATGTCTATACTTTTTCAAAAATATGTAATATTCTCTCAGAATATTATCATAAATATGCGTGCATTCAAAGTTTTTAGCGCACGTGTAAATAAATGTTAGAACGAAAATTGGGGTCACTAGTATTAGCATTTATTAGATGTTTTTAATGGATTCTATAATCCGACATGCATTATTTAGATTTTAGAATTATATATTTTAAAACTTGAATAAAATATATTGATAAGATTTTAAATTAAACAAGCCTTCCCATTATATTTTAATAATAACTTATGTGTAGTTTCGTACTGAAACTAGAGTTTAGTAGAGAGATAAAAAATTTTCTTCCAAACATCTGTAAATTCTAACAAATAAACTACGTATTTTCATAATTTTAATATTTTTGTGTTTTTACTTAAGAAACGAAATAAATATATAATTTATCGATAGGTGGTCGTTATAGTCAAAAACATAAAAATAGATTAAGTCTTAGTCCAACATTCGATTCGATTCTGTCTCTGTTATTTTCATTAATTAAAGTAGGCTGTGATTTACTGTAATCTAGCCTTCTTAAAGTTTGTTTACATTATGATAAATGTGGATAATGAAAATGTAAATTATACTATTGATTTCCGGCGAATTCTACTCATTGCTTTTTTTTAGGAAATAAAGTCTAATCCAGCATGGTCACCGTCTTCAGCCAATAATGTATAATATACATACATTAAACAATTATAATTCCAAGTAAGTCTTCGTAAATGTGGTCGTGGGTTGGAAAGTGTCAATTTCCCTCTCTGGCCAAGATAAAGTGCGGCGTTGAGTTTCGCGACTCAACAAGCAATGTTTCGAAGTAACGGAGTGCCTTGTTCGTACGTTGTTTCTTCTAATCATGTGTCTATATAAAGATACAGAGTAACCCAAAAAAAATGTTATAAGTTATTCATTATCTGCTGATAATTAAAAATACGACTGACCCACAAAAGATATTAACTTAAAAAGCTACTTAAAAACAAGCGAATTTTTATTGTATAAAAATTTGCATATGTACTGACAATATTATATATATATATCACATAGTTTTAATAAATTAGTTTTTTTTCTACTCTAGATAACACTGTTGTTTGTAAAGATAAGATGTCTTAATAGTAATTTTAAAAGATATTAATAAAACATTAGAAAACAACAAACAAGCTTATCGAAAAAATTGACCAATACTCAAGGCGACTTGAGAATCAAGATTGCACGGACGCCCAATTCTAATAATAATTACTTAAATTATTATTGTAACCGTCAAGGAAACGGAACAGATACATACATTTGTAAATAATAAGTAATCACAATTATATTTAATTTCAATTAAATCGCAATAGTTATCTTATTTTTTCATAATCTTCCTGATATTGTCGCTGCGTCCATCCTTGGCAGTTGTCTTTTCTAAACAATGGATTATTTGCATAATTTTCATTACGTAAGCAATATAATGTACATATAGGGTTCAAGATATTACATGTTTCTATATTTTTACTATTAAAATTTACTATTAACATCTATACGACTTTTGTATTTGTATAAAGAAAAAATATATTGTGAGTTATAATAATTAATATTATTTTAATTAATTTAAGAAATATAAATTTAAGAAATAATAGTCCAGTAATCTTACCTTACTCTACACTCTACGGTAAAAATGTTTCTGGTCCTGGAAGGGATGCTTAGTTCACCTTAAGGCGCGAGTTTAATTCCTGCTACGTAAAAAAAACATTCTAAAAATATTCTCTATCACACCACTACATCCAGCGTTAGAAGCAGGAGGAGTATAAAAGTTATTCCATACAAGACTTGTAGAACTGGTTTCATGTGTACCATACATACATTTATATGCTTATAAACGTACGGACAAAGTCGGAAAGGACCGCTAACTTTAAATAACTATAAATGATCGAATAGTAATCATTCTAACGACCTTAAACCGGTTTATTCTGTGTTAGCAGCAATATTTATATCCATATAAATGCCTTTACTAAAAAAGGTAAAATGCAGCATTATATTGACCTTTACCCTTTGATTGCGTGATTTAAAAAAATAAACCGACAAGCGCGAGTCGTTGCTCGTCCGCCGAGGGTTCCGTACAATAATTGGAAGTCTCAATGGGTACTTTCTGAAATTCAGGCTAACCTCAGTCAAAGCCCTTTCATCTGATAGTGGGTGGCGATGATCACTTACCATCAGGTGACGTGGAGCTAAAATATTAAGCTTTGAGATTATTTTTTAAATTTGTATATCATATGAATTAAATAAAACATTTCAGGGAAAAATAAATATTATTATAATTTGGGAATAAATAAAAGTTAAAAAAGAAAGACATGAGAAAACTAGCTTTTATACGAGGTGTCGTTCACGTGGTCAAATAGAAGTAACTATAGCCCGTATTTATAAACTATTCGCAACTATGAGACTGTTCTTGATGACTGAGACTATAATATTTCCCAGTAGGGAGTAGTTTTCTCTCTAAAACAATGAAAATACGTACGTAAACCAAAAAAATATATACAAGTATTTTCTTATATGTACTTATATCTGAGTATTTTTTTCCAAACTTAATGGAGGTTCTATATGGTTAAGTACTCAAAGGTAATAAAAACTTTACAAGAAAAACAAAAACGAAAAAGTTACATCCAAAATAATAAAGATTTAAGATCTTTCGATTTTAATCAGTACTTAATAAAACAAAATGCATTGAATAAAAGACATAATTTACCTAATTCCCGACAAACTTATTTTTGTTTATCTCAATGTGCAACATGTTTTAATGGCGGTCAAATGACTTTATAATTATATTTTATATTATGAAAGTTTCCTGCTCGCCCTAATGCGTTTAGCTTGCATCTTACTTCATTATGTCGACATGCTATGCAATTTTAACACTATTATACTCCTGTTGCTTCTGCTGCATTACATCCGTGGACACGCTTTTAGTAGACGAGTCGTAGCCCGCACCTTCATGTACTTGGACTATAAAATATTGTATAAGGCCGTCGTGGCGCAGTGCCACAAGGGTGCCGCCCGTAAGAACGCGACGGTTTTGGGTTCGATTCCCACTCGAGGAAGTGAAATTTATCTTTAGGTTTATTTTCCATTTTTCTTCACTCTGGTGTCGAGGCAAAGCGCGGCGTTGAGTTCTGCCACTCAACACGCAATGCCTTCAGAATTTGTCAGAAAGTGGGGAACGGAGTGTCCTGACAGCAAGGTTCCCTCTGCTTACCCTGCTGTGTGCGGGATACAGCGTGAAGCTAAAAAAAAAAGAAGTGAAATCCTGTTTTTTCTCGCTCTCGAAGGAATGTAAGGACATTCTCTGCTAGTACCTCAACATGCTAAATTGCAGGTCTGTTATCCCTGATATTTTAAATAAAAAACATTTTCCTGATTGGACTTGGACAATAAGATTTTTTCAACTTCCCGCTGTACCCCACAAACCAGGATACACTGAGGGAAGATGGGAATCTAGAGTTAACACAATCCATTACTCATCAAGATTCAACGTCGCGCTCGTTACCAGAGCGAGGAAATGAAAATATAAAATATTTCATCCCCCCGAATGGATATCAAACCCACAACAGTTTTACCGCGTTTACAGTCGCACGTTTGTGCCTTTGTGCTTTACAAAGAAAAAATAATTCTTGTAATATATTTATAAATGAAACACAATAGTATATACGCAATAAAACATGTGTGCTCTAAAGTGTCATAGCAATGTATTCTATTATGGAAGCGTCCGCTTTGAGTAGTCGACGATGTGTCGCATGCTTCAGAATACTAAGTATCCGAGAATATAAATGGACGCAATTTTTAAACTCAATTAAAACTTACATATTTAATTGTATACCTTCTTATTATTTACGCTTAAAATTTGTGTTAAGGTCGTCTACATTTTTTTTTCTCTTATCACATGAATGATTATCATGTGTTTTTCAATTATAACATGATAATGTTGACAATATTGAGTTATAAATCTATTTGAAACTATAAACCTTGAAATATCGAAGTAATTTCCGTCAATACTATTTAATATACCCAATTATTAAATGTTAATAAATATAGGTTTTAAAAATTAATTTGTTTATGTATATACTATACGTGGGTATTGAGTGAACGAATTAAATTACAAACATACCTCGGATTTATAAGTTGCGAAAATTCACTTTATATCTTTATAATGACACAAAGCTTTTCGAAACTTAAGTAAAGCAGTAAGTGCACATAGTTTATTGCGACATTGGATACACACATTTTAATTTATTTTCAATCAAACCTTGAACTTGAATACTGGAATATCGTGTGGTTTTAAAATACTGTGCTTCAATATTGAGCAACGGCCATCGGTGACAACATAACTTTCCATTTTCATGCAATACTTCCACTCTAATGACGCTCGCATGAAGTGCAGTTCTACTTTTTAGATCACTTTATATGACGCTGTGGTTTTTTTTTTTTGAAAGTCATTTTCTTTAGATTTAGACGCTTTCTATTATTGTTCTTATATATGAAATGGGAATATTGTATCACGCACTTACTCGTTGCTTTATGTTGGCGATTTTACCCAAGAAAAGAGGGAGAAACTAATATGTTTTTTTTAGATATTAATAAAAATAATGAATATATTTCATTGATCAAATAATAGCATAGAGAGACCTTTCTTGTCTTTGTATAATAATTATAAGCCCTAAGTAACGACTGACGAAATATACATTATCTACGCTGCGACAATAAAAAAACAACTAAAATTGCACTCATTCATACATTTGGAAGGTCATATAGCTGGTAATTCATTTGACAAATAATATTTTATATTCTTTTATTACGAGACCGACCTTCAAATATATTATTATAACTTTTGTAATACAATTTTACTAAGGTTTGTCAGGCTATAGAAAGTTATATATTTACATGCAACTCGTGTTGCGAAATTATTGTACCTACTGCACTGTGCTGTGGCGTAACTAACTTGTCAAAGGAGTAGTGTACTTTAGATGTATTTAAATAATACTAGCCGTTACCCGCAGCTTTATCTCCATTGACTAAGATATGAAATGGAAAATACCACTATGGTACGTTCCCATAGGAATTTAGAGAAACTTTCCCTAAATGATCTACAATCCCCAAGGTCGCTTGTCTGTCTGTCTGTTAATTAGTTGTGAAATAGTACCTATGTATAGTATTTCGATACATGTATATTAATATGTATGTACTACTTGTATGAGTTTGCCATTCATAAGAAGATTCGTTTAGAATTTAAATTAGCTATATCAAATCTGTATTAACAAGCTATATACTTGTTGTTAACTTGACACATATAAATATACGCCTCAAGCTGTGTCATGCACATAACTAGATAGAAGGCGAGCACTAAGTGTCGAGACACTCTGCTCTCCACCACATTCCTCTCTAATAATTCAGTGACTCTAAGTTTCCAGCTCGAAAGCTATGATATCCTAAAAAATCATAATTTGAAAACAGGAAAAGCGTTTAAAAAATGAATTATGTATTGTACTATAGTTGCTTTTCGTTTGTGCGTTTATATCGTAATTTAAAACTTACAATATGAATACCAGTCCACAGACTACTTAAAAGATAAGTAAAGTACTAAAATTGATAAAAAAAATATATGAAAATTTCTACATTTTTAACTGAAATCAGTAGTATATACAATACTTTAATCTCATTCCTTCCTCGATAAACCCAAAAAGAAAGAATTCGAACCAGTAGTTCCTGAGGTTAACCCGTTTAACTCAACAAACTCTTCAACATTATAATATTAAATAAGTATAGATATATATATATATTTCTAAAATGTGCACATTATATAACTAAGTATATGTAGTGCACGATACGTTAGGTTCAATGTGTTAATATAAATATTGATATTATTCAATGCGTAGGAAATATTTGATTCTAGTTCACTGGTCTTTGGAAAACATTATTAGTAATAATACATATAATGATAAGTTAACCTAATTACAAATTATAAGTTTGTTTGAATAGTTGAATTAATTGAGGCCAGTCGTGGTGCAGGGCCACAAAGTGCAACTGTAAAAGCGACTGGTTGTGGGTTCGATTCCCACATGAGGAGATTAAATATTTACTTAAATTTATATTTGTATTTATTCACTCTGGTAAAGCGCTAAAAGGCGTTGAGTTCCACTACTTAACACGAAATGTCTCCAGAAGTGGGGAACGAAGTGTCTTCACACTACGTACCCTCTGCCTACCCTGCTATCTAAATAATAAACTATTCGTTAGTTTTACTCAAAAATAGATTAATATTATTGATAATTAATTCACTAACATCGAGTAGAGGTAGATAATATTATTGATATAAACTGATAACTGTGGTTTAACAATTGGTTACTTTGTTCTTATAAAAAGGAAAGAAATTGTATTCTTTAATGTATATGAACGAAATGTTATGAACGTGGCTGTGGGTTCGATTTCCATTCAGACTAATCAAAATAATCAATTAATTTCATTTCTCCGCTCTGTGGGGAGAACTACGGCGTCGAGCTCCGTCACTCGAGATGCACAGTGATGAATAGTGTATTCATGTAATGGGAAAGATATAAAGATATAACAGTTTCTTGTTAATAAGTTTTTGCCGATATTCCGATCAAATATTATCCAATTAAAATATTTAAACAGTTTCTGCATGCAATATACAAATATCTGTCTGTACATTTTAATAAAATTAATATTTTAAAGTCTTATTCTTGTTAACCTTCATACTTTTTATGCTGATATTAGCAAGCTATTACCAAGTATACGTTTATTTTTTTAATAAAAAAAAATATTTTAAAAAAATAAAGTAATTTTTAATTATTTTTAATTGAATAATTTTATTTTAAATTACTTAATAAAAAAAGGAAATACATCATACAATATATGTTGACAATGTTAATTAGTAGAGCTGTAAAATAAAATAATTTCAGCTTCACGCTGTATCCCGCGCACAGCACACAGAGGGATCCTAGTATTAAGACACTCCGTTCCCCACTTTCTGTAGTTGAATTCTGGAGGCATTGAGTGTTGAGTGACAGAACTCAACGTCGCGCTTTGCCTCAACACCAGAGCGAAGAAATGGAAATATAAATTTAAATAAATATTTCATCTCCTCGAGTGGGAATCGAACCCACAACAAGATACATTTTTTTATTTAACGATAGTAGTTTTTGACATTTAAATAGGTATATTTATTTATGGTTGAACTACTTATTCATGGACTATTTAGTTCACAATCCATGATACAGTATCCTGCATATAGAAAAGTGGCCGAGGGAACCTAAAATTGGAGTGTTGACACTCCGTTTTCCCCACACGTCACTTTTCACGCCTAGTTTCCGAAACCTTGAACTCTAATCAGAACTAGAGAAAGGAAAAAAGAATTGAATTTCCCCAATTGAAAATCGAACTTTCAACCGTTGCGCCACAATGTAGATTATATCAAGAAATTTATTACTATTGTAGAAGACTAATTGAACTTGAAATAACTAATAATTTACTTTTTTTCAATAATCTATAAAAAAAAACAATAATATATTAACAATAGATTTCTTAAAATTATATCAGAGCTCGTGAGTAACCGTTACATATAAGATTTGTGAACTGGGCCAAGTTCGGGCAGTTCGAGGCCACACACCAGTCACGGCCCACCGGTATTCAAAAATGTTTGTATACCACATAAAACACTGGGAAAACAATTACTGTAAAGAAAAGAAATTATATAACGATATATCAAAATAAGGAATAATAATAAATTTTTTATGTCTGTTTAGTTGTTTTTTTTATATTATTAAAGTTGTGGGATTTATTTAAATACAAATTTGAACAGTTTTAATAATTTGCGTAATTTTAAATATTAAATATTGTTTGCAGTGAATTTCGTCGAGTGTCTCACACTTGTATGTTAATAAGAAACGCACTTTGATTGCTTTACTCAATATTAACGGGAAAAGTTGCGCTATCGTAAACAGTTTCTATCTGCTGTCTCTTATATTAAGTAAGCCCGCTTAAGGCCACACACAGCTGGGTAGGCAGAGGGAATCCTGGTGCTGAGTAGTGCTGAGTCACTCCTTTCAGCTGAATTCTGGAGGTCAAAGCCTCCAGAATCAGAGCGAAGAAATGAAAATATACATTTAAATAAATATTTTATATCCTCCGAGTGGTGATCGAACCTTCAACAAGTCTCGTTTATTTTGTACTCCTACACTTTGTCCACCATTGGCCTCAAGTTTCTATATAGCCGTCTCTTAATACGCTATATCTTCTAAGCAGGGGAATGACAGTAGCTCTATCATTTGTTATCTATGGTGTCCAATCATGTTTGTTATCTATGGTGAGGCAATATTAACTATTTCCCACGTTTAATATCCAGTGGTAATCAATCAAACTCACAATTTGTATTTAATTTGAAATATGACTGCACTCAATAACCATGGGTTTTATTCACATATTTATAATTATTTTGTCACAAATAACAGGGAATGTTCCATGGGTATAGGAAGATCGGGGCTTTGTAATCAGTGCTCATTCCAGAATAGACTGGTGTCCACCCCAGAAATGTTGCTTACAAAAATTATGTCCGAAAAATAAAGGTCCTCCCAGAAATAAGACTCCTTTCTCCAATTTCAACGACGTAGCTCAACGCCGGGTTTCGAAAGTGATATATATATATATATATATATATCACATGCAGGTATTTAAAAAGCCTTAAACGGTACGTTTTATCACTTGTGCAATCTCAATCCAAAAATAGTGGAAAATTTAGGAGTAAACGTCAAATATCATGTAAGTAATACGAGCGTCATTAATTCTTACTATTATTGAAAAATATCTATCATTAATCAAATGATATAAGCTGATATAGACTAATTATTCGATATTGTTTCATTTTAATTATTTTATCATTAATTTATAATAATAATATATTTAGTTTGATACTATCAATTTTCAAAGTAGGTGTTAAATTTAGAAGCACCAAGTAAAAAATGCACTTTAAGTGGTTAACAACCCGCTCACAAGTAACTATTCCTGAAATAATAACACCAGTCCACTTATTATTACGTGGTAAACTGGGAATAGGAAGACTCGTTCCTATTCCCAGTTTACCACACCGATATGGCACCCATAAAAGACAAAGAAAGTCAACATTATTTATGTTATCATTCAAACCGTGAAAAAAAATATCGAAGCTCTGTTTTCATTTTTTTCTTTATAATTGCTATTGACTAGGCGAAACACACTTATAAAATACAAGCTTGTATTAAATGTATAGGTATAAATTCTTAAATTCCATATGAATTAACATTGCAATAAATACTTGTAATATTATTAAATATAATTATAACATATTTTTACATAATTCACGTTAACTAACATTAGTAGTTATGTTTACATACATTGTTGAACTAGAGGATTGCAGAATAACCGACGAAGGTCAAGGCA
Organism: Heliconius aoede; assembly: GCA_037355905.1. Classification (NCBI taxonomy): domain Eukaryota; kingdom Metazoa; phylum Arthropoda; class Insecta; order Lepidoptera; family Nymphalidae; genus Heliconius; species Heliconius aoede. Next base: position 1,702,279 of record JBAIZZ010000342.1, on the reverse strand, counting down.
TGACGGACACGGTGCGCTTGCGCAAGTCAACGCCCGTATTTGCAGTGTAGAATGTCAATAATAAAAATCATAGATAAGGATGTTTCCTATTAATATCATAGATTGCTATAAAATTACAAAGTAAATGTATAATTTTTTTTCAGTACACTAAATTTAATCAATTTGGTGTTAATTAGAAACGCATTTTGATTTGTTATATATGATATATTTATATATTATTTATATAATGAAGACTTATCAGTAACATATTTATATGGAAAAGAGAGAACCCGTTGTCTACGTCGTAGGAATCGAAGACAGTTGTCTCGTTTTAAATCAAACGCTCGTGCATTTCACCACGACGGCCTGTATATATATCTGACATAATATATTATACACATTTTGGAAATTAAAAATATATTAAGATTTTGTTAATTATTTTAATTTTGCAATACATATAAATATTTTTTTGATTTACTGCTTCAACTTAATCTTCTCAGTAGCGAGCGCCAGCTTGCGTATATTGCACAGACAGCCAGCCGATGCCTCTTGTAGAATAGGATCTTTTGAACCTATAGTTTCCAATAGGAACTGCACTACACCGGCCTGGAAGTATAAAAATAAAGAAGTCAGCTTACGGTCTATCCCGCACACAGCAAGGTAGGCAGGGGGAACTTTGTGTTAAGACACTCCGTTCTCCACTTTTTCTAGGCTTAACACGCAGTTAAGTGATGAAACTCAACGCCGGGATTTGCTTTGGTGCAAGAGTGAAGAATTGAATATATTAATATTAATCCATTCCCGCGAGCGGGGCTCGAACCCACAACCTTTAATATAAAATGCGTTAAATTACGCATAAAATAACTTAACTCTCATAACTAATATGTATAGAAATTTAATAAAAAAAAATTACTGACAAAAGAAATTATGTAGCTACAAGTTATTTCTACATGTGCTTATCGAAGCTAGTTTATTACTCCATTCCACTATTTTACTATAATATGTTGGTTGAAATTTCATTTACTAGGGCGATTTGAGGCCAACGTTGCGCAGTTGGGTGTCGCTTCACTGCATTAGAAGGGTTGTGGGTTCGAATCGCATTTCTCTTACTCTATCGTAGAGAAATATTGTTTAATATTATTCTTATATTATGATTTTGAATGTACTTCTGTATATAGCTTATTGTGTCGTTTTAATGTCTTAACCAGTATACGATCTCTTTATATTTCATCAGTTCATAATATACTCTAAATTAAATTATTTTGCGCCTATTAACGTAAAATTAGTCCATCTAAAATCTGTTTAAATGCACATAAATTATTCAATTAATTGCTCTAAAAATCTTAAATTTATTGCTTCTTGCCGTTTTGACTGATCGCGTTCACATCTTACAATAACTTGCTGATAGTGTTTTACTATGTTCTTTTTATAGAACTTTTGTTCCCTTGCAACTTAAATAGTAAAAAAATATCTTCAAGTTAAATCAATTATAATTATTTTAAGCAATTTTATTTTTGGTAAATGCAAACCACCATTAAAATCAAAATTTACCAAGTTAAAAATATCAAGCGACCTTGTGGTAAAAAAAATGTCTTATTTTTTCTGAAAATCCGTTGCGCTCTCCGTTGGTTGGTTATTAGCGCTCAAGACTAACGTTACAAAACGTGTAACGAAATATAAAATAATGACCTGCTGCATTAACTTACATGCATTGCATTAGCTCTTATTGTTGACGCCGACCGGATATACTTAGTTGAATACTCTGGTATTTTTTTTTCTTATTATTTTATTTTACAAACATTGCAAAACCAAAGTTATTACTAAATGGGCCCTAACTAAGCGAATCTAATTGAGATTATAAGCACGAGACGTTATTTTGTAATCATTAATTATTTTAACTATACGAAATATGTTATATGATACAATTGTACTTAAGAATTCAACAGAAAGTGGCAAACGCATGTGTCTTAATGGGAAAAGAGTATTTCTTGGACACTGGGTTCCCAGATTCCGTGTCATCAGCGTGAAGTTAAAAACCACAAAATGGTAAAAAGTAAAATTTTATTTAAAAAAAATTTTTTGGATATATGATTCTATTTATTGTTTTAATTCTATCTTCTTATAAAACATACCATACCTATACAAAATCAAAAATAAGTATACACATTAAGCGTAAAATACTCACTTAAGCGAGGCCAAGTTACCTCTAAGTGAAGTGAGTGCAAATAATTATGACGTTACATGTCACAAAGGCCATGTTCGAAGACGACAACGAAGTTGCTCGTTGCGTATTCAATGGCGGAATTCAACGCTGCACTTTGCGTTGCTAAAGTAAAGCATCCCCCCCACCATCCCCCACCCATCCCCCACCCATTCCCCATACCATAAACACAACTTTTAATTAATATTTATGTTTTATTAAATTGCCCTAAATATGCAAATATGTATGAATAAGTATATATATACTACGCATATATATTACTTGTGATATACAGGCGTAAAACCACTTGGCAATAATATATTTTTCACTTATGGAATTTTAATTTATTTACAAAAGTACCTAGATGTCTGCAACATTGCACTACACTTGCATATACAAGTAATCTTTTAATCCAAGGTAATAAATAAATCTAAAAAAAAAAACATAAGGCCGCTTAAACAACTATAGACGTTTTACTTTTTTTATGTCATGTCAACTTGTTGGCTTTAAAGTTTTTTCCAGTGCAGTGTTATAAGGAAATGTATTTTTAAATGATGTACTAGGTTTTTACTAATTCTTATTAACAACGCGTACCGATGCTTAAATAATGTATGTATTTACCTCTAACTTAGTCACGAAATAGCTTATTGTTAAGGAAAATATGAATTTACGAACACTCATATAAAACCTAATATTTCAAAAATATTTAAAGTTATAAAATGCGAACTAAATTGTAGAATCATCGTTTAATTTCCTCAAAATTTTTAACATAATATCATACTGCTGACTGGTATTCGAACCACCACCCACCATCATCACGCTCAGTTAAACAAAGTTAAATACCGTACCGTACATTACATTAATTACAATTTTTTTTTTATTATTTTTTAATTTGATTTATTTATTTTTAATAGCAATATAGTGTAACACTTACCGCATGCATAGTGACACAGTTAATGGAATAGAAGGACAGATGGTACAACGCCAAGGCTGTAGCGCGATGAACATCAGGATCCCTTGAAGTCATGTAGTTCACTAGCGGCGTGATGGCTCCCCTTTTACCAAACTCCTGTCTGTTTTGGGCCCAGTCGCAGCAATATGCGATAGCTACGCCTAAGTTTGCTCGGAGGTGGTCGTCGGTTGTGCTTACTGGAAATAAATTAAGAAAAACGAGTATTTCAATTATCTGTCATGTGAAAAAGTATCATATTATACAAAATTTGTAACACAATTGTAATTTAATATTTATTACATAAGCAAAATATACTAGTGATTATTTTAATATGCGCTAAAATAGATTTAATTCCATATATAAAAACTAATTTAATATATTTTTACGCTTATTTATATTTTGTTTGTACTTTAAAGTTTAAGCAATACTTAGTAGATGTTATTTTGTTGGTAAATGATTAATCTTACATTCATAATGAATGTTGAGGCTTATTTTTTCGCGTTACTTGAAATGGTTATGAAAGGCAACGCTAAGTGTTCGTGTCGTAAGTCATCCTTAGACTTCAACAAATAAACAACGAAGCAAACTTGCTTAACTCATGGCCAACTTATTACGGAGATAGAATTTTTTTATTCACTGCATATATATAGAAATAACACGAGATTATTTTCAAGGAAATATTTTCATATAAATTCACTGAATATATTTTTTCTAAGTAAAGTAATTTTTACAAATTATAAATCGATCAAAGTCAGTTAATGTATCTCGCAAGTAGCAGAGGGAATCTGGAAACCTAGTGTTAATACACTCCCTTTCTTAATATCGAACCCATATATTAGAATATGCACAATGTGAACATTATTTAATGCAACTAGTAATTTTTTTTTCAGCTTCACGCTGTATCCCGCACACAGCAGGGTAGGCAGAGGGAAGGTCGGTGTTAAGGAACTAGTAATTAACTTTTTAATTTAAGTTTTTTTTTAATATTAAGCATTTTTTAAAATTAAATCTAACTCGTAAACGTTGCAATCGATACGAGCCATTAGTCGCATAACGACAGTATACAATAACATAATTACATAACGATATGTTTATGCAGTAGACGCAAATATTATATGCCATATTTAATAGCTGACCAGTAAAACCGTACATAAATGTAACGATTTCATAATGTGTCTGTACCGAAGTGGCAATAAGCAATTTCACACCTACCAAGTTTCGAAAGCTTGGCCACGACACCGTGGTCAGAGATCACAGCCAAGTTCTCGTGGTCGCGGGCTATCGTTGCTATTGCAGCGCAAACTGCTGACAAAACATTGTGGTCATCTGAATCCAACAAATCTACTGTCAGTTCTAGAGCTCCCACGAAAGATCTGACCATTTCACCAGAGTCTGTTGCGTTTTGGACACAAGGACTCAATGCTAGTGCTGCGTTCGTTTGCACTTTCTTGGAGTCGTTCTTGAGTAGTGACCAAATAAGTCTAACTCCGTCCAGATCATCAATTTCAGACATACAAGCTTGTTCCTTTGCACATTCCATTAAGACAAGAGGTACATTCTCTAGTAGTGGCTTATACGTGTTGTTTAGATGATGTACTAAAAAAAAATTATGGTTTTATTAAATTTTTAATTTACAAGGTTTTGGAACACAAACGGGAAAAATCGCAACGATATGGAAAAAGAGATAACGTAATAAGCGTAATGAGTTTTCGAGATTTACACAAATATACTCTGACCTTGTTGTTGATGCATTTTATTGTATTTAATTAATTGAATTTCATTATCGTAAAATGTAAATATATTTACACTTGCATATTGTGCATATCATAGACTGAGATAACTAAATATATACAATTATAAAAAGTGCTATACAATCGCCAATAAAATTGTGCGATTGAATACTTAATAGGCAAATAACCCACTTAGCATTGGAATGCCGCCAGAACTGCGAATTTTTCCTCGATTGGGTGCATACTTAGCACATTCAGCTAATGCTCCCGCAACATTGGTCAAAACCCCATCATTGTCGTCATCTAATAACCTCACAAGTATCGGCACTGCACCAAGGTGATCTAATCTTTTCACACTTGCATTACTGTTCGCGCATTTCCAAAGAGCTCCAGTCACGGCGGCCATTAGCGGCTTGTTAGCTCTGTTTGTAGAGTCTTGGGCGGCTTCCACCAGTAACTCGAGACCTCCAGCTTCACGGATCATATCTCTTGTAATTGCGTCATTAGCGCATTTGTACATTGCCAGACTGCAATACGTCTATTTAGAGAAATTTTGTCTTTAAAATTGGATTATAGCTATTTGTGAAGACTAACTAAACTAATACGAACGGCCACTAGGCTTGCAAAATAAATACATGTACACCTACTTAAATTCTTTAAAGCACTAAATTAACTTGGATAGTTATTGAGATGATTAAATATTATGATATGCTTAAGATAATTGCAAATAAAACTTTACTACCTTCAGGTCTTTGTCCTCGTTTGCCAAGTGTTTTATCAGATCATCGACCATCTTTTCGGTCTGTATAGCGAGTTGAAAGGAAGTTTCATTAGCGCACATTTGCAGCAGTCCAACTGCTGGCACAGCAACATCCAAGTGAATAGTCTTAAGGATACGGGCTATGAGGGGGATCATGCCGTACTTTCTCATGGCCTCGCGGTTTCTTTGCGAAGACGACATTGACCACAATGCTTTGGCGCCGGCGCGTGCTATGTCGAGGAATTGTAACTCGTCTTGATTAAGATCTTCTCTTGCCGTAGTGAGACATCTGATTATTATATATCCATTTATATATTTTTATTATTACATTGAGTAGTTTTATATAAATATAATATAAAATAGTTAATAAAAGTATATCATTTAGAAACGCCATATTGAACTATACACATATAGAGAAATATTTTTTACCTATCTTTAATATCCAACAGATCTATTAATTTTGGTATTCCACTGAATTTTCTGCAAAATTTTCTACTTTTACGAATTCTTCCCAAATTAGCGATGGTTTCAGCAGCTAATATTTGCACATCCCTAGCGGGATCAGATAACAGCCCCACTAATAAAGGAATGGCACCTAAATCCGTAACCTTCTTCCTTATTTCAATATTAGGTGTTATGTCCCTCAGAACCGCTAAACCTCCTATTGTACAACACAAATCTCTCGTTTCCAACAAATTAACTAATAACTCTAGGCCTCCAATTTCTTGTATGGCTCTTTGATTAACTTCGACAGTTAAATCATGATCTTTCAAGCAGGATAAAGCTACCGTCGTGGCTGTTTGATTGCCGGCCTTCATATATTTTACTAGTTTTTGTATATGCCAATATTCTGGTGGTATTTCGGAGGACTTGATGAGGTCAGCCCAGTTATCCTCCGACGACGATGTGGAAGATGCAGAAGAAGCTGAAGTGTCAGAACCTTCAGTGACCATCACAATTCGAGGCAATCCCACTGTATCTTGACCCCCATCTACGCTATACGCTGATATATTATCACCTTCCGCCATATTTAATACTATGGAATCGTTATAACACTAAAATATCAAATTCTCTAATTGTATAATAAATAACAGATTTATTTTTATTTAAAAATATAAGTTAAACAAAGTACACAAACGTCAAATAGTAATTCCGTATTTCATCAATGCCGTTGCTTAGCAACAACATTTTTAAGACTTTAAGCATTGATCGCAAGATTGTCAGCTTTAAAAGTTCAATGTCGAAATATATTGTACTCAATATATTTCACTATTTCTGAATAATGCATCTTATTCTACAGTTTTGGTATTATTTTATTGAAGGCAAAAAATCTACTGACACACATAAAGTTGCTCAATTAAGGCTATTTTAAATATTTTAATTTTAAATAATATATTTCAATTATCAAACTTAAATATAATTTATTTTACAGACTATAAAATCGTGAAGATATTGTTGTAGGTACTTCACGTCACGGTCACCCGGATAAAGATACTTAACTTGAGAGTATCCACCCTCAACACTCTTTATAGCAAATATTTATTTGAAAATTTGCCGAAAATATGAAATATTCGCAATTTTTTACAATATATACAATAAAGTTAGGGTAAACATAGAAAAATATAACAAACTATTAAAAAGTAAAATATAACAATAGAGTAAGGGACTAATGTGTAAAGTATAGTACTATATATTTCTTTTCAGTTTCACGTTATATGGCAGATGCCGTATGACAGAGTAGGCTGAGGAGAGCTAGTGTTAAGACACATATATTTCTGTTCGTAGAGATACGTATATTACATGCATTTCGTAAAATCGTAAAATTTAATTTAATAATTTTGACACTTTTGAATTAGGAAAGGTTAAAGATTTAGTTAAAATAAATTAAGTTTAAAAAGCTTTATAACCCTATATTTTGTTTTTTTTTTCATTTCGTCTACTCAAAATATTATTTAGAGTCAACTTGCAATTAAAATTATATTTATTTATTTATTTATTTATTTTATTTTGAGATTTACAACAGGCCATAGGCCCAAAAAGTATAAAGTAATTTACAAATGGCATACTGGTAACATAAAGTACATCTCAAATCTCGTAGTGTCTAGTTAAATTGTAGAATGTCAACAAGTTCATTTTTTACAGTAGAGATGTTGTGTCCAAGTATATTTTTTGTATATTAAATTATTCTGCTTTTATATCTTAGTAGAACCTTGTGTAGACACTCCTTTCTCCGCTAACCGCCTGAAATCGAGAAACAATGCGTGTAAAATGTAGGGAATCATCGATACATTTTGTATTGCCAGAGCAGGAAAATGTTAATTATTCATATCTTCGACTGGATATCGAACCCATACTATACTTTTTGTATAGACCGGCTCTTCGGCCACAATAGTTTTACAAAAAATTTTAATAACATAACTGTATTTTTCTTTAAATCTTTTAATCTATTTTAAATATTCACAAACAAGATTTTTGATCAATTTAATTGGCATTTAAAGGATAAATATCATTTCCTACAAAGATTGAACGTTATTTATCTCAATAAATAATATTAAAAAGATCGATCCAACTAACCCGACTAAACCAGTAATTACTCAGAAAAGTCATATTTGTAATTAATCATCCACATCCTGCTATTTAAAAACTATTTATATTATTTGTTGAGGTCGTCGTGGCACAGTGGGCAGCGGCGACGGTTGTGGGTTCGATCCCCACTCGAGGTAATGAAATATTTATTTATATTTCCATTTCTGCGCCCTGGTGTCGAGGCAAAGCGCGGCGTTGAGTTCTGCCACTCTGTTGAGTGGGCAAGCATGCAGAAAGTGGGGAACGAAGTGTCTTAGCACTAGGTTCCCTATGCTATATGCGGGATACAGTAAAATAAAACATTTTGATGGGAAAAAACAAAAAAAAATCTCACCAATCTCATAAAACGAACAAGGCGCAAAAGCTCAGAAAACCTAAATTCACGGCGGGCACGACTTGTTCGCTAAATGTAATTAGTGAATTATTTTTACACAAAACAAAAGTTTATTCTAGAAGCACCTACGCTTTAACAAAGAAAAATATTTTTAATTATAGTAGATACGATCGTATTTACCTCAGCTTCACGCTATATCCCACACACAGTAGGGTAGGCAAAGGGAACCTAGTGTTAAGACACTCCGTTCCCCACTTTATGCCGATTTCTGGAGGCATTGCGTATTGAGTGGCAGCTCAACACGCAATGCCTCTAGAAATCGGCACCCTTTGCCTCGACACCAGAGCGAAGAAATGGAAATATAAACGTAAATGAATATTTCACTTCCTCGAGTGGGGATCGAACCCACAACCGTCGCGTTACAGTCACACCCTTGTGCCGATGCGCCACGACGGCCTTGTATTTACCTACTACAAGAAATACCTATAGGTATAAATTTTTCTTTTTGTTCAATTAATAATTTTGTTCAAACTTGATGTTTATTTTTTCAGTTTCGGAGGAGTGTGAGAGACGTTTTGAAGCCAGAACACAACGATCACTTTTTGCTGAGATGGTTGAGAGGTATTTTTTTAATTAATTTTGTATAGCTTTACACTGTTGACTGCAAAAACTGACTGGTTGTGGGTTCGATCACCACTCGAGGAGATGAAATTTTTGTTTAAATTTATATTTTCATTTCTCCGCTCCGGTGTCGAGAAAAGCTCGGTGTTATGTTGTGTCTACTCAACACGCAGTGCCTTCAGAGTCGGCAGAAAGCGGGGAACGGAGTGGACTAAAGAAAATAAGCTATGATTTTTCGACCTTAAAATAGGATTTCTCTAGGTAAAGTTCTCTCCTTTGTAGGAAAAGTTGTAGTAATTTAGATAGTAATACTATCATTACACACACAGAAGCGACTAACTATTAAGAAACTAATTTTTTTTTATGTCACAGCCAGACAATGGAATCCAGAGGCCGCAGAAAAAATGCTCAGAGATGTAAGTAAATAATTTTTATCATCCCGACAGTCTTCTTCTCAGTCGTTACGCTCTTGACAGAGCGGTCGTGGCCATCATGTAGTCCCGTTTTTGGCTTTCGTTATTCTTGCGAAGCCCAAAAGGAAAGTTGTGTTTCACATTTGTATGTATGTATGTTCTTTTGCTCGCTTGTAACTGTCAAATTCTCAAGACATCACGGATTGAGTGGCGCATCTCAACGCCACGGTGGAACTCAATGCCGCGCATTGTCTCGTTACCAGACCTAGGAAATAAAAATATTAAATTAAAATTTATCACCCCCCGAATGGATGGAATAAAAAGTACTATAATTCATAGAAAATAATTCACATAAATTCTGGTCGTGTAAACTGCAAAACACAAAAGACGTACTAAGATATTAGAGAGTAAATAAGTAGAGAAATAGTAGTAGAGAGTAAGTAAGTAGTGAAATAAAAAAAATAGAGATTTTTTTTAACTTTTTTCTTAGAACAAATGCAATGTGAAAAATTCTTCGCATTTTTCATACAGTTGGTTACCATTGTCATTATATTCTTGACTTTATTTTAGTTTGTGGCGTAATTATAATTCAAGTTTTTATGGCTCTAACAATAAAGTTATATTAAGTCAAAGGTGACGTATTTATAATATATTTTACAGCAGTTCCATGCCATTAGAGTTATTGTATTTTCCTTGAAGTCATGATTTATAACTGTATATAAATAGTTGGACAGGATCTGATTGTTCCGTTGTTGAATCGCGGTGGTTGTGGGTTCAATCCGTATAAAAGAAAGAACATGAAACATTTTATATACAAATTAAAATAGTTTTTATGTTAATCTTTACTGTCTGGAATCACTTTAATAACGGAATGTCTACTTCAAATAAAAAAATATATTCTATCAACAAAATGTCGTAAATTATCAACAGAGATACAGATTTGCACAAATAAATGTCGTTTACACAGATGAGTAAGTATAAATAAATGTCTTCTTCGACAATGAGAATGGAAAAACTAGTTTTGACTGTCTTATTACGAATTGTTGAACTTTAAAGTCAACGTGAATTTCACGTTATTAAAAATGTGGCAAGAATACAAAATTTATGTGACTTGTTTAAAAGGCTAGTAGTTAGTACCAACTTATATAGATATGCTGTGTTGATGCTGGTTACTTGCTTTTACCTGCGACTTCGTCCGCGTATTCAAATGAAAATAACTGAGAGTTATGAGTCGTATTCAACATAAACCATCATATTCTCCCGATTTTTTAATGTTTTTTTTTGTTACTTCACTGGTTTCTATTCCCACATATTGCATAATCTAAATCTAAGTGTAAGAAAATACTATAAATTTATTTTTGCGTCAGATAATTATCGCTATTAATAAAATATCTAACACAAAGAGAAATTAGTTCATACCCAGTAGTTCCTGGGATGAGCGTGAGCAAACGAACACAATAGAATACTATAATTGAATTTATGATATTTTAAAATTTTCGAAATCGTGTCATTTTTAAATCCGTTTTGTTCACAGGTATATCCCGTGCTCGGGGTTTGCGTGATTACTTAAGTGATCCAATTTTCGCTTTTTTAATTGACTCATATTCATGAAAGTGAATTATTAGACAATGCCGTCGTGGCACACTGAGATACTGTATGATTGTAAGCGCATTTGTCGTAGGTTCCATCCCACTCGGGGAAATTAATTATTTTTGAGTTAACGTTGAGTTTCGACTTCCATCACATAGGACTGAGCGCCTCACTATTTAATTTAGGATTTAAACTAATACAAAAGTTCCTTACAGACAAGTTACAGACGATAGAGCTGGTCCCACAACTTCTTGAACAGTGTAGGAAAACAAAAAAAACTCTTCCTGAAAATTCCGAACGGAACGGAAAAAATAACCGTTTTTTTTATTTTATTTCATTTCGTACAATAGCTATATTATTTATAATTAATATAATAATAAGTTTAACTGAATCTTTCTCCTTCTCATGATAGTTGTTTTAATGATTTAAATAAAAAAAAAACCATTCGATTGTTCTATATAGTCTATGAAATGGCGCGAGAAATGGGGTGTGGACACGACATTAGCAACATGGGAAGCACCAGATATTCTTGAGAGTCACTTCCCTAGCGGTAGTACTGGATTCGATAAAGAAGGATCGCCAGGTAAGTGATTTCACGCTTAGTCAAAAGTAAGTACATTTGAAATTTTAATTTCTTTGCTCTGGTCTTGAGGCAAAGCGCCGCATTGAGTTTCACCACGCATCACGTAATGCCTCCAAAATTCAGCAGACTGTGGGAAGCGGAGTAAAAGTATTTCAATGTATTTTGGCTTCTTGGTCTCTATTACTCGATTTTGCAGCACACTGTGTGCCCCTGCGCCAAAACTGGCCTCAAATTAAGAACTAAACTAAAATAATGAAATATTAAACATTTTCTGATAACAGTTATAATTGTACCATTCGTCGGCCTCGATATATGGGGGATGTTGCACGCTGTCACAAGAACTGACATCATCAGAATGATTATACGCCATCTAGAAAATTACCTGACTTCAGCTAGAAAACAGGCGCAGACTCACGGACCTAATGCTTTAAAGGTGTGGTTATCTAAAGTATAATATATGGTCGATGGCCGTCTTGAGGTTAACTGGAGATGGATTCACGAGTATACAATGCATTAAAGTTCACAGACGCTCACTTCAAGACGGCCGCATATCGACAATAATATAGATATAACAAATTATTTTTGTTTTGCGAAAAAAAAAATTAATAAATTAATAATTTTATATAATTTATTGACGCCATCTTCGCCATTATCATTAGTTTCTGATTTTGTTCGATTTTCACGCAAACAAATAGTTGAAAAAATAACTCTTAAAACTGTATAGAAAAAGAAGAACGGAGTGTGGTAAATAATGGTAACAGAATTTAAAAAATCTAATGATACCATTAACTCCATAAGTAGAAAGTACATAGTTACAATGATATATTACATTACAGGTGTCAGTCATATTTGATCTAGAAGGGTTCAACATGCGACAGTACGCCTGGAAGCCCGCTGCCGAGATGGTCTTCACTCTCTTACAGATATACGAAGCTAATTATCCTGAAATATTAAAAACGTGCTTCATTGTAAATGGTAATTATTATTTTATGTTTAAACTTATATTGTCTGATTTTAACCTATTTTGAAGGATTATTATATTATATTTATTACTCTTACGTTACTATTTTATGTGATAATAAAAATTTTGCCCATAGTCATTATCCTTCTACTTGACTACTCATTATCTATATTATGTTCTCTATGTCCATATAAAATGAGAGAAATAAAAAAAAAAAGAGCTCCACACTGTATACGACTACTTTCGCGCACATACCAGGGTAGGTAGAGAGAACTTTTCCCAAGTTGCTAGTGTTAAGACACTCCGTTCTGCATAAATATCATTTCGTTCTCCGCTGTCCGCTGAATTCGTCGTCTGAGTAACCTGTCAATACCATTGTACACAATACAAATTGTCTATTTATTTATATTTCATACACGCCTCGAAGAAAAGACAAATAATGTCATATAATTCATATTCCAGCTCCAAAAGTATTTTCGCTAGCGTTCTCAGTGATTAAAAAATTCATGCACGAATATACAATATCTAAAATACGTATATATGGTAGCGATGCTAAGAAATGGAAAGCGCATGTGTTGGCCGTCGTTGACAAGGAACAGTTGCCATTGCACTACGGCGGCACTATGGTTGATGAGAATGGAGATCCTAAGTGCAGTTCGATTGTAAGCAATTTTTATTGTTAATAATTTAGTAATAAATTTCTTTTTTCTTCGCGTAATATCCGCTGTAGATGCTAATCTAAACAACTTTCGCGAAGACGCGAATGGCAGCAAGCCTCACGTTGAGTCCCGCACATAACAGAAAAGGCAGAGAGAACCTAGGAACATAGTTTTAAGACTATCCATTCGCATTCTGACACTTCCGCTCACCACTTTCCGACAAATTCAGAAGGCTTGGGTATAGAGTGATGGAACTCAACGCCGTGCTTTGCCTCGTTATTAGAGCAATGGAATAAAAATATTAAATATTTCATTCCTCAAATAGAAATCGAACCCACAATTTGTCACGTTTGCAGTCACTCTCGTATTCCTGCGCTACGATTGGCCTCTACTTTAATTTATATTAATAACAGTATATACTCCTAAAAAAAATTTCATACCTATTCCAGATAAAACCCGGCGGTAAAGTGCCAAAAAAATTCTACGCGAGAAACATTTTAGCCGACACCGAAAAAGAATATACGCGGGTTACTGTCAAAACTGGGGAAAAATATGTCGTCGACTTACTGTGTGCTGATAACGAGAGTGTTCTTAAGTGAGTTTTTGTGTGTGAGTTAAGCTTACCCCGTAAGTAGTTATCACTTCAAAAACTTTAGTAAATAATTATACTTTTCAGGTGGGAATTCGGTGTAGACAGCCACGATATAAAGTTCTCAATAAAGAAAAGAGATCAAGATGGCAACGAAACTGTAGTTCATGAACCACGGAAAGTTCCAGAAGGACCGGTTGATGTTGGCATTTTACCTGTCACAGGACCCGCCACTTGTAAGAATGTTGTTTATTAATTGCTTTTGTAGGAAAAACTCATTATAAAGACACTCCATTTTCCGCTTTCTTAGAATTTAAAAGTTTTACAAAAAATATAAAGCGCAGCGTTTGACGGTTGTGAGTTCGATGCCCACTCGAGGGAATGAACCATTTTCATTTCATCGCTCTGACAAGAAGAGAAAGCACGGCGTTAATTTCCGCCACTCATCACGCAATTACTCTTAAATTGAGCGGAGTTGTTAAAAACAATATTTTCGTTCTTATTTGCAGATTCCGTAATATTTGACAATAGAAACTCATTCTTAAGAAGCAAGAAGATTTATTACAACATCGTAATGACTGTACCTGAGCGAGATCTCAACATAAACGATAGTCCTGATGATGACATTAATTAAAAATATATATTATATGATAAAAAAAAAACAAATTATTTATAATAATTATTATTTTCAATTATATTAAATGAAAAATAAACATTATAATATATCTATATATTGTTTATATATTACATACGAAATATATTATCATGTTAGTGCATTTTTCATACATATATGTTACATAGTTTGTTGTTTTAGAGTATACAATTAAAATTACAATTATGAAAAACTTATGCTAAAATTAAATCTTAATTATCTATAAAATCTGTAATCCAAGAAGAAATGTCATATAAAAAATTCTAAAATTTTTTGGAAAGTGCTTTTACAAACTTGCATAAATGCATATGCAACATGAGCCTGCACATTATATTACGATACAATCATTAAATAATGAAAATATAATAAATCAATATATTAATGAAACATTTAAAAATATTTTGACGAGCTGTATATGATAGTAAACAATGACAACATAATCATTAAATATATCCATTAATAAATCTTTCATCTATAGAAACATTATTTATATTACAAATACAATGTAACAAACAACGATCTCTGTCGAATAATATACTCTGATGCCGTATATTCTTACAAGATCTTATTCTCTCAAAAGAGAAAAAAAATTATAAAGCTTTTTGTTAACTATATAGCATACGCATTTAGTGTTTCATTTTATGAACAAGCTTAACAAGATTATTTTCAATAAATTTATGTATTTCTTTTACTAGTAAGTTTATTTAAGTTAAAAGGTGAAGCATACTCTGTGATATATTATGGTGCGGTTTTATTGGTTTCTTTGATTTTTTCATGTACATTTAATTTTACATAATAAGCAAAAACATTTTTTTTATTTAATAATTTTATATTTTGCACATGTTTAATTTCGTTGTGAATATTTATAGAACTTATATTTTATTATTAGTAAGTAATGTTTTTTTTTTATTTTCACTTTATATTATTAGAAAACTTTTTGCAAACTTTGATTGATGTAATGCTTTTTTAAAAAGAACTGGTAAGGGTCTTTCTCTATTAGTTTTAAGAATTTACATGAACAATTACTTTAGTACAATTATAATATGTTGTATACTTAATTATATTGAATAATGTCAAATATGTATTATATATTTTATTTCTATTCCACAAAATGATAAAATGTAATTAATGAAAAGTAAAGACGAGCAGGTAGGTTTATTATTATATTATTGGAACAAATATTTTTAATATCTTTGGTAATTGTCTCTTTAAAATTCTCATACAAAAAAATTTTTCCCGCCAAAAAACAATTGGAACTGTCATAAAAAATCGGCGTAGGCTGTGGGACATTATAATGATAAACGGTAAATATTTATATATTTTCTATTTGGGGTTAATTTTAAAGAGCAAAATTCAAATAATGCTAGTTGTTACACAAATTATAGGCGCTTTTCTAATATATATAAAAATCATCTTAGAATAAAAGTATCATATTACATTTATTCATAGATTGTACAAATAAAAAAAGTTTTGTCTATGTTTATAAAAAAAGTAAAGTTAAATAAATGTATTCGATCAATTATATCTTACATTAGTAAATTGGACAATACTTCGTAAAATATATATTAATTATGATAAATGTCTATAAAATGTTTCTGTGTGATATATACTGAATTTAGATTAGATTTAGAGAACACTTTCATATGATTCGCTAAATTATCAAATATATTATACGTAGTTATGAAAAAATTTGTGAAGACTATGGAATTATAATTGGAATTTATATATTAATAAAACATTCAAGATATATTCTGGTTGTTTATATTTAACCTCTTTTTTATAACTTAAACTATTCAAATCTCAATAGATATATTTTAATCTCAATTGATATATCATAATTTAGATTGTATTATGTTCTGTTTATATGCGAAACGATTAAATAAGTTTTATAACTTATTTAATAATGCTCTTTACACATCTGATGTCTTATAGGCATGAGGCCTTACTATAAATTAAGATTGTGGGCTTGCTTCCCGCTCAGGAGAATAAACAATCTTCATATTCTCACTCTGTTAATAATATCTTGAAAATGGGGCGAGTACGAAATCTCTTAATACTAGGTTCCCTTTGTTTCTTCAGCTTGTATATGCAGCATTTAATATGAAGCTAAAATAAATCCTTCATATTAATAGAATATGCTGAAATATAGTTAAACAAGGGATGTTTTTACTTCCTCATTTTTGTTCCAACAGAACATACTCAATAACCCTTGGTTCAGCTTAATAAAAATGCAATAGATAAATGGAAAAACATACCCGTCTATTAATTTGCTTTGACTATACAAGGAAAAAATATTAATACTTTTATGTTTATCTCATACTGTCATTGTGGTAAATTAGATAATTGATTTATAAATAAAACAAATTCAATTGTAAAAAATAATTTATTTCAGGATTATTTTCTTATATTAAGAGTACATACAAATGTTTACAAAATTACGTGACGTATGTGTGTGACAGAATACAGAATTTATATCATAGTTTCCGTTATAATTGGCATAAAGGCATTTCTTTATTAACTGACTCTGGCAAGCCAGGATTACTGCGGCATTACTATTTTGTATGTTCTCTGGAAAAATTTAGCTGTATGTTATTACTGTATGCATCTAGATTCACAACAAAAGGCAAGCGGAAGCCACTGTGATTTTAGCTAACTTTTATTTCATTAGAATGTTGGAAAAATAATAAAGAAAAAAAATTACATAACAAATGAACCATGGAAAAATATTAATTTTAATGATTTTAACTTATCTACTTATTCACACTTTAAAAATCTGTTTCAAATATAGACACCAGGAATAAATAACTAATCGTCTTCCTCAAAAAGCATTTGCAACAAGTCCCTTTGGCCGCACTGACTGCCTTCCAGCCTCTGTACACCTTTCCATTTAATCAGTGTTGGTATTACCATCAGTTTTGTTCGACTGTCTGTCCTGAATGGACATGCTCTGTCTTTCCAACTGAAATATAAATATAATTTTGTAAAAAATTACTTTTAAGAGACCAGTCTCAGGGTCCAATCGTGTCACTGTATACGCAAACTGGATCAATATTCACTCAGCGACATGAAATAGGTAATATTTTCACTTCCTCACTCTTGTTGACACTTGTATCTTTTAGAATTTTAAAAAGTTATTCATTAATTTTAAAATTTATGATAGTTGAAAGCAGTGGTAGTAAGATTGCCATAACATGGGATGCCCCACATGCTTGCTTTTAAGATTTTACCATACTTTTGGTGATTATTTTCCCAATTGTACAATGCACAAAAATTAGAAAGCCTAACTTCAGAACATTCACATTTTATTGCTTAGATAAAATACAAATATATCTAAACTGTACCCAATATACATTACCAAAGTATCTAATGGAATTATCAGTACCCTCTATTGTAATACATATACCTCTTTATGATAAAACATATTGTAAACAGTTGATAACACTAAATAACGCATGATTAGGCAAAGTAACTCATTATATGATATATTAAAGTGATTGAATATAAATAAAATAAATATTTTATTTAAAAGGTACAAATTTGTCTACTTACTATTCACGATCACCAACATCCACATACACAAATATAACATTATTCTTTAACTCGCTTAAATAAGCTTTTAGTGCTGGTTCAACTGAAAATTTAAAAAATATAGAGCTCAGGATTAAATGCCATTAAATATTAAAAAAAAGAAGAGATAGGTATATAATAAGTTTATAACTTAATTACAGATGATTACAATCATTTGAAAGATTGTTTCCTACTATGAAGAAATTAATTATTTTCTGTTCCTTACTGTGCTAACAAAAAAGAGAACAGAGTTCACTTTGAAATAGGGTGGTGCTTGGTTGATATACATTGATAAAGAACTTATCTAAATTGACTATGTATTACAATGTTATATTTTGATTTTTCCTACCCAGTTGACAGTATATACACCAACTTCTGCCATTTTCTTTTTTACTGCCACTAAAAAACAAGTATATATTCCTTTTTGTCTTAACATTTTCTATATAATTTGTGAATTCTTCATAATTGCTTAGTGTAAGGATTTCAACTTTCGGTTTAGGCATTTCACTGTCAGAAGTATTTATATAAATAGTATATATTTTAACTATTGATATATATTTTATTTTTTAAAATGACAAATGTCATAATTTTAATTTTCTTTGATTGTATATCTATAAAATAAGTTAAACATTGGTATTTTCATTTTCGACGTAAATTAATAAAAAACAAAATTTATTACAGGTCAGGAGAGACTTTTTTATGGTAAAATAAAAATCAAATACATAAAAATAACAACCACATATTAATGTATTACATTTATGGTACTCTATTTATATTAAATAATAAGAAGTATTATTTTGATATTTAATTATTTAGTAACTAGGTATAAGTTAGCAATTGCTAACTTAATCAAATTATTTAATACTATCACAACTTACCTTCCACACAATCAGGGCACCAGCTATTGCCATTCGGTAACTTTGAGCCACTAAAATAAAATATAACAGACGGACCATTGGGGTCAATATTCTCCGTAAAATTTGCGAAATCATCAAATCCTTTTATTTCTACTTGATTAACCATTTTACTCGTGTAGTTAAATTAAATATATATATATGTATATTTTATACTTCAGAATATATATTTGTATTTTATATCTCCTACGGTTACGTGGAGGCGATTGGCTCGTATAAGGTAACGATAAAACTAACAAATACTATAATAAATTATATCCTTTATCTTGAATTAAATATAATCGGATAAAAAGAAACATCAATTGTCATTTTTCAAATGCAGCTACGTCATGCGTAATTACAGATGTAAACACAATATTACAGATACAAAAACATAATCTTATGTCAAATCGCACGGTTACGGGTAATAACAATCTAATATATAAAACTATATTTCCGTTTGGATTAAATAGTAAAAATTACAAAAAAATTGTTTATCTGTAAAATTGTGTCTTTTACTAACTAACCGTTAAAGAAAACTGTCTATGCTTATACCCTGTCCATGGTTATAATATGAGAAGTTGTTAATTAATTTAAATTGTTTTATACAGAAAAACAAACATTTAATTAGTGTAAGTCACCAAAAGAAACAAAAAAAAATTATGCTACTCATGACTAAACTATAATATAGCAAACCACTTGAAAATTTTGTAAAATGTTCTCATTTAAATAAACTGCGTTGAAAGGAACGGTCAACGGTCAATCAACAGATGATGAGGATCATCAGATGTCTGCTGATGCAATATGACATCTGATGCACCAATGTTCAGAACTGATACATCACTGTTCGATTTGAAAAAGTTTTTTGTACGGTTGTTATCGAGTTGTACATGCTTATACATTTTCAATAATTGCTTATACATTTTCAATAATTGAAATATATGATTTATTAAGCAGTATTAAAAATGGATTCATGTTTTAAAAAAAACTGCACGGCGGCCCAAACCTCGAAAAGAATTATTTCCTGCTTATATTAGGTAATAAATCACTTTGTTTTTATTTACTTCATTATAATGTTCCATACAAATAGTTAAATTTTCGTTTTAATTCATTAACAAGCTTAATGTTATTCTATTTTTTACGTACACTTTTGATAGATACTCCAAACACCAATCTAAAACCATCAAAAATGTTACCACGTACTGCAGAAAATAAGACTAAACCCTTGAGTATAGCAGAGTTGCAAGATCAATTATTAGGTAT
>JBAIZZ010000342.1:1610583-1671947 GCA_037355905.1 Heliconius aoede | reverse complement strand
GTCATTGTTCTGTTACGTGGTACGTTATACGTGTGTCGCGTTGGGCGAGCATGCATCGCGGTTGTTTATTATAGAGAGAAACAATTATTTAAATTATTGTTACTTGTATCACTTTTGCCGTTTATATTATAACATTATACACAGTGTAAATTCTTAATAACAACACTCAATTTAATGGCAAACCCCTGAAGTTCGATGCGACAATGATGATTGCGTGGCTATGCTAAAAAAGGTAATTTCAATGTCGATATATAGAATTTACACGGTATATTGTAAAAATATGAACACTAATTTATGACCACTTTATCATCAACACACATGATACATGTAACCATGTAATACAAAGATATAAAAGTAATAATTTATTGTGTTCATATTTTTATTTACTATTCAATTATATTCTGTTTACATACCTAGAAGAGCGCGTAGACCTCGATGAGCTACGCGACGACCTAGACGAGCTGCGGCTGCTGTACGAGCTCGACCGACTTGACCGGGACCGTCTGAAATATTTATGTTTTTATATACTGAGTGTTTTTGTCATCAAGAGATTGTGCTAAAAACTGATTTCATTAAACAAAATAATTAATAAAATTATCCTTGTAAAATAAAACACAATTTGTTAAGAACGACGCACGCACTCATAAACCTATCCGCAGGGACACCGCCGCACGCGCCTCATTCATGAAACCGACTCTTAGGTATTGGCGGCAAAGTTCAAAGTTGTTGAACCTTTAGTAATATTTTTGTAGTAGTAAGTATTTACCTTATTGGTATATTTTCGTAATACAGTATGGATAAACATCGTGAAATGAAAAAAAAATCTTACGTCTAAAGTGTCGACGTATTTTAATTGCTTTTTTTTTAGATATGGGTTTGGAAATATTTTTCCCTATATATTATATATTAAAGACACCAAATATAAATTATTTATTGTTGATAAAAATAGATTTTTTAATGACAATATTAGCTTTTTCTGGTTATATAATCAAGAGAATTTTTATTATTATATATTTGTCAAGTTATAATATTTAAAATAGACAAGAATGAATGTCAAGAATACCATGATACGAAAAGTCCACTAATTTTATATAACATAATCTGCAGATTAAAATAAATTATAAAATAACAAGCCTCAACATACCTCGAAGACGAATAGCTCCTAGATCTAGACCTCGACGATCTAGACCTAGATCGAGATCTTGACCTAGAACGGGAGCGCGACCGCGACGAGGACTGCGACCACCGCCTCGACGCACTACGATCACGTTTTTTATTCTTAACCTCCGGAGAACTTTCCACATTCACTGGACTATCCTTTTTAGGAGTTTCGACCTTATTTGGACTTTTGCTAACTTTTGGTGAAAGATGGACTTCTATTAATATTGGACTATCGCTTATGGGTACCGGTTCCTCTGGAGCAACCTCGCGTGACGATTGAGATGTAGACGGACCATTAGTTTTATCATTTCGTCGTCTCTCTATGGTAGAGCGCGCCATTTGTGCTAAATTTTCTTTTAATCTGTTAAATTCTTTAATATCCAGATCCTCCTGGCGAGCTCGATCGTGTATTCTTAGGAAATCGTCTTCAGAGTCGTCGTTCTCGCTAGACGAACTCCTCATGCACACAGCTTTGGGTTTGAACTTATCTTCCTTATTTTTCTTTTTCTTAGGTTGAAGATCCGATGGCGACTTGATATATTTTCTTTTATCTTTCTCTGGTAACTTTTCTATTATTTCAAGGTATCTTTCAGGGCTGCGACGCGCTGGGGAATAGCTAAGACTCGAGGTACTACGACTGCGTTCTTTAGAACGAGAAGTATGATCGTTTCGAGACTCTTTACTTTTTTCTAAATCATTTTTTTCTTTCTCATTTCTCTCCTGTCTAGCCGGTTCTGGTCGTGGCGATAGAGTTCGGCGTTCCGAAACGTTCTTCTTTGCTTTTATGCTGGGAGTACTACTCTTTTGTTTCTCTTTCTTAGATCTCTTACGCTCTATTGATGAAGACTTCGACTTGCTTCTTAATCTTTTGCGTCTTTGTTTATCTTCGGGCGTAGCTGATCTCCGTTTCGATTTACTTTCTTGTCTCTTGTTCTCCATTGGTTTGGTATTCAAATTGCTAATTTCTTTCTTCTCAACCGGTCTTCGATCGGGTGATTTATTTCTAGAAGATTCCTTTGCACCCTCTCGAGGTTTTGAAATACTTCGCCTTCTTTTTTCTTTAACTGGAGATTCGTGGTCTTTGTGGTATCTCGATTTCTTACGAGGCGATTTACTATTTTTACGTTTTCTTGGCGTTTCACTTTCAGATTCTGAAGATTGTTCCGGTCGGAAAGACTTGTAATATCTTTCTGGTTCTTTTCTAGAGTCTTTTTTAGATCTGTAAGATGGAGAACGATGTCTATATTCCCTGGAAGTCTCGGGCCTGTCTCTTGGTACACTCTTTTTCCCCCTTGATTCATAGTTTTCTTTGTAATATCTGTCATTCTGTTCACTTCTGTTTCGTTTATCATATTCATCTTCAGATCGTCTGACTTCTTCCGTCCTTCTAACCTCTTCTTGACGTCTACCTCTGTATATGGGAGATTCACTTTTTCTAGACTTTTTGTTGTCCTTATAGTGTCTTAAATCGTCTCGTCTTGGATCATCTCTAGATTTTTCGACTTTATTATAATAAGTCTCTTCACGTTTCTTTGCGGGCGATGGAGTCTTTCGCCGTCTTTTTTCCGGTGAAGGGGAGGCACTGGCTTGCCGTCTTCTAGGGTTATCATCTTGCCTCGAATTTCTTGAAGAATCATTATGTTTGGCAGTACGCTCTTCTCGATCTCTAGTCTTTTCAATTGGACGCTCATATTGTTTTTCCTTGGCTCGTTTTAAGTTGACTGGCGAGCTAAAATAAACATTTTAAAAATAAAATTTACTTCATACATATTGTGCAATTAAACTTTAATATATAACAAATGTGACAAAAAAATTATAGTAAAGTACAGATCCTATTATACTACATAATAAATAGAATTATTAATTGAAGACCATAAGTTGGTTTCATTGCAATAAGACAAGTCTTTTATAATGATAATAATAAAAAAAACTCTCACCTTTCACGACTTGACGGCGCAGTGCTGGCTCTTCGACGGCTGCTCGATTTTTTCTGTTCAAAAATCAACATATGCAAATGAAAATCTGTACGAAATAAAATGACAATAACACCAGTGCCAATACAAGAAGACTAGTGGTTATGGCAACTAAAAATATATTTACTAAAACAAAGGGAAACTCGTTAGATCACATTTAATCGGCGCAAAGTAAAGAGCTTCCGTGAACAAATAATTTATATACATGCATGTCTATATGGAATCAGATCAAATTGACTGAAGGCTTTAACTTAAAAATTGTTTTTTTTTTAAAAAAAAAAGCTACTCACGAAAGCAAGTATTTATAAAAGTATTTATTTATTATAATGGACGAATTGTTGGTTCTTTTTGCACTTTTGAATTACATTTACTATATTAAAATATATCCATAACACTCTCGACGATGAAAAGTTATCTAAAAAATATTATATGAAAAAAAAAAACAAAGGATTTGGCACTAGTGTGTTAAATCCATTTTACACAATATTTCAAATTCGAAAAGTAGGAGTTGATTTTTAAATATACACACATATATTAATACATGTAGTACACATAATAAATCAAAATATTAACATATTAGGACGTACCTTATACAACAAACGGTGGCGGTATTGTATACCATTTAAACATGTGGAGCATCCTTAATAAGTTTTGAGTCAATGATAGAAGAGGGAGAATGTTATGGATTAGTTACATAATCATAAACAATCATGTCGACAAAAGTAATAATGTGCTATAGAAAAACGTGCTTATATCCGGCTCGAAGGACCAACTAAAAAAATATTATTTAGACGACATATTATATAATACTCATAGCATTTTATGGTAATTTATTTACTGTTATCATATAGAACGAAGCACGTTTTTCCAATACACACATATATAAACGCGATGTTTAGCGATACCACCATGTTTTAATTTATTTACTACAAAAAATAACCATGCAATCAAAAAAAAAATCTGTGCATATCAAGACCCTGACAATCGCCCATCCTTTTAAATAGTTAGTCACAAATGTACTTCAAAATGCAATATAAATTTAACACGTATTATTTTAGGTTTCACCTAACAGTGTTCTTACTGAGTGTTATTGTTTTGTGATATACTTACAGTATACTTTATTTCTTCAGATAAAGATGGCTATCCTATGAAATGATGCACAGTTAAACAGATAATTTTTACTGTCTATTTCTTGTATTTACAGAAAAAAAAATGTAAACAAAATAATAATAATAATAATAATAAAAAAACAGAAACCCACGATATATTATCGGCCCATTAAATGTATATTTTTTTTTAAATTAATATGTGTGGGCATTTAGCAATAAAAGTTGAAGCTTGGGATATAGGGAATAAATAAGGCAAAATGAAAATAGTAGTATCTACAATATCACAGCTTCAATGAAATAATGCACAAAAATAGGGATGTGTTTCTATATATTTTGTATTGTTTGTGTGTATTATATATTTTTAAAACCCATAATATTATTTATCAAAGGATGTGCAAAATTATTTTTTAATTTCAAAAAAAAAATAAAGCAGTGTGCCTATTAACATTTTTGATAGTTCTAGGGACACAGTAAGGTGAAAGGTCAGTGTAGTGTAACAAAAGTCCCCATTAGAAAAAAAAAACTAAACAAATGTCATCAATATATTAAACACGCATACACCCCAGGCCCGTCGCTACCCGAAAAATATTACAAGACAGTAATTACTATGATTTGTACTGAGTATTCAAAGATCATGTCTCAAATGAAAGAAAAATAAAACAAAAACATTTTAATAAAAAAAAAGAAATCTTAAATTATTGAAAATTGGCAAAAGCGATAACGACTTTCAGCCTATTTTAAGGCTTTTCGCTTATTTATATATTGGCTCAGTCTTAAAAAAACTGTCGGATAAACTGTTGAAATATAAATGAATTATAATCTAACACAATCTTTGAATATACACCAGACCTACTATCAAACGGCTAAATTTAGGCATATCGAATTAGTATAGTTATTTACCTTTTTTTTCTTTGGACGTTCGTCTTCAGAGCTTTCGTCGCTGTCTTCTGAAGCGCTGGTACTCTCCGGTGACTTGGAACGCTTCTTCTTTTTCTTACTGGAATCTTGCCTGGGGAAGAATTAATTATCATAGAATAAAAAAATATTTTTTCTTTCTTTGGTTGGTACAAATTATTTTCGATATATATTTATTTTTACACATGAAATTTGTACAAAATAAACCAATTTCACTATTAATAATGATTTTTTTTATTATTATAACAAAATAAATTTTAAAACATTGTGTAGACCTACGTATAGACGTTATAACAACAATACAGCTGTGATGACAACGAACGACAACGGCGGCATTGACCGAATATCATTACATTGTTTAATAAGGTTCAATTTTAATTAGACATTATTTATATAATGAGTATAATAAGTTTATTGAATTATATTTAATAATTTATATGATCAACTATATTGCGAAATTATTAGCAAAATAATATAGAGACTGGAAATTTTCAAGTGACTATATCATTTGTAATACAAGTGTAAAAGTAGAAGCAAATATTTGCAAAGAATAATTTAAAGTAATAATATAATACTTTTGAAGAAACAGTTATTTAAATAGTATTATAAAAAAATAACAATCTATACTTAAAATAAAATCGAAAAGATTCTGTATCTGTACGTGGAGGATATAGGGTATGTGAAAAAAATTCTGGTGGCATTTAATGACGTAAAACAAACAATTATTTTTTAAATTTTTGTTACGCTCTGTTTGTCTGTACGTTTGTTCGCGCTAATCTCACAATCCGCTTTACCAATTTAATCTCAGTTTTCACTACTGTATTTTAGCAAGCTTACCTTTGCATTTCATGTGTTACCAAATATGTTGTTCGACAAAATTGTCATAAATAACTGTTTTATTGAATTGGCTGAAACTTTATTTTTTATTTAATTATAGATATTGTTTATTAAATTGTATAATATATTTTAACGAGTAAGTATGAGTCGTGGACTATAAAATCGTGAAAAGTACATTTTTAAATACAAATTAATGGCCAATTATTAGAAAAAATCGTGAAAAATTAATCTATAAAGTTATTTTTAAAATAAATGCACTTTTCATATATTAATAGTATTTATGTAGTACAGTGTTATATATGTATGTAAGTCATACCTACGAATATATCTCCATAACATCTTTCTTTGACTGAAATTATTAAAAAAAAAATATCTTAAGCTCGTTAAAGTAAAATGTGAAAGATACGAACGTATTTCATATTTACCTTCTCGTCAAATGCAG
The DNA here is from genome assembly GCA_037355905.1 of Heliconius aoede. NCBI lineage: Eukaryota > Metazoa > Arthropoda > Insecta > Lepidoptera > Nymphalidae > Heliconius > Heliconius aoede. The sequence goes on along the minus strand of JBAIZZ010000342.1, from coordinate 1,665,510 downwards.
TATCACCTGGCTAAATTAAAATAAAAAAAATTTAAAACGTTGCAAATGTTTTTCCAAATGCAAAAAAGAACAGATAAAATAAAACACTTACTTCTCTTTTTTATTCTTCTTTGACTTTTTCTTCTTCGATTTTTTCACTTCCGGTGAAATACTGGAAATAAAAAATAATACTATGTAGCATTTATGTTTACAAGTACAAGTGTTTCTTACTAAATATTATTAATAAATTTTATCTATGGCCCTTTCTAACATCATAACAAATGGAAAACACAACAAATACTAAATAAATCCTAATACCTTCTCTTTTTCTTTTTCTTGGACACATGAGTGTCCCGCTCCTCGCGTTCTTGGCTCGGGGTCCTCACTAAGGGGTACCTCTGCGCCTCGTCCCTCGCCCTCCTCTCCGGGTCCAGGCTGGTCCCCTCCACAAAGCGTGGTGATATGCCAAATGCGTCTCTGAGCCGTGCATTTTTCTCTTGTTGCGCTTCAGCTACGGCGTGAGTTTCGCGCACACTAAAAATTGAATGAAACTTTCAAGATGGCCGCCCTGTCACATTTGTCACGTATGTACTTTAGAATACAGATTACACAATCAAAGTAAACAGGAGTATGTATTATTTTTACAACAAACGTTATATATTTTAAGCACTCTCTATATTCGATTCTGTTTGAAATGTAATTATTTAAAAAAAATCGAAAGTTCACAGTATTACAATATAATATTAAGCTTAATTAAGCTTCAAACATGATTCAACTTATATTTACCTGATGAATAGCACCTAAGTGCGCTAAAAATAGGGAAATAGCAAATTAATTCAGCGTACATAACTGGCGGGCTAGTCAACTATAACCAAGATATTATATTACGAAATTGTAACGCGATTACAGTTCTATATTTATTTACTTCAAACTGTACGAGTATTTGTAACGTTTTAAATCCAATTAGTGTTTCTACACATACAGTGTTCGCCTAAACATATACGTTCCGTATACAACATCCAACTAGTAACTAGTTCATGTGTGAAGTAATCGATAGAAATGTGCACACCTTATGACAGATCGCATGGACTTCCTCGCCTCCTCGTTGGAGAGACACACCTGCAAATTGTTGTTAGCAGCGTTGCGCATTTGCATGCAGTTGCATCGACAACAACAGCTTCTGAGCCCCTGGAGGATGGTCCGCAGTGCGGGCTCCAGGGGGTCCTGCGCGGCGTGCACGCCATGCACGGTATGCATGGCGGGGCTCGCGAGGGGCTCCGCGGCGGGGTCGTGCGAGGACGCGCGCAGCCTGCGCTGCGGGTCTGCCACCACCGCTTGAAAAGTCCCTCGCCACAGCCTCTCGAATACTACTCTATTGTTATCGCGACGCGCCGCTCTACCACGTTGCATCTTAACATCTAACTTACTCTAGTGGAAGACTTGGTTTCTTAAAACTAAGACTAAACTAAGCGGAGACCGCTGGAAGACTTGCAAAGGCGTGGGGCGTGAGGTTACATTGCAGTGCGGCCGGCGGCGGCCCGGCGGCGCTACTGGCGAAATTACAGGAAGCACGCGACGCGCGCACCCCTGCGCAAACAACGCATCTCCGTTTTGCGATCTCAAAGGGTCTATTATTTCTCTCCGTTGACTACAATCACATTGAATTAAAACGTAAATTTCACAAAAATGACATACAATTTAATGCTGGATTAGTTTATAATTTGTCGTAAAATTACCATAAATAATCCATTGTTTATAGACAGAACTGGGCAATATATATTATATGATTGACATATTGTATACAAATATTTTGTATGTCATATTTATTCCATATTATCATGTTTAGAGAAAAGTACAATATCGGCTCTACACTTGCGTGAAAATTAAATTTATTACCTTGAATCATAATGTAGACATAAACAGGTATATGGCGGCATGAAAATGTTAGCTTTCGTTCCAGGTAAGAGGGACATTATTGAAACTGGCGGCCGGTGGCGTCGTGCGTGATGACAAATTGTAACTGAGCTTAATTTCACTTAACTTTATGGACTTCTTAAAGGTTCTCACGAAAAATGGCACAGTTGTAATATGGAAATTGATAAGGAAGATTACGAAACAATTTCCAAACCCTAAAAGTTTTTATTAAAAAGAGCAAAAAAATTTTTATTACAGAGTCAATTCAAGAGTATCCTCCCATGAATATACAAATATTTAATCAAAATACCGTAAACTCGCTTCAACGAAAAAAAATATGCGCCTTATTATTCTGGAAGTAATTTAGGAAATAATTTGGGATCTACGTCAATGGTTCTTTACTCGGGCATTATTTATGGTTTCGAGATTAATAACACAAAATTTCATTAAATTATTCACAGTCAAGTCAATAACATACGAAATTTATTGAAAAAGTTTATTGAACAATCTAGTATAAATGTTCTGTCTCGTAAATTCAATGCAATATAATGTTTATTGGATTCAGATATATATTTCATAGATTACACGAGCAACTTGAGATATCATCAGCGTTTCAATTTTCACAGCATCCCAGGCTGGTTGAGGAATATATTTTGGAGCTAACATTGATATGCACAGTTGCCAAATGCTAATGTGCTGTTTTCGTGCAAATGGTCTACGCTTCTCTATCTTTAGATGTAATCATATGTGAGCAGCTTCGCCCGCATTTTTAACTCTGGATAATGTTTTAATTCTATTTTCGGCATCCCGGAACGTGCCATTTCGAAGTAAGTAGAAATCTATTTTAAAAAAGTGCTCCTAAATACGTTCTTTATAATAATGCGTGTTATATTTAAGTATCTTTATATTCATGTTATTATTCATTTTTGGACAAGTTTGAAGATATATATGTAGGTATATAGCTTCGTCATACACTGCCCATATAAAAAAAACCAGTGTAGAAATACGCGTTTTTTGCTATTTAAGGCAATTATTTTTTAGGATTTTATCACAGCGTTCCTGAGATAAGAGACAGACATTAGAGATCTTATAAGGGTTTTTTTTTTCTTTAAAAAGTACGGAACTCTAAAAATAGCATCCTGGCGGTACAACTTGTCGCTCCAATCTACCTAATAGCCACTGTTAGTTTCCTTCATTATTATTTTTTAAAGAAGAACTGTCATTTAGTCGGGCACAACCCTACGCCGCACCGATGATGTCAAAACTAAAGTAACTGTACAATTTGCAAACTAAATTTACGACATACATTTTCCCTATGCCTAATACAAATATAAAAAGATGTAGATACAACACGTTGAGTGGAAAAGGTTCACTTTCATGGTGACCGCTAAACATGCGTGACAAAGATGATATCATTGGAAGAGAAAACGGGAGTGGCGAAACAGATTTATTTTGGGTCGAGCCTACTTTTTGAGGTTGGTCGTGGCGCAGTGGTACAAATTGTGCTGCACAATCGACTGGTTGCGGGTTCGATTCCCACTAGAGGAAAGAAAATATTTATTAATGTTTTCATTTCTTTGCTCTGGTGAAGTTCCAGCGATGTAGTTTAGTGATAATTGTAATTGTAATTTTCGAGCAAATGGTCAAAATGTGTCATATAGAGTTAAGAACGTTTTGAAATTCACGTGCACAGATAAAACTTTGACTAAACTAACCCAATTTATGTTATTTTTACATATGTTGTTAATCTCAGTAACTTAAATTATGGAAACGATAAAATTTGCATGATAAAAAATCTGTGAGAAAAATGGTCTGGTCTTATTTATTAGTAGTTCTCAGCATTCCATGGACTTTTTTTCCATGCGAATACATATAGAGTTGCAGGGAGAGCAGCTCGAAGCAGTGCCCGGCTCTTCCGACAGAAGGTAGGTATGGGTATAATAGGGGGCTCCTTTAAAACGGGAATTTTCACTCCGACCTAACCAAACGTCTAAGTCACTTCATTGTAATATTTATATACTATATTCTGTTATTAAAATAAATATAATTGTGCATAAAAATAGAATTTAACAGTGATTCATGCCAATTTCATGGAAGTCTTAATTCATAATTTTCATCAAGTTTCCATAATTTAGCTTTTGCATGCAGCATTCAAGGTTTCTCAACAAATATAAATTTTGATTTCAATTCTGCATAATCGCAATATAGCTTATGAGCAATCGCGAAGCTACAGTTATACAACTATGTTTATATATTAAATAATAATATTTTGAAAGATACATTTATTTAGAAGATAGATATTTTATTTTAGAAATATTATTTTTTTATCACCTATATCCCACACATAGCAGCGTAGGCAGAGGGTACGACTCTAAGTTCCCCACTTTCCGCACTGGGAATGGAAATGTAATAAATTTTATTTCAAAGTCAAAATGAATAAATTCAACTCATTAATTTTATAAGGTCAGTCAGGTTGTGTTGATTATATGTTAGATGCCGTTCTTATAAATCCGTATCCATTTCAAGTAATACGCCAAGACACATGATAATAATTTAACAATAACGATAAAAAGTGGTGGTAGAAAATACTAACTGTATTTCTTAAAGATAAAAAAAAAACATAAATAACGACCGCTTCATTTATTCTCGTACAAAACTAGGTCAAATACATTATGCGACACATGGTTACATTACGAGTTCTCAAGACGCTTATAGTTTTCCTTGCATTAGAAAATTTCTTCGGTAATAATACATAAAAGAGTTTCATAAAATGTAAATATACACCTTAAATATATAATTCTTTAAATATAGTTTTTTACATCTATTAATAAATAATAGATCTAAACAAATTTAATTATTAAAATATTATTTTAATTATTTAATTAATAAGCGTATTTAATTATGGCAACCCTAATCTAGCAATGAGTGCTAAACATTTGGCAAAGATTCCGACTCGTTAATTTGAATATAAATTTCACCTGTCATAGAACATTATATCACGTGTTGGGACTAATTTATTTCAACAGCATTGGTGATATCTGCGTAATTAATTATTTAGGATTAGTATATACATTTCTACATAAGAGAATAGACTATTCTTAATATATGTATTAAGCGAAATATGATCTGTGGCCGCAGTTACAGAAAGAATCGATTATTATATTAAATCGATTCAATAGGAAAACATGCAAGGATCAATATATATACATTATGAATTTATTAATAATTTGTAATTCATTTATTTCAAAATAAATATATCTATATCTTTAATAAAACATGATACATATTAATATGCACCTAATCAGTGTCACAGCTTGACATTATTATTATGAGCACGCTTCTCTTTGAGCATTCAATCTAAAATGTCAAGAAGTAGGGTAGCGTGGGACCTACATTGAGGTGTTTCTATTTTCTTTACCTGAGAAACACTTGACCTTTAGGCCAAGAGATGTTACAAAACACTATCTTAGGTGAAGATAAAAATATATATGTTTTAACTAGTTTTTTTTTACTCAGTCTGTAAATATAGTTTGAATATAAAATGACTTTAATGATATTCGTGACCCAAGGGCACAAGCGTACGACTGTAAAAGCCACAAGCTGTGTTCGGGACCGACTTGAGGAAATGTTTTTTTTTTATATATTTTAATTTCTTCCTTCTGATGGAAAAGCGCATCTACACGAAAAGTCTCAAGAATTCAGTCAAAAGGTAGAGAACGGAATTGTCTTAATGGGAACGGAATGTCTTAACACTCCCAGGTTACCTCTGACCATACTGCTATGTGCAGGATACATCGAGAAGCTAAGTCTATACGAGACAAGGACCTACAACTAGTCCGTGCAATGGCCTGCAACACTTTACGCGTCAAATGTGTCGTTACAACCGATGAAACGGTCTTATTAATATTCTGTATTAATTAGAGCAGTGAAGCGTATAGTAATCAGACTAAGATGAAATGTGAAATTGTGCCAAGCATATATACACAACATGTCAACGGATCAAAATTAAATAAACTACGTAAGATACACAATAAACAACATGTCAAATATATAATATATTACTAGCTGACCTGGACGGCTTCGCCCGCTTGAACTATACGAATATATTATATATATATTTGAAGCCGCGAGCTGGTCGCTGGTCACATTATGTAAATATAGAATATAGACAGTAAAGATAAGTATATATAATTTTGGAATCTATATATTGCGTCTATATACGTATTTAATCACGATTGACTGTTTAACAATAAACTAATATACAAATTGAATCCCATAGAAAATTCAAGGTGTTAAATAAAACTAAAAATACCAAAATTATAAATATAACAAACAAATATACCTGCAAAAAACAAAAAAAGCTATCAAGTACAGCAACTTTTTCTAAAAATTAAGTTAAGTTTTAAAATTATAAGCTATACATACAGTAAGTAGGGAAGACCTTTAATTTAAAAATGAAAGAAAAAATAATTACAGAGGAATAAAGGGAAGTGAACAAGGGCTACGGCAGCACTGAAAAGACGGAAAAACCTCGGGGGCAACTTCGCAATTACACAGGGTGAATAAACCCCCAGCATATTGTTGAGATGGCTTAATTGGCACGAAAATTATTTATTTTAAAATAATAATACAATTTTATTGGTTTCGTAGTAATTTTTAAGGGATTAGTATTTTTTTTTCTCCACTCTGATAAGAGAAAACGTACCATAGAGCCGCCACCGCCACGCGCAATAAACATTTGTAGCGGGCATAGCCGCACAGGTCCGTTTGTTTTTAATTTAAACGAAAAGTGATAAAAACTCTAATATATCTTTATATTACGATAAATATAACTCTATTATATCTTTAAGCCTTTGATTCAAATTATTTTATTTCATGCGACGTATATTTTATCATACCGTCTGTTCATTTTAGAGGGACTCAGTCGTATAAGTTAATATGAAAATAGAAGCAACTACTTAATATGTCTCATTAGATCCGGAGAATTTTTTTTAATGTAAATTATAGAAAAACGTTTACAAGAGACCGTTATTAATAATTTAAAACAAAACTCGCCAGACAGTGGATAGTGATTTCAAAATATCATTTTAATTTGAGAACAGCGTTCAGGTAATAATGGTATATATAAAATCCTATTTATTTCTTCGAGGCTAAATATAATATTTTATATTTTCAAGTTAAACAAAGCAAAAAAATAATTTAGTTGTTTTATAGCATTTGCAATAAAATTCCGTTAGCGATAACGAACACACTGCATTAAAATATGTCAATAAAATCAAAATTTCATAGTTTTTCAAAGTAACGAATAATAACGAAATTTCATATATATATAATGAATGAAGTCTGGTCAAGGAGTGAACCTCAGGTTGTATCTCATAAGCGGATAATTATACTTTAATAGTTAAAATTTGTCACAGATGATATATTTCTGTTGCCGCTATAACAACAAATACTAAAAACAGAATAAAAGAAAAAAAGCTCCCATACACCAAACGTAATTTTTTTTATGGTTTTAAAGCTAATGGTACGGTATTTCTGACTCGCACTTGTCCACCTTTTTTAGTTTTCAATTCATAAATACAAATATTTTTTCTTGCCATAGTGCATTAATCTTAGCGTATTAAATGTATAAACCTATATATAATAATTTAATCAAACACGCGGTACCATACATATAAAATTTAAAACTGTGAAAACTGGCGCAGCACTTGTGGATAGAGATAGGGTTTGCGTCAATATTAAAATCCCGTTCGCAACGGGGCTGGGGCGGCCTCGATCGATACGGGGACCCTTAGACGTGGGCCTGCTGTTGTTTTTCTGAATACTGTTACGTTATCGATTCTTTATTGGACAAAGCAAGTGCATTGCTAGGCTTTTATTATGTAATCAACTTGATGATGATAGCATTTAAGTGCTGCCATATTAGCACTAGGCCTCCAGAGATATTTATTTCAACTATGCACTGGTAGCCTTTAAGTTTGATCATTCCGTCTTACCGATAGAAAAACAGAAAATTCAGGAGTGTTGATGAAAATTCGAACCTGGAAACTCGAAACCAAGTGTTAAGACACTCTGTTACAATTAAGACACTTTCGTTCCTCACTTTCTGCTGCATTTTCGGAGATATTGTGTATGCAGTGGCGCAACTCTTAAATATTTCAGAGTAAAAATCGAACCAACACCTGTCGCCTTGACAGTCGCACGCTTATCGCGCACGATCATGTGTATAAGTAACCATCTATATAACGTCAAGTAAATATTAGTTCCAACAACCTATCCATATATATTATAATATATAACAACAAAATAATAGGATTCAGTCCACATTACGTGGGCGCAGCCCGTAAAGTCTGGTCTAGTCTAGTGTTCGACGCATACGTAACAATAGCAAGAGGCTTTCTTGAAAACTGCGACATCGACAGGTTTCAAGAGTCAAGTGTACTTCTAAAGAGTTCCTATAAAATTGCCATTTTAATGAGCGAGTTTTTGTATCTGGCTGCACGCCGTAATTTATATAAGGGTATATGTAAAGTTTGAGAGTTATCACGATCGAGATATACTTCATCATTTCTGGTTTATAAATATAAATATATCATATGAAACGCAATATATTAAACATATTAATTACAATTAACGACTATAATAGGCGTATCATCGTGTCACTAATTTATAAGGCCACAACATTATTTCTATAGCATATACAACAGTTCCATTGCCGAGTGACTGACAGACAGAGCAAACGAAATTTCTGGAAAGCAGAAAATTTCCATGCAAGAAGGTTAGGCAATTCAAGGAGAATAAGAGAGGGTCTCCCAAAATTCATAGAGTAGCGAAAAAACAGGATTTTCCTTTTCATGTATGAAAATCCACGCAAACAGATCTGCGGCAGACAACTACGACTAGACGAGTCATATATCTTTTGTTATTAATAGTCTAAATTAGTAAGTCACTTTGAATGAATTTGAATTTCTACAGAAGGTAGGGAAGTCAGCCCACTTCTTTAGAGCGAGAGAGCTCAAGCTTTCAGGATTACGTTAATAGTTACGTTTTAACTACTCCGATATTATAATGTTTCTAATGTGAAAAATCAATTTTCCCCAACAAACTGACACGCTGTGACTGTTACTTAGAAATTATGGCTCGTGTTTACAAATTGTTCTCAACTCTGAAATCGATATTGAGATGGCGTTTTCATTCAAAGATTATTAAAATGACATCTCAGAGCTTAGAGCAGTTTATAAAAACGGACCTAAGAGTTTTGTTTAACTTCTGATATGCTTATCTTAATTGGTTATTTTTTTAAAGTACGCTTATACAGTGAAATAGAAATTCCAATAAACTACAAGCACTAGGAAAAACCAACTAACGAGTATATCGACTCTGTTTTTTTTAAATACATGAATTTAAATTAAACTGGTACTCGTTGCTCTATTTTAATTCATAAAATTAAATGTTTACATTTAAATATTATACTTTATTTAAACAAATAACGCAACTATATCGAACTGCGCACATATGTATAGTGTACTTGTATATCGTAACAAAAGTAAACATCGTCGTTTCAGTTGAAAAAATAAATAAAACCTTTAAATTAATGATGGCAGTTCTTACTTTTACACAGTAGTTACAGTTGTAACTTGCGTTAGCGACGGCCTTCGACAATACCTAACCGATAAACGAATCTCATAATATCCTATTAAGTCTAATTAAGAGGTCGTCGGGTTTGCCAGTAAATACGACGATTAAAGGTTCGATTGCGACTAAAGAGAATGAATTACTTTTATTTCCTTATTATTTACAAAACAAAACGCGGCGTTGAGTACCGCCAGTCAACACGCAATGTTGGAAACTTGAACGGAAAATGGGGGCATAATGTTTTTACACTAGCACTCCTCTATCTAACCTTTAAAAGAAGAAGAAAGAAAAAAGATAGAAGAAGGAAAACAGAAAATTAAATAAATACTCACGCAACACGTCCAAATTCATCTCGCGGTAGATCCTTTTCATTGTTGCCAGCTTCCGACAGTTTCGCTCTGAACGCCGCCACGCGAGCCGCTATCTCTTCCTTGGGCAACCTGCGCAGCCAAACCAGGGAAACACCCATTACTTATAAATACTCAAAAAAAAAAAACACATAATGAAAAAAAAATGGCCGTAATTTAATTGATATTTAAACATTCGAAACATCGACCACGTCTATACAAGTGTAAAATATATATCAAAATAAATGTTCCGATCGTATGACCGAGTCGCGAGCCGTGTAACGTTTAAACTTACCACTACGTACTTAATGCATGATATGGTTTTGTAATCGCTAATTTACTTTTCAAAAAACAATAAAAAAACATCGATAAGATATATATATACGCGTGCGGCGCGCGATTGTTTTTGTAGGACTGAGTAGTTTTATTAGGGTGACAGGCAGCAGGTTCGATATCGATCGCACTCGTGCGCAGGGGTAGGTGGGGTTGGACTGTACTCTGTACACAGACATGGAATGGCATGTATAGACTTCGTCTTATTTTTGTAGGATATTATTTTATTTTTATTATATCCTAGCATAGATAGTAGGTTTTAAAACAGGTTTTTCTAATGATAGGCCTCATCATTTTAATTTTTTTTTATTTAGACATTACTTTTTTATTATTTATTTTTGTGTCCTGATGGAGTGTCTTAATAGACACTATGTTGCCAGGTTCTCTCTACCTACCCTTTAAAAAAAGTAATGCTATTTACTTTACAATATCTTATTTTTTTACTATATTTGTTTTAGCTTTTCTAACTTCAAGTCCCAATTTTTGAAATAGGGCTGGCTACCCCATAATAGATCGATAATAACATGCCAAATTATGTTAATCACATGAGTTACATTTAAATATAGCAGAGTGAAACTCACACACCCCTAATCTGATTTAATTCTTCATGTTAGACATGCCGCGCATTGGCCAGCTGTGGCTATAAACCGAGCGTTACGTAAACCGTGAATTGATATTGTATTTTTATACAAAATAAAGAAAAATATAAAATCGACCTAAGAAATACTCTGGTGTCGAAGCAAAGCGCGGCGTAGAGTTGTCATTCAACACGCAATGCCTCCAGAATTTGGCAAAAAAAATGGGAAAAGGAGTGTCTTGTCTAGGTTCCCTCTGCCTACCCTGCTGTATGCCGGATACAGCGTGATGCTGAGAATGGATAATAATTTAATTTATTTTATGATAATATATTGATTGTTGTCATTTGGTTCAGACCTTATATTTTTAATATTACCTACCTAATATTTTTAAAAATAACTGATTTATATTTATTCATATATTTAATTTCATTTTTGTTTTATAACTATAGATATTTTAATGTAAATAAATTTTATAAAAAAAAAGTTATATTAAAAAACCAGGTCGTCGTAACGCAGTGATACAAAATGAGACGTTTGTAGGCTCGAATCCTAGCGTGGAGTGTTTCAAATTTAGGTTCCCGGTACTTCATCTTCACGCATAATTGTGTAGCCTAATAATATATAAAATATTTCTACCATTATCTAAGAGTATTACAGAAAGAGCAAGCAAAAAAGCAATGTAGCATACAATACTGAAAGGTATATAGGCAAATATTATGAGAAGAAAATCCATTGCTCATCGACAGATATGAAATTGTGTGCATATAAAGATAAATGTTTTAGCTAATCATAGAAATGATTGCTTTCTTTTGGGTTCTTCACAATATTAATTTACTGTGATGATCAATGTCTACAGCTCCACTGAATTCTTATGAGAATGAACAAAAATCCTGACTATTTTATAGTCCACATAAACTAAAGAGATAATCAATACTTATATGAATAATATTAAATATAGTATTAAATGTCTTTATTCCTCATAATAGCAATTGCGAATGAAAAGAGAAAACGAGAGCAAGCATGATATATGTAAAAAGAAAAATTTCTTGTAATATGTTTTGTTTTTTTTTTTATATTTTTATTTTGTTATGTAATAACTCATTATGTATATTTTGTAGTTGAATTGTAATTGAGTGATTTCCTGTATAAATAAATGAATTTATCAGATAGGCTGTTGCGGCACAGTGGAATAGCATCTAAATATAATACAAGGATTGTGAGTACAAATTCCACCTGAGAGAACAGACTATTTTTATTTCCTTGCATTGTGAGTTACAGCAAGTTCTGTTATTTAACACGAAATGCCTCAAGTTCAAATACAGTATTAAATGTGAAACAAATTTGAAAACAATTATTAAACATAACTGATTAGAATAAATTGACAAAACACTTTCAACTTCTATAGCAATAATTGAAAAAGGTTATTTCAGTAGCAAGCTTTGGCTTATCTGTTAATTAATTTGCAGCTGTAAATTAATAGTGATAAGGCAATTTCATAGCTTCTGACAACCTTTCTTAATAAGATTGCCATGAAATACTAGTTAGTTGACTAGTATTTCATCATTCATATTTTCAATTTAATATAAGTATGCATATAAAAAAATGTTAGAAAAAGTTATACATATAATAGTAATTCAACATTTTAAATTAGATACTTCGTGAATGTTTAATATATTACAAGTGTTCAAACAGCTTAGTTCTCAATTTTCTGCTTAGTTGCATCATAACATGTGCAGTTTACCTTTTACAACATCATAGAAAAGAAAATAATTACATATAGTCTGATAATTACTATGCTACAAAAAAATAAATACCATATTTTCTTAAGGAATATTTGTAAATTAAAAATATTTGTGAGATGACACTAATGTTCTATATTACTATATGGGGACCATGTCAGGCGACAACTAAAGTAAATGGCGAATGGCGAAGTGATTTTGTGCTCGACTGGCACGTTCGGAACGTCATAATAAAAAGAACAGAATAGATAAATTTGTAGGTTACAACTATGATAGTATAAGTACTATTATTATTAAGATATTTAAAAAAACTGACCCTTGCTCTTCCAAAGTATCCTCCAATTCCGCACATTTTACTTCTATTTTTCTTTTTCTCTCATGGTCGAGTATTTCCCGGTTTGGTTGTTTATTCGACGCAGAGTCGAGCTTAGCTATTTCATCTTCAGTCCTATAGTTCACAGTATCTTTAGTTTTACGTACTGATGCCCAATTTCTTTGCACGTAACCATTTGTTCCAGAACCCCTCGGCGTTGTCAATCCAATACCATTATACATTATGATGTTTTAGTTATTATCTAAAAAGAAGGCACATTATTGAAATATTGTCGCATATCTACGTCGCGAATTTAACTTGATATATAGACAAAAAATAAACAAGATATACACTATGCTTTAAGTATACATGTTGTAAGTATGTATTGAATAAAAATATAGGTCAAGCTTGAAATATCTCACCTATATGTAAGGATTAATTAATTCTGTATATTAAAAATACGTCCATCTTGGTCGAAAGGTTTTGGTTTTTTTGCGTTCGTCCATACCACAGATAACTTCTATTATAGAAACATCAAAGATTAAAAAAGCTTTGCTTAACAGCTTATAAAATATTTTTGTAAAATTCCTATGTTATTATAGATTTATATATTTATTTATATAACTAGGGTACCTGGCAAATATTTATTTGAATAAATACTACAGAATTCTCGAAAAATAATATATAATAATTTCTGTCCTCGAAAAATATTTTTATTTAAACCTAATTAATAAACACAATAATATTCTTATTTGTCAAAACAAAAAACAGAGGTTATGATTATTTGAACTGTGTTTATTTATTGTTTAGTTTGTAATAACTGAAGTTTTTCTAATAAACAAATCATTAACACCCTTTGTTAAAATGTTAGGTAAAATATTATATAACACTGTTCTTAGCCAAACATTCTCACCTTGCGGTAAATATTTGGTAGCAGGAAATATATATGGGCAAATAGCTGTTTTTAAGTAAGTATGGCTTTCATTAGATATCTAAAGTACAGTCCTTTTCTTGTAATTAGAACACGTGTAAAAGTACAGATGAACAGACTACACGTTGAAACAAACTACAAACTAGGCGTTTTTTAGAGCTCGAGGAATTTATGGTGTCACAACAGAGAAATAAATGAAATAAAAGTAGAATCAAAACCAGTATAAAAATTTTGAATTTAGTTTTAATATCTATTTATGTTAGGAAAATTATCTAATTACTTATTATCTAGTCCTAAGAAAATTTTAGTTGAAACTAAAAATATTCAGATTATCCTTAACTTATTATTAGTTTCAAAATACTTGATAAAAATTATTAATATTATTGTACGATAAATATTATTGCATAGTCGTGACGCAGCGGCACAAGGTGTGGCTGTAACACAATGGTTGTGGGTTCGATTGCCATGTGAGGAAGTGAAATATTTATTTACATATATATTTTCATTCCTTGGCTCTGGGTAAGAGCGACGTTGAGTTCCGCCACTTAACATGCCATGGTCCCAAAATTGGCGGAATGGAGTCATAACCAAAATTATTTTTTTATTTCAGCTTAGAGAACATATTTAATCCGGTCGTAGAATTACTTACTACTGATTATAATAAGCCAATATACACCCACTTACTCGAATCTAAGGAACAGATATGTAGTTTAGTTTCTACATCAAAGTTTTTAATAGTTGGCACAGTGAATGAAATATCTGGTTGGGATTGGAAAGCTGTAATAAATCCAAAATTAGGCAAACCTTCTTGGACTATAAGAGTGCAGTCACAGTCAGCAATAGAAAAATGTGATATCAATTGTTTATGGTATTCAGCTGAAGAGGAACGGTTCTATGCAGGTTGTGGCGACAATAAAGTGTATGTTTATGATTTAGAAGATGGAAGGTTATTTGCAACTTATGATGGACATACAGACTATGTCCATAGTGTGCATGGAAAGTGAGTAAAATTTTTGTATCTTATGATTTATGAAAATTAATAACTTTCATTGAAGCCTGATATGGTGCATGGACACAACAATGCAAGTGAAAATATGATAGGAATGTCTTAACACTATGTACCCAGGTCGCTCTGCCTTACTTTACTGTCTATATGCTATATGTATAAATTAAAGAAATATATGGAAATAAGCATTAATAACAATAAATTACCATTTTAGAGGACAACAATTAATTTCGGCTGGTGAAGATGGACAAGTTTTACTCTGGGATATAAGAACAAAGAAAGCTCAAAATAAAATCACGCCACACAGCAACAGGAAAGTAGCTAGACCAGACTTAGGTAAATGGGTTGGATCTGCAGCTTTAGGAGATGATTGGATTGTGAGTATGACAAATAAAAATGATTAGTTCAAATTACAGTCACACATATGTGTAAACAACACACACTATCATATCCTTCACATTTTTATTTTTAATATTATTATTAAAACTATTTCCAGGCCAGTTGTGGTTTAGGCAGAAAGTATGCTACAAAATACTGCAGTATACTTTGTACCCCTGGTTGTGGGTTCATTCCCCACTCGAAATATTTAATTAAATTTCAATTTCGATCTGGTGTGGAAGCAAAGCGCGACGTTGAGTTGTGCAACTCAACACGCAATGCCTCCAAAATTCGGCAGAAAGTGGGCAACAGAGTGTCTAAACACTAGGTACCTATGTACCTTTGTACCCTACCATGCTTTGTACAGAATACAGCATCAAGCTGATTTAATTTTTTTTTATTTGAAATTATTTCCAGGTATGTGGTGGAGGCCCAAGACTTGCTCTGTGGCACCTTCGTTCACTTGATGTAGTCACCGTTTTTGATATCCCGGACAATGGCATCCATGTTTCTTTTTTTCATGATGACTGCATTTTTGCTGGAGGGGCAGCCAAACATTTATATCAATTTAATTACTCTGGTGATATAAAAGCAGAATTACCAGTGTCGGCAGCCACAGTATACTCAGTGGCATTAAAAACAAGTCCTAATAAAATATTGACTATAGCTGGTTCAAGTCCTGAAATTGATTTGTGTACTTCATTAAATTATAGAGATCAAGTTTTGCATTTTAGATAATTTGTCTTAATAAAGTTTTTTTGTACTTATTTTTGTTTTTGTCTATATTTTTATTTCTTAAAAATTATATCTAATAATTCTGCAGAGAAAATTTAAATATCACGATTTGACCAAACAAATCCAGGATACAATTATATTCATTTCTTTAATGAACACACCTCAATTAATATTTAAATATCCTATTCTTTCCGTTTGCTTGGAGGCCGTCGTGTCGCTGTGGGTACGTAAGTAGGTAAAGACAAAATAATAAACACTATTTATCTTACTAATATATTAACTTTTTACACAGGTAGTAAATGCAAATTTGTAACTTTGTATAAAAATCTTTCAATAAAATGTTATTTAATTTTTAAATATACCCATGTCCAGCTACAGCTGCTGGGATGAAACCCTGACTTCCATCTCTTTTTCTTATGTAAAACCATTCTAAATCGACATCAGTCTCTTCGCCTCCTTGTATAAGTACAACTACTTCACCTTTTTTCACAGAAACTGTTCTATTTAGAGCGGTACCGTTATAATCACTGTTCACGAACACTAAAGTTTGTCTATGAACTTTATCTTTTACGTTTTTATAGTCCTTTTCCTTTATATTACTAATACTTGACACGGATTTAGTTTTTAAATAGAGATCGTCGAAATCTCTTTCGGGGCAAAATGTTTTTTCACGTTTTTTTTGTTTGTACCGAGATTCCGAACGTGTTCTGCCGCGCAATTGTTCTTTTTCGTTATCTGTCAAATTTCCGCACGGACGCGGGTAGATGTCAGTGCTGCTTTCCCAACATGGCGTCCTCTTATTGAGAGATGACCTGAAGAAAATGTTACATATATATATATATTAGAATAGTATTGTTGAAAGAATACAAAATATTTCGAAAAATCTCGTAGAAAAAAAGGGGCTACAGAAGGATTTAAAAATGCACTCGTTTAACGTGTCCCAGCGTTTTGAGATAATTATGGTGTGAATATTGAATACACTAATCCTGACCCTTTTAATCTACTCTTATTCATTATATTTCATACAATTCTTTATAATTTATCGCCGGTTCCTTTTTAACGTATTTCCTAAATGAGAGAACAACGCAATTATTCTAAAATCATTATTTATAAAAGTAACTTACTTGTTAGGCAAAATTCCCAAAGGTAAACATGCACTGTACATGACATAACCTTCGTCACCGTGTGGAGTTTGAGCGTATAGCCATTGTTGATTTTTGAAAACGGCATTAACCACTGTGCCTAAGGGTAGAGTCAGCTCGCGTTGGAGGTCTTTCTGGGTTTGATATAGAGTAGTTGGAAAAGCGATTACTACAGGAATATTGCCCGGTCGATCTATAGAAGCCTGTAAATAATGAAGTTTAAATTGTTTTATTATTTACTTTTATTGTTCATTGAGGCTGTCGTGGTCCAGGGGCAGAAGGGGGTAACGTGACAGTTGTGGGAACGAAGCCCATTCGAGAGAATGAGTTAATATTTATTAAAATGTTCATTTTTTCTGGCATCAAGGAAGAAATGTTGAGTTTTGCCACTCGACGCGCAATGCCTCGAAAAATTCGGTGAAACGTGGGGAATGGTGTGTCTAGGTAACACTAGGTTCCCATCGTGAAGTATTGCACATACCATAGCACTAATCGTGAAGAGAGAACTTTATCACCATAAGTAGGTAGATATAATGTTAAAAAACCAGCAAAACATATTTACTTAAATATATTTGAAGGAAACCACCCACAAGAAATTACTAATCTGATAAATAAGTAAAGTAGGCATAAATTTCAAGCACAAATCTTATAATAAACAATTCGTAATTTCTGTTGAACACATTCTATTACAATTGTTGAAACTAGAGCACTAATGCAATCTCGCCGTGAATTTATCACGAACGAGCTTTTCTTCATAAATAAATACAGAAATCGATTTGATTTCATGACCATTTGTGTGTTATGGTTGTGTTTATTTATACCTACATTTATTTAAATATTTTTTTTAATTTCACGCTATATCCCGGACAGAGCAGTGTAGGCAGAGGCAACCTAGTGTTAAGACACGCCGTTCTTCATTTTGAAAATGAGGAACGAGGTGTTGAGTGGCAGAACTCAACGCTGCGCTTTGCCTAGATACCAGGGCAAAGAAATGAAAATATCAATACCAATTTCCTCGAAAGGGAATTGAATCCATAACCACATTCACAATCGTGTGCTGAAGTTTATTTATCCAAGATATATTATAAATATTCTTTGTATATTATGAGCATAAAACCAAATTATTTCTTATTATGTAGTAAGTAGGACATTGTAATGGATTAAAAAAGTTTTCTGTTGAAAACAAAATGATTATGATTTTGCACTATAATAGCTAATAGTTTATTCATGAAGAGCTCTTGAATAAACGTATGACATTAGGCATCTAAAATAAATAGACTGTATCGACTAGGTCCTCTACTATTAGACATCGTTAGGTATATTACAGTAATCATCTAATAACAGTATCACATATATTTTAATAAATAACCATATTCAACGAGTTAATACATAATACGGTTTGACTGACTACGGATAATGTAAGACGGTTTAACAAATCGTTATTGAATAACGATACATAATGCAGTCTTTATTTCTCACAAAAGAACTTAAACCGGTAAGCTTCAGAATCAAAGCGTCATGTTTTAAAAGATTTTGAGAAAATGACGTGCAATTTATAACTTCTCCAATTTTGTGCCAATTTCGCGGTTTAAATTTCTTGTTCGTGCACGTCATATGGTTAAGGGTCTTAAAACTTACGACCTTTGATGCATTTTTTTTTTGTATTTCTCAGGATTCCTTATTTTTTTAATGGGCTTTGCTTAATAATATTGTAGTATTTTTAAGGATTTTTTAAGGAAACTACAAAAAATATAATTTATTAATATAAAGTTAGACATATTATAAAATAATTAGTTTTATTTTTAAATATTATTAAATAATTAGTTTAAACAATTTTATATGAAATTTTTTTAAAAAAGAATCTACACAGATAATAAATATACAAGGAATATGTAACAAAAACAAATAAATATGACAGAAATGAAAAATGACTTTGAACTTTATAATTACCGTTATTTAACACTGAATGACGGACGACTGCTCGTAAATTGAAATACGTCAGTTTTGAATTCACTTAATTACCCTCTTTAAAGTCTTGTATTGTTTGTTAAAAATGCGAATATTAGTTTGAAAAACCATAATTTCCATTAAGACTGTCTGTGTGTTAGCACCACCAAGTATCTCTTTGAAAATGGAGAGAAAATATATTTCAAAATATTTGTACGAATATCTATGGGTGATAAAAGACGCAACACACGTTGTTGTCAATATAATAAAAAAATTAAATGAAAATTACCTCACTTAAAAACAAATCCAAATCACGGATGTCGTAACCGAACTTGTTACTTCGCCTCCTTCGTCTGTGCTTGTGACGATGTTTTCGTCGCACGTATTCTTCTGTTCCAACACTGGTATCAGATAATGATTCTACTCCGTTAAACTCATCACAGGCACTTTTAAATCGTATATCATTATACTCGTTTCGTCCAACTTTATAATTTATGTCCTTTATACATTTTTGTTTCTCATTTGTGAAACTTTTCAGTCCATTTACATTTTTCTTATCGCTTTTTCCAAGGTTTTCCTTTAAAACCCATGTCAGGGATATTTTAGATTTGTGTCTGTGGGCTAATGGCGTGGAATGCCAGATGCCCATCTCTTTAATCTCCGCGTATTCGACGTCAGATTGTTCGCAAGGTTCACTCGTTAAATTGCAATTTGCGAGCAAATCTAGAGCTTCGCATGACGGTGGATTCTGCAAATGTAGTAATATTTACTTCGAAATATGTCTATATATCATTTTAAACTCAGCAAGTAAGGCTGACGTGGTGTAGCAGCGTCTACTGTTAACGCAAAAGCTGTGGGTTCGATTTTAATACGGAGTGAGGAAATATTTTCACTCCTTCTCTCTGATAACAAGACAAAGCGCAGCGTTGAATTCCGCCACCAACCACGCAATGTTTCTAAAAAAACTGTAGCATTGAACCTCTTAACATTAGGTTCCCTCTGTCTACCCTGCGACGTGCTGGAAGAGTGAAGCTTTTTTCGTGCTTTTAAAATGAAGCTTGAATTCATGCCTTCTCTACTTTATTTATAGACTACTACTACTTTGAATGAAATGAAAATGTATTTATTTTTATAAGTAAATACACTTCGGATAATTAAAATTTAATTGTAAGAATAATTTAGCTAAAAGTTTAATATAAAAAACAAGAAATTTATTCTAAGATGTCTTAGCTCATTAAATCATACCGCGTTTTGTGGCTCGTGATTCCCACGATAATCTGCTTCCTCCTCATTTTCCCGATATGGCGGCGGCAATTCTTTGAACGTTATTTCTATAAAAAACGACACAAACAATATTTTATAATATTATTTTTATTGTATAATTTTGTATACAATAATTTCGCTTTTTAAACCAATTTAAAACCTATAAAATAATATATATTTTTGTTTAGACTCTATCATAGTTCTTGAATGATAATATTGATAATTTCTATATCTTTTCTTTAAACATAAACCATTTAAAAATAAAAACGTGACGCACTGGTAAGTACTGAAGTACCTAGAAATTACCTACAATTAACACGTTTTAAGTACACAGCTGTACTTGTGAGACCGTCTCTGGTCAGTTCACGTCATAGACTGACTGACTGGCCTGGCCGTCCCGTAACCGCGTAAGCTACGGCACGTACTCGTAGATGCAAGAAAGTAAAAGTTAAATTATGGAGATACCGTAGCGTTTGTGATGGCGATTTCTAATAATGCTTATTTAAGTGTTTTTTTCCAAATTCACAGGTTTTTTGTTTTCTTTTTATGATATTCCATTTTTGTTGGTAAATAGTGAATCCTAGTAGAATTTTTTTATAATTTTATGTAATGGCTTCATTTATAACGACGTAAGTCAACATTACTATTAAACCATAATTATTAAATGTATTAAAAAAGCAATAGTACCAAAGACCGAAAGCTATAAACACGATCTCTGACTGATTCTACCACATTGTGAACAAGACCTAAAAACATTTTTACTCAATTTACATGAATATTGCAAAACTGTTCGTGATTTATCACAAACAATAGATAATAATTTAAAAACTAACTTTTTTTAACATATTTTTAATTTAAAACGCTGTACGAGACATAGCAGAGTACGCACAGAGAACCTGGGAATTTAATATTAATACACTCCCTCTCCATTACGACGCTTCCGTTATTGACGAAGTGAATTAAATAATTAATCACTAAGCCTTCCATAAGCTACATATATCCTACAAAATTTAAGAAAAGTATGAAATTTTTTTAACAGCAGGGTAGGCAGAGGGAACCCAGTGTTAAGACACTCCGCTCCCCACAGTGGAAACTTTTATTATATACTATATAACGTATAATAAAAGTATTTACGTACACTTATACTATAAAATACAATATTTCAAGCCACACAAAAACACCGACTAGAGGACTCATATAATTCTCAAGGCAAGTCTCTATGATAGATGATTATTATTACACCATTTAAAACATTAAATCTCACGCTTTGTTGAAACTAAATGAGTTCAAATAATGAGATAGATAAATAACTGCGGCGGTGTATGGTCGTACATCTAAATTAAGAGTGGATAATGAATGTTCGTGACCGAGGGTTTAAGGTGGTATCCTCGGGCAGCGCGTTCGCATGCCTGCTCTGGTGGACCCGTGAGAATTAATTCAGCTTTCGTTATGAAAATGTGTCTAGGTTTTCTTTTAATTGTAGACTTTTTTAATAGAAAGAAAAAAGTTCTAACTTCTCTAATCTATAAATGAATTATAAAGGTTATTTCAACCAAAATGAGTGCTTATGGGTAAACTTAAGTTAGTCAACTTTAACAAATTTTATTTCCGTCGTCCTACAATCCTGAAATTGGTACGGAATCCTCGATGGGCGAGTACGATTCGCGCTTACTCGATTTTTGTCAATTCAAAATAGTAAGTCTTGACATTAGCGCGTTCAACTAAACAATCTCTTTAGTTTTATAATATTTAAGTATAGTTCTCTTCTTGTACTAAATACGAACGAAGGAACTCCACCAATGAATATGTTCACCAAATAGAAGTCTATGAGTATCTACCTAAAAATCAACATCTAAAACAACCGTCGGTATTGAAAGACTAAACATTACTTTTAGTACAATTAACAGCAACATGCATTTCTCTCACAAACGTAGAAATTAGATACACATTGCTTTGTTCTGCTTCGTTTGTTCATTTAACACTTTACACAATATTAGTATATTGTGGTATTCGACACCTGGATTTGAAGGTCGGCAGGAGCTGGGCAGTTGTTGTTAATAATGTGGGGTTTTTTAGTACATTACATACTTTTCAGTACATTCTACTATGAAATTAAAAAGGATAGGGTACATGAATAAAGGGAAGAAAGACCGTCGTGGTCCAGGGAGGAAAGTAATTATTATCAAATACTATTTTTATTTCTTCAATCTGACACACAGGCGAAAGCTCGGCGTTGGATTCTGCCACAACACCCAATGCCTCTTAAAATTTGGAAGGTGGGCGACGGAGTGTCTTAACACTATATTGTGAACAATCTGTCGCGTTTACAATCAAACATTGTGGCCACGATTTTTTTCTTCTATTTATTAAAGTAAAATACCTGATAAAAAGCCTCAAATATAAACGTAACAGGTTAGTAAAAAATCTTAAACCTCGTTATCATCGCTATTAACAACAAAAGGCGCGTGCACACGAGTGTCACGGTGTACGCTGCTACACGTTTTTGATAATCGTGAATATTCCACATTCCACTCTCTTTCGGGAGATTCCCGGCATAGTGACACGCTCGTGCGTTGCGCTTTCACGCCTTATCAAGTATGGGACTTCGGTACCGTGGATATATGATTTGGAAAAAATTGTAAGTACAGGCTTTGCTAGTTGTGTTTTTTGATATTTTTTTTTAATTTACAGCAAAACGTAATGTTTCTTTTTTTTTTCAAAAAATAAGTACGCTTTTCCTATTTAAGTGAATGTACTATATATTTAAGGTAGTTATTAGGAATAATTTATTCTAATTAGTGGATATTGGATTGACACGTGGCCACTAGGATACTTCAACAACAAACTTTATTTGTGTTATTATGTTCATATATATTTCTATAGATGCAATATGTGAATAAATATTTTTTTAGAATTGAGGGAATAGTGAAATATGTCTCTACAACCTTTCTTTACTGATTTATTAATTACAATGACGTCTAAATTGTTCTTAAATTTACTTTATTATTTCGTGAATATTTAATTTCATTTTATAGAAAAATTATCATCAATAATAAGCAAACTATAATTAAAATAAATATATGCCTAAGTAATACATATTTCTCACTTTTACAATACATTTATAGATGCATCCTATATATATATTACTTGCAATAAATTTCATATAAAATAATATTTAAGTTTATTTTATTATCATATATTATAATAAAATTAAACAGTATTTCACATATTGTAGGTAGTGTGGCCTCGCCGACCCACGCCGGCTCACGCTGTACCGATCATTATCAAAAAATTAAAAAGTTATGCCCGTAGACTATTTGCCCGGAACGCCCCCGAGAATTAGACGAGAACGTAATAATTACGCGATCTCTTCTAGATTCTATATATCGATAAATTAATAATATATGGTGTTTTAATAGTAATTACCTAATGTACTATTTGTTGGCGAAACGTCTATGATTTATAATCAATAAAATTTTATTATTCTATAAAATAAAAATAAAATGTTTAATAAGATAAAAAATATCTGCCGATATAAATATATATTTTTTAATTTTAGTGTTGTGTTGTGTGTAGGTAAAATAAGCTGTTTTACATATAATAAAAACAAATGTTTTACGTTTTCGAAGCTCTATTATATACTGGTAGTCTGGCAGTATGAAATTAGGGATACTTGCATCCCTACAATTGCCCCGTGAGAAGAATATTCGCGCCTGCAACACGCGCACGAATAACGCCGACCAGATATTAGTAGATACTTAACGTATGTGTATAGAAAGCTACATTTTGCCGCACATTTTTTAATTTTTAATTTTTATTCGTAAAGTACCCATAACACAAAATAGATGGAAAATATTTCATGCAATGGAATGTCAAATTAAAATTGCATTGCATTCAAATGGGGAATGGAGTGTCTTTATATTAGATTCCCTCTGCCTACCCTGCTGTGTGCGTGATACAGCGTGAAATTGTTTTTTTTTTTTATTTTATTAGATATTAATTGTAATTCTTAATAATCGAATGTTTATTTAATAATATTTTCCCTATTTCTTTAAATTATGACGAAATAAAACAACATAATAACAATAGAAAGCGAAGGTGAGGTCAGTGGAGCACGCAGCCCGCGAACACTGCAAGCACGCCTGTGACGAATCGTTAATACTATCATTCGATGCGGGGCTGAACTCACTGACGACTGACAACTGCTGTAATACTAATGGCATTCTTAGATTTATGCTTTTCAAATATGTTCATATCGTATGCCTAGATAGGGACGCTTCACGCTGTATTCTGAATGGATGAGGATAGGCCGACGGAACCTGGTGTTAAAATATTCCGTTTCCCACTTTTCGGCCATTTTTCGAGAGATTGTATCTTCTTATCAGTCGATTTGACGAAGCGTTAATCAAAAACAAGCGTGATGTTTACAATCTAAAGTTGGACCAGTGCACAGCCTAAATAAGAAATATTCTTTTTGTTATAGATACAAATATAATAGGTAATATACATGTAAATGGGAAGAGAAGAGGTTCACTAAAGTTTTATTTTTTATATGCGTATTTTATTTTACGTAATGTTCAAAATTTTGCCATAACTGCTATTCAACAATGGTAGGGTAGAAACATATACAAGTAGTATTGTATATTCATGTAGGTATAATACGTTAACAAAATATCAAAAAAGATACCAAAAAAATTTAAAAAATTCACATGTTAACAAATATATATTAATTAAAATCAACTACAGAGAAAAAAAACAAGTTCATTATTTTAAAAGGATTATACGAGTATACCACCACGCCACATAAGAACCAACACGTAATTAGAATAGAAAGAATAAAGGGATAAACACATTACCCTCATATGCGTTACGCAGTCACAGAATAATAAATTATATATTTTTTTATAGTCTCCGTAAGACACTTCAGCCGCTATTTTCCGCCAAACTCCAGAGGTATTGCGTATTGAGTGTTGAAATTCAACGCCGCGCTTTGCCTCGATAACAGAGCGAACAAAATGATAATAATTAATTTCCTCGAGTGGAAATCGAACCCACAACTATCACGTGTACTCACTCACGGTTACCTCGTGCCATTGCATCAAAAATGGCCTCAATAATATATTTCCTATATTAAACAACATAATATAAATCAACATACATACAAATTATACATAATATCCTGGAGACGTTGAATTATAACGCCGATACGCCGTAACCGAGCGGTCATCGCGGAATCGTACCCACTACGTACATTATGTAATCTTGCATAGTTATTACCGCGTCTCAGTGGAATGCAATTTGGTAAGAATGCACTCGTAAGCGCGAACAACACAATAGAAACACACTAAGTCTTTTGGTATCATTTTTAGATATTTTAAGGATTAAAGTCGTAGGAGAGTAAGACATTATGGCTGTTCTGGTTTTTCTGAAATATATTTGTTAATATATTATACTCTATTCACAAAGGCATGAGGTAAATACAAAAAAAGTTATTTTGTATGTCCACGGCTGTCGGAGTTTAATATAGAGTAAATAAAGTAAAAAAAAATATGTATGAATTATGGTTGTAACATAGTTGAATGTCTATAGAACTTATTAGTTAGTTATAATTATTATTTAAATTTATCGATTTCATCGATGTGTAATGAAATTATTCTTATAATTGTATTTTTTAATTTTTTATAAAATTGCACATGTACACTGTGTAATTTTATGAAGTTTGAAAATATAAAATTTGAAATGAAAAGAAACGAAAATAATAATCAAAAATAACGATTGTTTTCATATTTAAGACCAGGCGCGAAGCGGGATTTGAACCCGCGTCTCTAGGAAACCGTCAATTTTTTCCCAAATAAGTAATTTTAGTTACATAAGTTTAGAATAAAATTTAAAAAAAGTTAAAAATACATAAGTATTTCGTCTAAAACTAAAAGTTAAACGAAAACAATATAAAACCAGATAAAAATTACGAAAATATTAACAGTCAACCAAAAACAAGAAAAAAAAAACAATATATCGCACAAAAACCAGAGAGCAATAATAAATAACCCCCAAATTATATTTTGCACGTTTCAGAGTTTTTAACGTTACGACATACTTATATGTACATAATTATTATCTTCTTCTTCATAGTGTTCGGCTATCATTAACAATTCACCGCAGCGATGGTATCGTCGAGTCAGTATCATCTTGGAATTCCTTTGGATTTTAAGAAAAAGAAGTAGACTCTTGAAGCGAAATGATTTAAGGTCAGCCAGACGCGTGATCTCGCGAATACTTGGGCACGAGGATAACAAACCGGTGACGTGTGTGCTTGGAAGTGCGGATAGGTTCTGTATGTACTACGTGTTATATTTAGAATAGTATTTATTAAATCAAAGGTACATTTGTGTTGAGAAATCTGAGAAAATCTTAATGGAACTTTTCTTTGTGTGGATTACTTAAAAAAAAATTGAAAATATCAAATGAGAGGTCTTTGTTGCAATTATATGGCGTAAATATTTAAAATTTATTTTAAGACTGATGCACATTTATTGGAAAGACGACGACGGCGTTATAAAGATAATTGTTATTTCAAGGATATTATAGAGATAAATATCAATTTTTAATTAGAAATAAAGATTAAAAATAATGGGGATAATATTTAGATAGGTAATATTTTTATACTTACTACGAATATTTAAGTTAGTCAGTTCAGTTAGTAACAAAAGGAAAAAAAAAACAAACAGAGTCCATCGTGGCACAATCGTGTGACTATAAACGCGACGTTTGTGGATTCGATTCTCGTTGAGGAGAATCGAACCCACAAACGTCTGATCGAAATATTTAATATTTTAATTTCCTCCTTCTGGTAGCAAGGTAAAGCACACGCAATGTCAGGAGGATTCGACGGATATTGAATTCACTAACCACAAAACGGCTTAAAAAATTAAAACAAGCCACCTTCCAAGCATTTTTTCTATTATCAAAACAACACACATACAATTAAAATTTTCCCGTCAAAGCAAAAATCGTAATTTAAAAAAATTAAATTAACGTCCCACACATTGTACAACAAGTCCCCAATATTAAAATTGCGTGGGGCGCGGCAATTAGGGGGGCGGAGTGACCCCTGACCCCCGCCCGGCCGCCGCGGCCCGGCCTGCGCTGTCACACCACACCATAACTTTTTACTTAAAAGAAAATTTTAACCGATCACGATTCCACCTACTTGGAATAAGAACCGTTATGGACAGTTATTTAATATTAATTAAGTGAATTAAATTAAATGAAAAGTTGCGTATGTATTATTCACGAGGAAAAATTTGGATAAAATGTTTCATAGATTGTTATAAGATCAGATTTTGAATTCTAGATTGGAAATGGAACCGAACGTCTTATAAAATAGATTATAACATTACCTGGATGATAGTGCTATTTGCATTTTGTCGCATGTGATTTTGCAAAGTAAAAACTTTAAAAAATATCTTTTGGATACTAGCAAAGATCAATGGAGAGGAAACCGAGACCTAGCATTAGATATTATACAAATCCTTAATTGTTTTAAAGAATACGTGAGCAGTATTAGTACAATGAAAACAAAGAAATAATTTTCAGCCGTGTGGTCCCGGCTTAGAATAGGATCACCCTGGTACTGTCGGTGTCGTAAGAGGCGACTAAAGTACGTGTGGTAGAGTCACGTCGCCAGTAATGGCAACATGCATGGGCAGACTCGACCGGATTTAATATCACCCCCGACATTTAAAACCGGCGTGAAGTAGTGGCCCTTGCCACTGCGTTTCGCATTAGGTAATGCCGGGCCCCGGTGCCCTTCATCTCCACCTTAAAAGCCGGCAACGCAACTGTGGCTCCTCTGGTGTTGCATGGGGGCGTGGGCGGCGGTGATCACTTACCATCAGGTGACCCGTTTACCTTGAGGAACGCTCGTTTACCTTGTCCTCTCCCATAAAAAAAAATATGTATATATTAGTAAAGCAAACAACATATTCTCTTCCCTATAGTGAAAACTCAAAAGTGTAACTCACCTTTAATTCTAGATGAGGTTACGTACTAAGATGGTAATTACGATACATACACGTGAAGTGAGGTTTGCCGTCGATATGATCGGGCACGGAACTTTTACAACGACCCATTCAAACAAATCACCTCGAGATATGGGCCAACGTAATCGATTTTTTAAGCATAAAAAATGGAGATGTAACGAAATCCCGCGCAGCAGTGTAGGCAAAGTGAATTTAGTGTCAAGACACTCCGTTTCCCATCTTCTGCTGAATTCTAGAGTCATTGCGTGTGGCGGAACTAAGCGCCGCGTTTACCCTCGACACCAGAGCGATGAAATGTAAACATAAAATTAAATAAATATTTTATTTCATCTTGTGGGAATCGAACCCACATCCAGTTGCTTTCGTCGTGTACAGCCACACGTTGTGCCCTTGCGCCACGACTGGCTTTAAATTTGAATACGTAAATGCTCGTACATTAAGCTTGGCGGCAATACGTAGTTTAGATGTCAAACTGTCAACACAATAATATGGTATCATGATCGATGATTGATGATATTATGGTGATAGAGCTTGGACCTGAATAGTGGAACTCTATAGAAGTTACTAGTAAACCACTCAAATAAAGACTCTCATATATTTATTTTCATAATTTCTTGAACTAAGAATAAATTATTACAATATTAAATATTACAATCTTTAACTGCGCGGCATCGTCATGTAGATTTTTTTTAAGGACTATTTATAAATTGATATAAAATTAAAAAATACTTAACAATCTCCAAGAATATAGATAAAACAACAAATATAATTTATTCATTTTGTATTTCATTTTCCTGCCAAACTTTAAATTAGTTGATTGCTAATTACACTGACAGTGGACAGCGTCACGTGTGCGAAAACGTTAATGAAACAACAATTGAATCGAGTTTTTATTAAAGATATCAACTAAACAAATAAAAAATGCCATCGTAGCGCGGGAGCATAAGCGTGCAATCTGGAAGGTCGTGGGTTCGATGCCCACTCTGCATTATGACAGACATACATAGCTTCACGCTTTATCCCTAGCGGCGTACTCAGAGATAACGAAGCGGCAACCTACCTCTCTTACCACTCACTTTTCCGTCATAAATCTTTTTTGCCATTCTTTCCTCACTCGTTCGTTCGACGTGCCCAAACCAGCACGTTCTTCTTCATTCTCACCGTGACATCCTCGATACTACCTGTCACTCTGTGTGTCTCTTCATTGCGGATTCGATCAAATAAGCTGACTCTGCATATCCTACGAAGATATCACATCTCCACAGCATTCATCTTTATTTAATTTTTCTATTGTAATACCCACATTTCGCTGCCATATAACAGCGTCGGTACAAAAACTGCACTGTGTACGGCCAAACGTGCAGCTGTGCTGACGTTTCGCCATCTCATCAATTCAGCCAAGGCTCTGTTAACCCTGTTACCGACAGCAATATGTCTTTCCACATCTTTCTCGTATCTTCCATCTCCACTGAACATACATACTTCCCAAATATACCACTTGCATTTCACATCTTTCTTTTTTTCAGAGTGGTGGCTAATGCCTGCAACTCGCATTCTGATGATGCAATGAGCACTGCATCATGTCCGTAGAGCAGGCGTGTGTGTGTAATTAAATGTAAGTGCACTTAAAAAAAATTAAGAAAATATAAAAAAAAAAACTATTTTATATAGGGTGTATTCAAAAAGAATAAAGAACAATACTATTACGATACGATATTTTAGACCAGGTGGTCAAAGTGGCTATAATCTCTAAAAAAAAAATATTGTTGAACACACACCAATATAGGGGACTCAAATTATTCTAAAGGTCGCATCCCACGTGGTAACAATGAACAACATAAAACTTTTAAAACCACCTCCGGAGTAGTGCATAACAAATATATATAAGTAACAGTGGCACTCGAAGACAATATTTAATGTTCAGATAATATTAAACTGATACTAATTTATGAATTTAATGTCAGTTTAACGATAATAATTATTTTTAATGCCACACAGTAAATTTCAAATGTAGTCAAATCGAAGAAAGATCAAAAGATACATTTAAAAATATTTAACAATGAAGTCAAGCCTTTTGTTTTAAAAAAAGCTAAATACCAAAATGTCCACAAAAAACACGATTTTCTGTCGCTACTTACTTAAATAAAATAAAAATATACTCACTGTCTTTTAACTTTCGTATAATCTTCTTCATAACTATTATTTACTATAGAGCACAGTAGCACAGTGGCACGGTGTCACTTGCGCACGCGCACGCCTCAAATGCAGAAACGAATACGTCACGGTTCGATTCCCGCGGTACAAAACACTACACGGGGTGGTTCAACTTGGCAAAGGGTATATTGCTCATCGCGGATTTGTGATTCATTGGATATTTTGCATCTAAAATGGATTTTTGTGTAGGTGTAGGTTTGTTTATGTTTTTATTTAAACAACTTTTTTTTATGTAAGTATACGAGTATAAAATCTAATTGTTGTATTAAGGGGAAGTACCTTTGTCTTATTTAGCCAGGGAGAAAGAATATATTCTGAGTATAATCATCTAAATATTAAATTATTTTTTATTTCCAAGCTAAGTATACTCCAATTAACCACATAAGAGAAGAAAAGAAACCATTGAACTTGCAACCGGAAACATGCTTCGCAAAGCGCGACGACACCGTGTGCGATATGGTAGGATGCTAACCATGTAACATTATCTTACGCCATTTTGAATATATATTATATGTTTATTTATTATATTATATTATTATAAAGTGGAGCAAAGCCATGATCGAGTGGTATCCAAGGAACCTGACGAAGAAACGCGGTAGACAATTTAAAAGATGAGGAGATGAAATAAAAGCCACTGCGAGTCCATTTTGGCCTAAAACAGCCAAGGACAGAAGCAAATGGAAATAATTGGAAGAGGCCTTTGTCAAAATAGGGCAAACAGATTAATCTAACAGAAAAAAAAAATTATGTTGTAAATTAACTTGCTATAATATGAATAAAGGCTTTATTATTATGTATGTTTATGAACTTTAGCTTCACGCTCTTTACCGCACATAGCAGAGTAGGCAGGGTTACCTGGGAACTCAGTGTTAAGTCTGGAGGCATTGCGTGTTGAGTGCGGAAATCAACGCCACTTATCGCCTGTTATCTGAGCGATGGCACTTTTTTTCTCGTTTTAATAAGGTAAAGATTTCTTGTTTAAGTGGACTTGAGCTCCATTATCAACTCCTCGAGTACTCCTCGAGGAATAGAATCCATGACTTTCGCGTTTGTAGACATACGGCCTCAATTTTTATTATTTCTACAACTTTGTACTTAACCTTAAAACTCTTTAGTAACAATGAATTCAAAATGCCAAAAATATTGACATTTAATTGGTATACCTATAGTGCTGCTAATATTTATGTTTATAATAACAGTTTATAGATTCTTTTAAGAAAACCAAAATGCATTCCCATAAATCTATGACAAACAGCGAAAATATGGCAGGAGAACCATCGAAAAGTAGTATCTTCGAGTCCCCATCTAAAATCAGCAAGGTCACACTTAATTTTATGGAAACAAGATTATTATATCGAATAATTGTTGATGATGTTGACGTTACACCAGATAATATAGTCGATCCTCATTTTATGACTATGGATGATATATTTTCACATGCGTCCCTAGGAAATAAGACTCAAGGTCGCAGTGAAACAACTCTGAAAGTAGGTAAAAGCAAATCCAAATCTGCCGCCGATGTCGGAATGAAGGTGTACGCGACAACGATCTCCCTTGACGACATTTATATCGATCACACATCGAACACAGAAGAGGGATTTACATCTGACGCGGTCGACTTGGAAATAGCACCTTCAGCTTTTTACTTGCCGAAAAGTAATCCCATTATGTCATATCCACCAGAAATATTTGTAGTTTTGAAAGAAACCAACACTCGCTTCTTGTTGAGCTTTCCTAGTTTTTCATACGAGAAAGGAACGCCCGAAGGCACTACAGTCGAAGAAGAAAATGAATTCTACCAATACATAACTGTAGGGAAAGGTAAAAATCGTAAAATGGTGACAGAGGAAACGCAAACAAAAGAATGTGTTACTCAGACGAGGCACACACTCGCTGTGAGACCTCAAAAAAGAAACGCCATTGCGTTTGCGTCGATTTGGGATATGCATGACACTTATGCGCGTCTAGCCAGGGTGAGGGCAGAAAAAAAACCTGATGAAATGGTTATGTACCAATCAGCTGCGCCAGATTTGCTGCGTAAGAAAAAGGATGCGTACGACCCCTCAATAGAGAGAAGGGGAAAGGTTTTTGATGAAATTTCAAGATCTCCGGCATTTTTGGATGCTGTTCTTCTAACGGAACGAGTTTTAGCGACATTAGAATATTCAAATGCACAAAAAAAATTTCGTGGTTTGATCAAACTAGATCCACTTTCATTAGACTTAATTTACATATATTCTATGAACCCCCTTTGGACACTGGAGTGTGAAGAGACAGAAGGTAGACCCATAGCAAGTATCAGTTTCAATCCCAAAAACGAAAACATTCTGGCTGTCGCTCACGGGAAATTTACGTACGCCGAATGCCAAACGGGGTTAGTGTGCGTGTGGTGCAGCAAAAATCCATGCAAGCCGGAGAGGATGTATAACTTTCAACATCCTCTAACATCAGTCGCATTCTCGGATAAAAACCCGAATTGGCTCGCGTGTGGTTTTGCAAACGGTGACGTATTGATTTTGGACATTACCTCTTATGAGGTCAAAATAGTCGCAAAAAATAAGCGCGATACAAATCCCTGCTTCGAACCAATTTGGACGACAAACTGGCGGTCTATAGACAAGGACAACCAATACGTCATAACAACATGTCAAGATGGAAGAATAAATAAATTCATGAGCACCAAAACCCATGATTTTATTTGTACCCCACTAATGCGAATTTCCACCGTCGAGGGTAAAATGAAGGGACTGGAAGCACCGAAGTTATGTATGAAAGAAGACGTCCCAATTACGAGGTATCCGGCAGCATTATGTATGAAATGGCATCCAAGGATAGAACATATTTATTTAGTGGGAACAGACGAAGGTTGCGTACATAAATGTTCGACACATTATTTAAATCAACACATGGATGTGTTTAGAGCCCACACGGGCCCAGTTTACAGTTTGCAATGTTCACCTTTCATGCCTCATTTACTGGCAACTTGTGGTGCAGATAACGCGATACGACTTTGGATGGAGGGTATTGACGATGTCATTCTAACAATGAATGCTCCTTCTGCTGTATACGATATAGCATTTTGTCCAGTAAATTCGACAATTCTTATATCAGCAAGTGGTAACGTCCTATCAATCTGGGACCTCCGGAGGAAAACTCACATGCCTTGTGCAGAATACTCTTTTCCTGCAAATGTGGTGTTAACATATATAAAGTTCACGCCATCAGGGGATAATGTGTTTGTTGGCGACACACAAGGACGCGTCCACACTTTCCATTTGGAAGATACACCTTTACCACCATTTTACCAAAAGAAATTGTTGGATGAAACGATAAAAAGAGCAATATGCACTCGACCACAGCTAATAAGGCAATTGGAAAAATTAGAAAAATTTAGAGAAAAATTTGGTGATTGACTCTCATAAGTATTCTTAAATAATGAGTACATTAGTTTTGAATTTGTACTTATAACAAGCGAAGAATCATGTTTTAATTATATTATAGTTGGTATTTTTTACCCCCAATAAATATTATATTTTATATTTTAAAAAATTATGTTTACTTAAATGTAATGGAGATGTGTAAATAAAAAAAACTGGTTAACCTTCGACTCTTTATTCTGAGACAACTTGAGAATGTAAGAATTAAATATATTTAAATTAAATATAAAAAGTTCTTAAATAATAATTATAAATATAAATTAAGCTTATTTTTTATAGACATGACTAGGGTTTTGAAAGCATTTGAAGCTGATACTCCTTCTTTAGCTCCTTGAGATTGGTTTCTAGAATTGCCACCTGAAAAAAAGGTATTTTTTATATCAAAGGTAAATAAATAATTATATACAAAAAGAATAAGAAATAAAACAAAGAAAGCATAAATTTATCAATATAAGTGGAAGATTAAGAAACAAGTCGAAACTTCATACAAAAAGTGAATAGTTATAGCGAATTTTAAAACTATTTAATACAAATGTATTCTAGCAATTTACATTCATATCTTATATTAGGAAATTGAAATTTTGATATGGAGTAGCTTTTGAAACTAGATGCTTTATTTGCTATTATTAATTTGTAAGGAAAATTACTATTTATTACTAAATACTGGCTTTTTCTATAGACATATAGGCATATGTAACTTAAGCATTTGAATTTATCGGAATGTAGAAGTAAAAATTAACAATTTAAAAAGTTATTTTCTGTAATTTTTAAATTAATTCTTATAATTCATTTTAATTACAAATCTATAATTAAGAAAAACTGTTACTTAGCAAATATTTGGGATGATTAGGTTCTGTATACTCCGAAGTGGGTACAAATGAAAATATATAGCAATAATGTAATATATATTATATAAATATATTACATGTTTTGGTAATTTGTTGCGGTAAGTTACCTACAGATGCAAAACCTTGTGATTCAGACACTCCATTCCATCGCTGCAAAGGCAGTAGCAATCATTACTATTTACCAATAATATTTCTCAAATAATATAAAAAAAAGCTTTAAATTCTCTATAGATATAACAACAATGAGTCAATTATTTTAAATAAAATTGTTCATCAAATAAAAAAAATATAATAGTACAAGAGGTTTAAGCTGAGCTTTGGATTTGTGTAAGTGATTATAAAAGTAGAGCCAGAAAAAATGCTTTACAAAATAAAATTTATTGTTAGAAATAAAATATAATAGTGTACAATAAAAAAGTGTATATCAATTTGTCCTATGTCATATATTGCATCCTTATAATTTTAACTCACATTTAATGTGTTTTTTGAATTAAATATTGACAAACTGCCATATAAATAGATTTAGGCTAAAGAAGAGCCACAATTGAAAGCTGATGTCACATCTACACTATATATTAAAACTGACATAAATGCAAAGCTCGGCTAATACCTAGTTAACCTAACGGATAATTTTGTAATTTTTTTGTTAAAATAATTTATAATTAATTGCATTCTCAAACTATTTCTCTTATTGTTCTGATTTTTTTTTTCAAATTTTTTTCAGCTACAAATACACAACCCACCTCTTCAAACCTTAACTCCTTCCTTGCATCCTTAATATACCCCCTAATAATATTCATTTGCTCCAGGATAGGGTTATCCTCATCGTGTTCCACTCTGTCCCCGTCATCCCGCCTGTCCTGTCCCGTTTGATCTCTCCAAACCCTATCCTTCTCAGTTTTCTCCCTTTCTATTTGTATTTGTTTTTGGGCTCGCTCATATCTTACCTTCCTTACTTCCTCTATTTGCGCCTCAGTTGGTAGTTTACGGAGTGATAGTAAGTCATCCTGAAATTTGTTTTTAGAATAGTGCTTATTTAGTTCCAATGTTTTTGAAAAGTTGGTGATATTTTAATGAATCGGAATGTTTATGTATGCTTTCGGCCCAAAATCATGTTGCGTGAGTTGAAAACTCTATACACATTATATTACCAGATCGAAGTAATAAGAATAATTCATTGCCTGGAGTGAAAAGGATATTTTTATTCCCTCACTTTGCTAAAAACAAAACTTACATTGTCTCGAACATTTAACATACAATGTCTCAAAAATTGGACTGGCCAGTTTCCCTCTGTCTACCTACTTGTACAAAATAAAACAAAATTGACCGTACATACCTTTATATATTGAGCAGCTGCTTGTCTTATAGTATTTTGTAGTTTAGCCTGCCTGGAGTTAGGTTCTGCTGGGAGTGCAACAATCTGTTTGCTCAATAGGTCAATGCCCTCAGCTAGTTTGCCAATACGACCACGCATTGCATTTACATCTTGTAGATTATATGTTGTTTCACCTTCGAAAAGACTTTGGCACATCTGCAATGAACATATTTTTGGTGTCCATGGCATAATGGGGCAGGATGTTACAGTGAATGTAATAATTGTGGGTATTTTGATTTCAATGCTTTGGTAGAAATAATTTTGTTTATTTATTTATAATTTTGTTGTAAGTTCGCTTACCACTGGAGAAAATAAATTATTCTTATTCTTTCACTTCAGGGAGACTAATTGCATATACATTGAGTTCCTCCAAAGCATATGCAAATTCTTGAATTCAGATATTAGAGGGTCAGATATCAGAGTGCCTTAACACTACATCTTTTGTCTAACATTTGACTACCTATCCTGCTAGAATAGGCCTGAAAAAAATTTTCATAATACCTTTTCATACATAGCAACTGCTGGTCTAGCCTGGTCTATTAAACTTCTCATCTGTTCATATGCAGTCATAAGAACAGTTTTAGCATTTCTATTTTCTTGAACCTGCTTCCTTAATTCAATAAGATTATAGCAATGCTCACAGAGACGAAGGCCATTTTTCTCATTGACTTCTTCTACTTGTGAAGTCTTAGGCATGGATGGATCTACTATTGTTTCTGAAAGTAAGACAATATTCAAATGTCCATAAAATATTTTCAAGAATATGACTATGGATACAGTGGGTTTTATTAAAACAATTCCTCAATTCCTTCCTCAATCGTTTCTAAAATGGAAACAATGTTATCTATAATCATTATTGACGGTAAAAAAAATATTAATACCACACTTACTGGCAATATTTAAGTCTAAAAATATAGAGCAGTCATGACAGAGAATAGATCCGCAAAGCCTACAATGGTGTTTTCTTCTAGTTAAACTAAATGCTTTAGCACAACTAGGACAGAGTTTTACTGATGAACCATCAAGCCATGGCACAACCTAAAAAGATGAAGTATATTATTGTAGTAAAGAAATATAATTATATATATATATATGACAGTGCCTGAAAATTCGCACTTTTTTGTACTTAAATAATAGTTATATATAAATTTATTCAAAAACTAAATTACTCACTTCCTGCTCATGTTGTTTTCTTTGGTTTGCCTCACTTGGCATGTTACACACTAACTTATCCAATCTGATTAATAATTTATTAGTCTCCGTAGCATATCTCTCCAATCTCGCAGATCGCACTGCTTTAAAATAGTCTGATGAACTTCTAGATAGACCTATCGTCTGTTCTTCAACGGGATAATTGTATTCTTGGGAATTAAACTTAAGAGCACGATCAAATGTCTCCTTCAGGTCTGATTCATCATTGTTTAAGATTATCTTGCGGGCTTTACCAAAAATTTCTTTCAAAGATTTAAGGATGTCTTGTTCTTCCTGGTGCAAACTTTCGAAATGAGTTGTGAGTTGACTGGCCGATTTTAGGTCGGCCTTACAAATAGGGCATAAAAATCCCTCTAATATTTCATCTTCACTAGCAGCTGCCATTATTTCACACTTACTACTCACAGTAAATTGAATTTGTCATTATAATTTAATTTGTTTAGATCAATTTTCATTCATACACCCACTGCCACTTTTCATTAATTAGATGAAACGTCATAAAACGTTTTGTTATTTGTTTTAACTTCAAGATCAAAGTACATAAGATGTTGCAATAACAAAACGCGGCGAGACTGCTGTTAAAATATATATTTAAAATATTCCACTATTTATTTTTATACTACTTTAGTATATAATAGGAATAATTTTCTTCATCTTATGCTTTATCCCCTATAATTGGGTAGCCAGAAAAATTCAAGTGTCAAGATGGTATATTTTCAATTTTCCACCCGAATTCAACACATTACGTTTTTAAAGAATAAACTGAACGCTACACTATATCTTTTTTTTTTATGGGAGAGGACAAGGCAAACGAGCATTCGGGTCACCTGATGGTAAGTGATCACCGCCGCCCACGACCCCATGCAACACCAGAGGAGCCACAGGAGCGTTGCCAGCCTTTAAGGTGGAGATGAAGGGCACCGGGGCCCGGCATTACCTAATGCGAAACACAGTGGCAAGGGCCACTACTTCACGCCGGTTTTAAAAAATCTTGCCAGTGTTACTCTAAAACAACTTAAGATTCAAAACAAATGTGTAGATAATCATTTGCTTTTTACAGATTTGTTCATTAGCTTTTACCAAATAAATCACAGAGATTAAAAGGAAAACACACTATTAAAAAAAACTAATAAAAAAACACAATAAACTTAATTTTAAGGAAAAAATAAAACACAAAAGTTACATAACAGATTTCATATATTCAGTGATATTATTGAACAATTCTTTTAACTCTTTCAACATATCTTCAGTTTCTGGCCAATTCTGTTTTTCGACCGCCCTTATAACAGCTTGTCCGGTTAAACGGGCCGAAGAAAGCTGTTGATTCGCTTGTATATGGTCTTTTTGTTCAGCTTCTTGTCGCGCTTTGATACTGTAATCTAGTAAATGTTCCGCTAACTCTATCACCTTTTTACAAGTGTCGGGATTGCTTGACCAATTACTACTCTGTAATGAAATGTTGCTATAATATATAATACGGTCGATCTGTTGGGGCCACCGTGAAGTTACATTTTCTAAATTTAGGCGGATTATACACTAAGGAAGTAAATAATCATAAGTAGTAAAAAATCTTAAAATGTAATCTATGCCATTTACAGTTAACTTCAGAGCAGCCACAATTTATCTTTATTAATAAGTAGATTCCAAATGTATTATGGTTGAATAATAATATATATTAATATGTTTTTATTTTTATAAAGTATTAACGATTGATTAAGTTATCTTTATTATCATGTGTTAGGACACCTGTTTATACACATGATAGTTGTATGTTTGACACTCAAGGATTATATTAAAATTGTTTTTATTTCTCCGCCCTGGTAGGTAAAGCAACACGTGGCGTTAAGTTCCGCCACTCAACACAACATGGAGTATCTTTTTTGTTTTTTATATGGGAGAGGACAAGGCTAACGAGCGTTCGGGTCACCGCCGCCCACGACCCCATGCAACACCAGAGGAGCCACAGATGCGTTGCCAGCCTTTAAGGTGGAGATGAAGGGCATTACCTAATGCGAATCGCAGTGGCAAGGGCCACTACTTCACGCCGGTTTTAAATGTCGGGGGTGGTATTAAATCCGGTCGAGTCTGCCCATGCGTGTTGCCATTACTGGCGACGTGACTCTACCACACGTACTTTAGTCGCCTCTTATGACACCGACAGTACCAGGGTGATCCTATTCTAAGCCGGGACCACACTCTTAACGCTCGTTTCCAGTAAGTGTAAAAATTTCCATAAGTGAGATTTTATACATGCATAGTACTAAGTAGTGAGTGATGTTTTTCTCACCTGCGTAAATCCCTTATAAGCTTTAAGTAAACGTTGTCCTTTCAACAAATATGTCGGACTTAAATCTGAATATAATCGCCATATTTCAGGTTTATTTTGATGAATAGACGATATTCTACCAAATAACTCCAAAGCGCGTTTTCTTAATCTGTGTAGTGTAAATAAGTAAATATTAGTTTATGATGATGATGATGATGATGATATATATTCAAAATTGATAGAGCATGATAAAAGTAGAATTTAATTCTAACATTATTATTAAATACACTGCGTTCCTCTTCATTTCGTTCACTTTCTGTTTCTGAAGGTATTGGGTGTTGAGTGGTGGAGCTTTGCCTCCACATTAGAGCGAAAAAATAAAAATATGAATTTAAATAAATGTTGCATTTCCTCCTTACAACGTTTTCTAAGATATTTGTTTAATAATCATACCTTTAATATAAAAATAAAATTAACACTAGAAAAAGAAATAAAAACCATTACCTAGCAGCACTGTTGCCATCCGCATCTTGTATATCCTGAACAATGGCTTTCACTAAAAGGGACAATAAATCAATATCCTCGTATTTTTGCTGTAAATCAAGTATCCTGTGGCATCCTCGGAGGACGTCTTCAAAATGGCCCGTATCTATACTTACTAATATTATGTTTTCCCATAACTGGAAATATAATAGAAAAGATGTGAAACAGGTATTTAGAGACCATATCGTATAGTGCTCTGTTCTCTCTGACTATGCTAGGGAAAAAGCGTAAAATAAAGTTAAATTATATCGTTTTTTTCTGATATTACTCAAACAGCAAGATAATATATAACAAGGCACAAAACTTACTTTCCAATTATCATAATTAAACCTCAGAGCCTCCATTAGAGCTCTGTACGCCCTGTTCTTATCCCCTTGTTTCACATACACTTTCGCCAAATTATTCCACGCCTCAAATGTATTCGGTTGCAAATATGTATATCTTCTATACGCTTTCGCTGATACTTCCCATTTTTCTGTTGTTAGAGCTGCGTAGCTGAAAAATTATATTTAAATTTAATGTCATTTTTTGATATACAAATAACGTACGTTGCGTTTCGCCACTCGACATGCAAAGACTTAAAATTAGGCAGTAACCTACTTGCGGGATGGAGTGTTAAAGAAAGTAAAAAACAAATAAACTACACAAATAAATTTAGGAAATTTAAAGTCAAATCATAATTTATAAAAATAAATAAATTATGTTTTAGATAAGCAAGATCATTCCTTCGAAAAGCACATCTTGAATTGGGTTGATTATAATTTGCGGGAAGGGAAAAATTTATGGCACATCATTACTATACATATTTACAATTTGATTATTTACTTTCCATCCATGATTGAATGACAGATCCTAACGCTGCATAAACTTATATTGAGAGAAATCACTTTGAGTATGATATTAAAAAATATTCATACATTTAAAATAAATAGTTCTTACCCCAATCTCAACCAAACACTCTCCTGTATGGAATTAATTTCGACCGACTTCTCATAATGTGGAATACACTCTACATACTTCTTGTGATCGTAGAGGAAGTTACCCCAGTGACGTTGAGCTCTACTACTTTTATAATTGGAAAATTCCCACGCCTTTTCATACCATTTTATGTCGTCTAAAATATTAAGGTACAAATTTATTTATATAAGTGGCAAAACATAAATAAAACTCAAGGGGTCAGCAGAGAACATTGCCTTTGTCGCTCCGTACTCCTAGAATATCCCACCAGGGATACAAAAAAAATTTAAACATCTTTTTAAAATTTTTCTCGCATGGAGCAGGGCAAGCAGAGAGAGCCTAGTGTTAAGAGTCTTAACACTAGGCTCACTAGTTAAGTCCGCTGGGGACTTTACGCAAAATTACGAAAGGATTCTAAGTCGACAGTGAAGCGAAACTCGGCGCGCTTTGTCTCGATACAAGAGCAAAGAAATGAAAATATTTCATGTCCTCGAGGGGGGAATTAAACCCAAAAACCTGTAAATTGGCCTCGAATTTTATAAAAAACCTCACAAACATTTTGTAATTCGAATTTAGATATTTTAATAACAAAGTAGTCACAGTCAAATGTATTAAAAATAAAATATAAATACACACTTGAAGAAATAAATTAATAAAAAAATATATTGTTACAAATCACAGAAGCTACTGGTACGGACAGGCCATCTATAGATCAAGGCCATATTACATCATATTATTTGTTTTGAGACAGCAATCTGTGCCCGCAGTCAGAGTTACCTTGTTAACTTAGAATGTACCATACACAATTCTTAGTTATTCCCATTTAAAAACGCGGGCCGAACCGCAGGTAATAACTAACATTAATATGAAAGTAAAATAATAAAAATTATCACCTGTAGCATCACCAAGTAGACAGTACAGCTTGACAGTTGGTTCAATGTCTATCTGTTGCTGAATTATTTCTGCCGCCTTTACAATAAACAAAAATAATAATAATTAATAATCATAACAATATTTTTTCTCAAATTGAAACAATTTAAATTTGAAATTAAGCAACTGAACTTTGGTAGATTGACTATTTTTTTTTCACTACATTAGTATGCCGAGTCTGACTTCAAATCAATTGCAATTTAAGCATAATACTTAAGTAAAAGTACCAAAATAATAAAATGGTAATTTATATAAGAAAATACAGCATAGAAATATATATAAATAAAAAATTATAAAACAAACACATATGTTCTAGACATGAAATAATAATAATGAAATGAAAAATTAATTCAAAATAAATAAAATATTAGTTAGTAATA
Source organism: Heliconius aoede (assembly GCA_037355905.1). NCBI lineage: Eukaryota > Metazoa > Arthropoda > Insecta > Lepidoptera > Nymphalidae > Heliconius > Heliconius aoede. Next base: position 1,623,066 of record JBAIZZ010000342.1, on the reverse strand, counting down.
ATAGTCCCAAACAATTCTTCAATTTAAAAAATTATGACCCTTATTTCTTATGGAACCGCAAATCCTATTACAATGACATGTTATTGATTTCTAAAGTAATGGAAAACTTAAAAATTATTCTTTTCCGCCAGTTACCTTATGCCTTAATTGCAACATAGTATAGCACACAATGACATCCTCCCACAGTTGTAACTTTAGGTATTCCTCTAAAGCTGCCTTAACTAGACCTAGACTTAGATACAAATCTGCCAACTGCTGACGCCAGTTCCAAGCTGGGGGCAGTCCTGTTGCCCATAAGTAGGAGAGTCTGTAAATCATGTATTTTTTTAATTAAAAAAAGCAGGTCTTTATATAAAACAAAAATGAGTATCTGAGATTGGTTCTTCTCAGATCTTAGATCATTTCATTTCTTCACGCTGGTAACAAGGGAAAGCATAGTTGACTTCCGCCACTCATTACGTTATGCCTCGAAAAATTCGGCGTAAAGTAAGAAACAGAGTGTCTAACACTATTCACTTCTCTGTTCCCTCTACTAAAAAAAACAATAATTATATCTCACCTGCTTGTATTGGCCACACCAGATTTATCATTAACAATTGTTTCACATTGCAACATTGCCCTTTCCACAGTTCTCTTATGACTTGCTTCCAATTTGCATCTTATTAACAAAATGGCCACCCGAGTCGCCCACGGCCCTTTACTTTGAGATAAAATCGCTTCTGTATATGGCTGTAGCTCTTCCACCATTAAATCGTCTTTTGGCTGGGATTTTTGTATATATTGCCTGGAAAATTTGTAATTAGGATTGAACTTTTGTACGGGCCATTATGGTGCATAGGGTAATATCTGGGTGTATAAAGGAACTCTCTGTTCAATCTAAGCCCAGGGGAATGATTATTCATTCTGGTAGGCATAGAGTGGTGTTGGAATCTTTAACTTAAGATGAAAGGAAAAGACTGTCTTGTAGCTTTATTCCCTTTTCCTCTGTTATGCAGGAAGAAACCATGAAGCTGCCTTCTATTTTTTTGCCCTTATCAATTTAGATTTCATTAAAATAATAGATATAAACTTACACATTCAACAAACAAAGTGTTTGTTCTAAGCTTGGCAAATCTGCTTGACTAATCTTCTCATTGAATGAAATCTTATTAAGTCTTACATCATCTTGTAGTTCTACATCTGTGGGAAGATCTGAACTTCCATGGCTCTCTTCTGCAGATGGCCGTTCCAAGTTGTCATCAAGTTGACTGGATAAAGCAAGCTGGGGCAAAGTATTCTGTTGAAACTTAGTACGCTTTCCAAGTACACCTGAAAAATTGATATAAACAAAAAATAAATATATAGACAAAATTTTATCTTCATTATTTATTAAGCTAAATATGTGTTAAATATGACTGAGATGATTAAGGCTTTAATCACCACTTATTTATAGAAAAGAATTATTTTACTTTCTCAGCCCTAATAGATAGTTCTGGCACTGATCAACCAATGTTTAGAAAATCAAGTATTAAGTGGGGAACAGAATAAAACTTAATACTAGATGCTCTTTGCCTAAAACCTGGAAAAGATCTATTTAATACATAAACTTATACACACATACGCACACACCCACGCACGCACATACACAAATCTAATTTATTTTTAATATGTATTTATATATATTTGGTGTAATTAATTTTGCAATAATTCTGTACTATTTTTGGAGTGGGGAATTAATGATTACAACACAGTTTTTAAATTAAAGTAGTCATTATGTATCACATAAGTTCCAATATATATTTGTTTAATATTTTATATTTTTTTTTATGAAAATGTAAAATCAAATTCACCTGTTAATTCTAATTTTAATCCAGCCAATTCTCTTGCCTTTAACAAATATTGTTCAACTTTTTGTATCCTCCCATACATTAAATAAGCTTGTGCTATTTCCAAATACAATAATATCTTAAGTCTTGGATTTTCTAACCCTTGTGACTCATTGTACAGCTTTGCTATCAAAAGCTCTAATTCTTTATATAATGTTGCACTTGTATCTTCTAAAGCTCTTTGATGAGTTACTTTACATCGAAAACACCACCAGAGATTTAGCTAAAATTTGTAAACAAGAAAAAAATTACAGAAAAAGTAATGACAGAATTATTTTGTTTTATATGATGAAACTTTTATAGCATCTTTTAAAGAAAATTACATAAAAAAACCCAGGAAAAGACTTAATTATCTTAATCATATTTATTTAGTATAAATTCTTTTTTGAAAACCTGATGCTTTGAACACTTTCGAGTAGTCACTTTCCAAAAATTTATTTACTGAATATAAACATACACAATTATTCCAGTTAAATATTATTTATGTAGTTTCATTTAATATAAAAATTAATAACTCACCAAATTTTGGTTGGCAGAATATAGTGCATTGAATAATTGTAAAGAAAAATATAACAATTCTGGATATAATATATTAGTGTACAAAGGTTCCGAATCTCGCTGCAATTTATTAAGAACATCAATTGATTTTGGCCATTCCACCCCTAAAAGATCTTCTAAGACAATTTCCTTGGGATGTGGACTCCAATTTTTTTCACAAAATAATAAAAACAAATTAATGGCGGTCTGTAGAATTTTCATTTCACAGATATCATTATCACAATGACTCTTTATTTTGTTATCGAGTGCCTCATTTTCCAAATCACTATTCAAGATATCTTTACATAAATATTTTTCACCTATTTCCCATTGTCCTGACCACAGTTTTTTTAAAATATCTGAATCTGAAACAATACACACGTTTAGATATTAATAATTCACCAAAATTAAACTTAAATAGTATTGTAAATATGTTAATTACTGAAAATACCTGTGTCACTTAATTGACAATCAAAATTACATAAATACAACATAGAATCTTCATCTATTCCCATATTTTTATATTATACATAAATTTTGTATAAAATAAATTAACAATATATAAGTCCCAAAAACTAGTTACAAGTAACCTCTAATGCCAAAACATGTGTGATAAGTGATTGACTTTGACATCTAAATTCTAAACTTTGTCAACAATGATAATTTATGACATAGCGCAATATCATTATTTTATGTAAAATTAGGGTACTTTAAAAATAATTTTTCTTTTTAGTTCATGGTGGTAAAAATAATATTCATCATTTGAGAAAGATATATTTTAGCCTGTTGTTTCTGTTGAGTGCAGAGCTCAACACGCAATGCCTCCGGAATTCGGCAGAAAGTGGGGAACTGAGTGTCTTAACACTATGTTCTCTCTGCTTACCCTGCTATATTTGAGATACAGCGTGAAGCCGATTTGAAAATCGATGATCATCGGGTATCTCGACAGGAAACATTAATCTATGGTATGCTTTTTTGGGTAGACAGCAATGAATAATCTGTGTTCTATGGCCACCTAGCGAGTCTGTAGTGATGGTGGGTGGGTGTCGTGTATTTTTAGGTTAAGGAATAAAAATATGAATTTTTGAAATTTATAACAAAACTTGACCAAAAATGAAATATCATTATAAAATGGAATCAATACTAGTTTTATCTGCAGTTCTATGCGCATTATTACTGTTAAAACTAATATATAATTTGCGGTAAGTAGCTTAAGGTTATAACACTTTCCCGCCTCACAAGATGTATCTATAGTACAAAAAATCTTTTTATCAGGTCGACGCTAATTTGGCGAGTAAATTGTTGGTTCTGCAACCATAACTTTTGGGTAAAATATATCGAGCGAAATTCCTGGTCCTGTCCAAAATGTGAACAGTACAACGGATTCACTAAGGTATTTTTAAAAAATATATATTTTTTAATAACTAGCTGTTATATGTGTTTATTAATAATAATCGATTGGTTTTAGGATGGAGACTACAACAAAGTATTAAACACAGGTACAGAGCAAATTTCTAAAAGTCCTAAATTATTCCAAAGAAGCCCACCCAAAAATGGCCTCTGCAAAATGTGTAATATAAACCAACAGCTCAAGGTGACACAACTCGCAAATTTTGTTCCTATGAATGAAAATAATTATGATAAAGAAATTGAATCATACAGGTAACTGCCAAAAGTTATGTAATTATTTTTACTTCTCTAGAACATTACCTTAACATTTGGCTTGATTTACCTTATCTTATTTAAACAGTTTATCAGCTTTGTAATTATTAGTTTATCAGCTTTTTATGTTTTTTAAATACAAAAACATGAAGTATTAATTGCACATTAGTAAAATGTTGAAAGATTTTTAAATATTAAGCTTAAGACTTATTATTTTTCCAGGAATCGGCTAGAAAAAGCCTATAAACTATGCAGTCCATGTAAAAATATTTTGCAAGTGAAGTTGCATAAAGAAAAAGAAACATTATTAGATTCAAAGCTTTTAGAAACAAGGACCACAGATAAATTTGACATAAAAAAAGAAAAACAAAAGGAAATAACCAGAAATATAAACAATGTATCCAATAAATTAGGAATGATAATTTTTATATTAGTAGCAATCGAGTGCTACACAAGTGCTATGAAGCACAAAGCGTTACACAAGAACACACATTTATCTAACACAATATATAATATAAAACAAATTCTGTACAACCTCATAGTAAGAATTATTTCCATTGTGAAAATGAAGACATTACTAACATTCCCATCATTAGAAAATTTTATTGACATAAACAATATTGTAGATAGAGACATATTTACGAGTTTTAACTCTGGACTAAATGATTTGACACAACTAGTATTAGGTGGCTTCGTATGTTTAATACAAATTATTGGACTTTTTACTAACAAAAGTAAATCAAATTATAGTATGATTATTGATACATTGTGGATTATATTTGAAGTGACTTGTATAGGACAAAGATATGTGAAAACAGATGCTTTATTAATGAGCTTAATTAAGGTGAGTTCACATAACATAATAAAAACTTAATGACCACATTGCAAATATTTAATAAACTTTTCTGTAACACTAATATATTTAAAATACAATTTTTATTTACAGTTATCAAGTGTGGTGGCAGTATTGGTTGTATATAGAAGTATGAATAAAACTGTTAAAATTATAAAAAGAAAAAATATTACACCAAAGAATTTAAAGAATCTAGCAAATGGTTCCCCGAAAAAAATGGTTCAGGAAGACGATATTAGTTCTTTAGATACAGATGATGATGTATCACTTACAAAATTTGGCTTGCACAATTTTACAGATTCTTCAAATGACACTCTCAGTCCTATAAATAAAAGCTTGATGAATGGTAGATCTTTTACCCCTAGAAGTGACAGTATGTGGGTAAACCCTAAATTAAATTCGACTTTCAGTGTTAACTCTGTGACAACTACTAGCCCTAATCTTTTATCAAACTCAGTGTTTGTAAAACCTTCCTTTAATAAGTATCAAAAATTGGCACAAGATTCTGATTCCGATATAGATGAGAGCATAATAAGCTCTTTATGCATAAGTAGTCCAAAAAAGAAAAGTTCTAAAATGAATCCTGTGTTTGCCTTACGCAAATTTACTGCCACACCCAATTTTGTGGCACCTATACCTTTGAATAAGGCACGGCCATTGATTTCTCCAAGTAAATTGGGTCATACAACTTCGTGGGTGGCTGGAGGATACTGGGGCACGGAAGGAGAAAGGCAGATTTTCAATGTAAACGTCAGCCGGTCTTCCAGCCAGAGTTCAGGGTTCGAATCTCAGGCATCCAGTATGAATCAGAGGAATATATTTTCCCAGCCACCATCTTGTGAAGGGTCTGTGTGCGGTGAACAAGATAGGCTATCAGATAAGTGTCAGAATTTCAATGTACTGGCATTTACTCCTATAAGTACTCCGGTGTTCCCTCAAATGCAATACAATAGCCATGTTCAGATCCCTCAGCCGAGGATGCCCAAGACTTTTGTATCCCAGAATGTTTTCCAACAATACTCCCCAAATAGTATATTCAAGGCCCCTGTAGGGTCCCGACTGATCAAACTGCCTCAAGAAAACATCACACCTCACTAGTGTTCAACCGCTAGTCACTAATAACTTTTGACTAACATATTTTTATATTCTTTGAGCGTTTTTTTGTCTTTTCTTAATAAAAATCCATAAACTGCCATTATGTTAAGATATATTTGTTAAGTTATCATGCGTTAGTTTTAAGCGGTTATTAGTTGTTAAGTGTGAACTTAGCTGTAAGATTTGATCTCGTGCTGGTGACGGCGATATGAAAGCATTAAGAATTATTGAATTGTTACGATTTTTATATGGACGTCACTGTCCTTATCTTTACAACAAAATGTGATATTTAAAGACTTAGTAATTTTTGCAAAAAGTGAGAAAAAAAAATGATTCTTGATGTTATCATTGTTTTGATTTTGTCATCTTATAGTGAAAACTTTTTGTGAAACTCCTGAAATAATAAAATATATAAACATTAATAAATTTCTTCATTATTGCAATGATTGCATGATAACATGATTCATGCAATGAATGCTTTCTGAAATAATTGGGGATATAAGTTATTATGAGTAAAAATATTATTCAAACAGAAAACATATACTCAGTAATAAATATTACGTTTGATTGTAAACAATGGCTGTAGGTTCGACCTCCACTCGGGGAATGAATAAATTGAAATTATGTTCATTTCCCCACTCTAGTAGACAGCGCGGCGTTGAATTCTCACGTCACATGAAAAATCTCGGAGATCGGGCGTGAAGTTGAGTGGCCGTCGTGGCGCAGTGGCACAAGGGGCGGGCGGCACCGCAAACGCGACGGTTGTGGGTTCGATTCCCACTCGAGGAAGTGAATTATTTTTTTACGTTTATATTTTCATTTTTCTTCGCTCTGGTGTCCAAGCAAAGCGCGTTGTTGAGTTCTGCCACTCAACACGCCTCCAGAATTCAGCAGAAAGTGGGGAACGGAGTGGAGTGTCTTGACACTGAGGTTCCCTCTGCCTACCCTCCTGTGTGCGGGATACAGCGTGAAGCTGAAAAGTTGAGTGGAATCTTAAGGTTAAGATTCCACTGTCTATCTCATTATACTGAAAACAGTGTGAATCTGCAAATATCTATATGGTAATCAAACCCATTAAATCAATGCGGAAACACTCACGAATTCCTAGCTTTTCTCTCCGACCTCTGTAGATACTGACACGGCATCGGCGGCACATATGTATCTTCATAGAGAGTGGAAGAATAATCAGGGGTGTCGGCGCACGCCCACTCACTTTGCAAGACATTTTTTAAACCCCACTCAGTTACGTTACCCTGAATTTTAGAAATGTTTTAACGTTATTACTGAACTTTTTAAACACAGTCTGAACAAATACCTTCGCCCTTCATGTATATCGTTATTTATAATAGATAGTTATTGATAATGGAAGCAGAGGACCTAGTGTTGATACAAATTCTTATTAAGCAGAGGATCCCAACGTTATTGTTTAACCAGTACCAGACCACCTGGTCTGGTAAGGAAACATCAAAAAGTATAAAAATGTCCAAAAATGGGAACTGAACCAATAATCATCGCGTGTGCAGTGAGACATGTCTCAACAAGTGTTATCTGAGTTTAAATATTTAAAAATACAAGCCTTTATAAAAAAAAATATAAATAAAAACAAGTAAATAAACTGGCTTTTGTTAATTTAAAAAGTATTTATATCGATACAACAGAAAAAATAAATGATGTATAAATTTAGGCATGCGAATAAATTAAATATCTATTCAACAAGAATTAAAATTATTATTAAATTAAATTTAAATTATTAAAATTAAAATTATTAGTCCATATTTTTTTAAAGATAGATTTTTGAAGATATTTTGAATTACAACTGACATACAAAAATATAATTACAATTTCAGAGTTCCTCTTTAAAATATACATATTAAAACTAGCGGCACCTAAAATTGCCATATTTTAAAAATATTTAGTTCTCTAAATATATAAAGATATATGTTGTTGTGTATAATCTAAAGCGCAATACATACAAAACACTTCATAAGATCCGGTTGAGGGTAAAACTGATGAGCGCTTCGTTTATAATAACGCATGTTCGGTCCGCACAGAGGTTTCGGCAGGTGTTTGTAAACGAGATCTGTCGTTGTCGCGAAATTGCCACAGCTATCGTGACTATCGTGCCTTGTTATGGAATGCACGTTGCCCTGCCAAAGTTTCAAATTATTACTAGAGATTGCAAGCTTATATATAATATAATATAAATAAATGAGATTGATCCCTGTTGAGGCCAATCGTGACGCAGGTTGTGGGTTCGATCTCAACTCGAGGAAAATTTAACATTGAATATTTTCATTATTCTCTTGGTGCGATCTGATATCAATGCAAAGTGCGTCGTTCAGTTCCGTCACTCACCACTCCTTGCCTCGAGAATTCGATGGAAAGTGAAGGATGATAACTTACCTGTAAACTATTTAATTTATTCAATCTAAAGTCTGGTTGTCTAGATTCTGGTTTCAGTTTTTCATAATCGATGTATTCCTTAGGAGCAAAATAGAAAGTGCCTCTTTTTGGACATTCAATTCTATCTTCCACCCAATTGCCTTGAATTTGTTAGTGTTTTGCTTATAAACTTTCAAGTTATATTTTATACGGCTTTGTTAGTAAAAAATCAATTTATCCTATATAAATAAATCCTATATAATAAAATTTCCAAGATTCTTTGATAACTTTTCAATCTCGATAAGATAGACACTCCACTATGAGAAATGTTTATCGAAACTACAAGCACGATGGATGACCATGGGTTCTTGATTCTCACACAGCGGACTGTTTATGTTTTATATTTATGTACCTCCTCAAGGAAAGACCCTACATACATTATCCGAGATCCTATATGCGATGTAAGAAAAGAATGGTGAACCAGGGGATATTTTAAAGACTTTTAGTCTTCAGTCGATTATACAGATATTTGTAACTCAATTTGACAATTTTTAAATCTTATCCACTTTTGGTCATAAATATTATTGGTCTTGGTGATCATGTGTGGTTAAGATTATAGAGGCTATAATCTTTACCACACATGATCACCAAGACTACCGTACACTACTACACGTAACTACCGTACTAGACTACACATAATACAGTACACACATGTAAGTACATACAAGACAAGTTTGTTTAAGATGTGGACTAAAGAAATAAGAAAACTCTAAGCAATATCAGATTAATAAGTCAACAACAGATTGCCATTTAACTATACTATAATTATGATTATATGTAGATATATAAAAAACATCAGCTTCCCCCTATCCCACACACAGCAAGTAGACAGAGGGAACCTAGTGTTAATACACTTCAAAATAATTACCTAATAATACTCCTGTACAAAAGACTGGCCCCGGCCTTAAAGCTTTAGCTATAGCCTCAGCTCGAGTTGGAGACTTTGGTCTTGTACTAATAGTAGTCATAATTTTGATAGATCTGATGAATTCTGAACTTATAAAAAAATATGTATATAGTTGTATACAATGTTTGATTGACAGGATTTAAAGTTTGAGTTTATTATCTATGATTATGACAATCATAAGGTTTTATAGTTGTTTTGAACAAAATTTGCAGGGATTTAAAGGGAGTTTATGTGAGTGAAACAATGATTAAGAAATCCATCCCAAAGTATTTATATCATTATTTATTATATCCCAAACTTTATATAATATGTTACATCTTAACTTTTAGACATTAAATAAATTCAACCACTTTTTAACTCACTATAAATTAATTAAATATTCTAAGTTATGTGTACTTGTTTTATACATATATATATTTATTTTAATTAGTATCAAATAAAACAAAAATCAAATTGATCAAGTTTTTTATTTTTCCCGTACTATAATAACAGTAAGAAAGCAAAATTCTTATATGCCAAAGAAAACAATTTATAAATATATAAGCAAGCAAATGTGTAACTTTATCTATTGTAATATATATATTATGAAAAAATATTTAAAAAAAAATCTTTTTAACATTCTCCAACAACATTAGCTTTAAGTAAAATAAATATTTGTTTTATCTAATCAGTCTCCATGGGCAAATTTAATGTTGGTTTAGGAAGTACATTTAAAAGTGCAAGTAATTGGCTTTGAAATGGACCTGAATTTGTCACAATATTCTTCATATTAATTTCAATTTCAAGTAGATCTTGATTTATTATTTCCATATTCTAAAAAATACAAAAAAATTAAATTTCGAGGAAGGCGTTAAGTACATGAATTAATAATAAACAGTACTTATTTAAGAAATTGGAACAAAGAATAAAGACATGAATAAGAAACAAATTTCTAAAATATATATGTATATATACATTATTAATCTTTTATATATAATGATATTAATATTTAATGATAATGATAATAATATTTTCCAATATATTTAATTTACCTTTTTCATAGATATGTAAAGATTCTTTAAATTTTGGTCATTATTTCTTAGAATTCCACTAACGTTTGATTCCAAGTCAGACATCATTGATGTTATTTTGCATATATATCTTGACTATTTAATATATCAATAAAATAAATGGATGTATAATAAACTCAAGAAATGAAAATTTAAATGATATGAATAACGTCAATCCAAGTTGCGGTAAGCTTAGGAATACTGTTTCATTATTTGAAGTAACGTTCGGAAATAACATCGTTTTATGATTTATTTCTTTTATCATCGTTTTATGCGTTATTCTTACATGCTACTATTTTTATTTCATTACACATTGATGATTATTTACTTCATCAAATGTACTATAAATATAATTATTTTTTAAATATTAAAAGTTTAATTTATAAATATTTACCAATTTAATTTCAAAACGTTCTTACATGACATTGACGTAAGAATATTGTAATGTCAAGTTCAATAAAATCGACTGTCATCTGCAGTAAATAGTGGCCCCGTGAGAATTTATAGCCAATCCGGATCTTCTTGCAGGTTTTTCTTGTTAGCTGATTGGTCAACCACTCGTATCCTGTTTGTGCGACGTCAATGGGAACAAGGACTGCAGTAGCAAATACAGAAATGAAGATATTTAAAATAATTTCGTAGAAATTAAATAATATTGTGGTTTTGTGCAATATATACTGTAAATATAAGACGAGTGTATGTGCCTTTTTCAAGCTATTGTGTGGTGCTAACAATATAAAATTTTCTCACAACAATTTACGCTATTTCCATTTCAACTAGACGTTATTTTTAATCGGTTATTGCCAAAAATATTGATTTTATATTATTGATTTTATATTAATGATATATTCATGTGTAATATGCTGAATTACACAACCTAAAAATTAAACTTAAATCCCAATTTATATTATATTGTTGTAGACACGATCTTGTTTTCTTAGTGTGTCATGACTAGTCTTTTTATTTATTTAAGCTTACATCCGCTTATATATCGTGATTTCTGACTTTAAGCACATCATGAAATGCTTTTTCTACATAATATATTTAATTACTATTTCAATAAATACAAGATATATATTTTTATTCTCTTAGTTTATTGTAAATTAATTGAGAATAGAAAATATGTTTCATAGTTTAGTTTCTGTTTTTATTTCGTGGTGTAATTTATAATATTATTTTATTAAAACTATTTAAAATGTACTTCTATAACATTTTTTTTTGGACCAATTTGTTGAAATTTTTATCATATGATATCTGTAGTATTATATATTATAACTTAGGCTATCCAACCGCCATTGATATATAATATTAAACTTCTTAATAATTAGAATATATTTTAAAGTTCGACACATTCCGTCTAATCCCATAATGTAAGAACATACTAAGAAACAATGAAAAAAACAATATATTTTTTTATAACCAGAAAATTAATTTTGACAATATTCATATAATTTTTTATATTACTTATTTTACCATATTGCAAATGTATGTTACTTAAAAAATTTCTTGTCATGATATATTCTTTAAACCAGTGAGTAAGCTGGACAAAAAGTTGTCTTCGTCAGAAGTCAAAAATATTTTTATGATTCAATCTTATTTTAAGAATTTGAGTAAATCTTGAGAATAAAATAAAAAAATGTTTTTAATACTTGCTGTTGTAATATAAAAATTGGTCCTCAAACATTATTTAGACTAAAATAATGTGTATCTCCTCTATTTATTCATGATATTTTACCGTTCATGGTTCAAGAGTTCTATATATATAGGGAAATCCACAAAATTTTATCTCATTAAAAAACTACTTGTGTTATTAAGAGAATCATCATTTAGAATGCATTTGGCTAGCAACGAAAAGAATAGACCGCATTAGGTGGCAGTAGTTTGCGGGCGCCGGCCGGGCTGGCGTCGCGACGTCGCGCCCCTACCCCCCCTACCTCTCTCGATCCCACTTGTTTCGCTCTCTTACAACACAACGTTTCTTTATTTCTTTTGAAAAAGGCTACGTACATTTATATTTTCAGTTGACAATGTTATTGTAATCAAATACGTCATGTCAGATCATGACGCGGAGTG
>JBAIZZ010000342.1:1523409-1610483 GCA_037355905.1 Heliconius aoede | reverse complement strand
AAGTGGATGGAGCCACTGCACAGAAGCCAGGAAGGCTGGAGACAACTGCGTAAGATACGTAGAAATAAAAAAAAAATACAAATTTACCCAACACTCGACCATAGTGTCAAGGTAGAAGTGTAAATATATTTCAATTATTTATTAAGTGTTTTCGATTGCACTTCTGTTGCATTGTCATTTATGTAGGTACCGACTTCCGTTATATTTACAATACAACTCTCCAATTTCACCCGACTTTCGCGGATTCTGTATTCGCATTCGTGTCACGAGTGCATCGTCAAAACGGCGCTATTGTCATTTCTGTCGTTGATATTTGGAGAATCTTGTTCTGGCCGGTGTGAACTGTCTTTTTCATTTATATTTCTTATAAATTAATGAATACTTTCCTTTAATTGAATTTGTTTCTATCGTAGCGTACTAAATTAGGAATTTTTTTAGGACCAATAACTTAAGATAAATCAAATATGCTTATTTCATTATATAACATTTGTTAGTCATCCATATTTTACAATTTAATCGTTAAACATTTAAATAATCGCGTTTTCGACCATGATTTTATCAAAATATTTGAATTTATAATAAATGTGAGTCACCATACTCAAACGTAAACCAATTTTATGTGTATCGTCAACCGTTAACGCTGATTAACTTGGAGTGCGCGTTATAAAAATTAATTAATAGAATCTAAACTAAGGAATAAACTATAAAATAGTATCGTCGATCGTGTGGTCACCACGCGTCGGTGGCCGCATGAATGAGCAAGCCCTCCCCCCGTCACCCCTTCTTCCCCCCCTCGCCCCCTCGGTTGTGAATGAAGTCCCCAGCGGCGCGTGCCTCGCGCTCACGCTCAGTCGCAACCAGACCCGCGCCGATACGCGAGCGCATGTACTCTAAAACTACGATTTTGACGTAACGAAAATTTATAAACGCGAGTATTTTGTGCTATAGTTGCTTATTTAAAGCCAAGGAAATATACAGCAGACATATTGCTTATATCGATTTATCGGTAGGCACTGATCGAGTGGATTTAACGCCACTTTTTACGAATATTACGTATTAGGTAAGTAATTAATAGCGAATTTTCTGCCTATCAGGTGAAGGTCTATTATGTCGAGCTAGCTGGGTGACACGTAGGCTAGATTCATTGAAAAATACAGTGGGTTTTAGCTGTGGGTGGGGTGCCCACGTTGTGTCGTATATGTGTTGGTACGTGGTACGTGTAGTACGCAGTCATGTCTTCTTCGGTATCGAGCGCGTTTTATTTGGGTATGGCGTTCGCTGTAGGTGTCTGTGTAATACTTTCACAAGTTAACTATTAACTATTACTTAATTTGCTAAGTAGAATTTTTTGTTGTGTGCTTTATTTAGGCTTTATTGAGTTTGCTTAGTCATTAATTAATTTAGAATTATAAGATCTTTTATTTAATATTTTTTTTGTAAATAAATTTTGATTCTATGGAATTTTACACAAATATGGAAATTGAAGAAATATTCACAGCAATAATTATAATCTGCTTAATATTATCGGGTACTAAAAAAGAGAAACAAATTTAAATTTAAATATAGTTGCTCACATACTTACATGTGTATATGTTTATACTTTTAAATGTACCATTTAATTTAATGAAATTGACATTTATAATGTTTTTCAAGTAAACGATAACGAGTGTTAGTTATTGTGCATAATCTAATTACAATTTACATATAAAATACGAAATTACTGATTATAAATTTATATTTGTTTTATGTAAAATACATGTTTTGCCACATAGAAAATTAAGAATGAATGAATTAAAATAAAGTACAATAAAAAAGTTGATATTAGTAAATTAAGGCAAAGCGCAGTGTTGAATTCAGCCACTCAACACGCAATGCCTCCAGAAATCTACGAAAAGTGGAGAACGGAGTGTCTTAACACTAGGTTCCCAGGTTCCTTCTGTATACCGTGCTACATGAGGGATACAGCGTGAAACTAGAAAACAAAATAATTTTTTATTAAAATTAAATTTGTTTTCTGAGCAAGCAAATCTCAGGAACTCGTTCGAATTGAAGAATTGTATGTTGGATAGAACGTTTATTGATGAAGTCAATAGGCTATATGAAATCACGTCAATCGTTTCTGTGTAACCCATTACACCTGCGGTCAGTTACCGGACTCTTAGAATGTGTCAGGTGTGTGTCAGGTGATATACCCATCTTTTGGTCATTTCCATATGACCATAGATGCGAAATTCTACGTAAAAAGTAGCATAAAAGAATATGTATGTTAAACAACTGCCACAACTTCTTTGACATATAAAACAAACATTTAAAGTATGAGAAACTTGTTGCTCCCAGCACTATGCTATAAGACAGATGCATGGTTTTCGTTTTAACATAAAAAACTGAAAACGGTCTAGGCGCCGACACAATGGGCCATTTATAAGGCGCTAAGGTACTACCTGAGAACAATTCGCAAGTTTTTCAAAAGCGATCTCTTCCAATATTAATGATATGCTATTGTTGGTGAAGCGTATCGATCACCTCGTGACACTCCATTAAATGTATGGTTTATCTGGAGGCATCTAGTTTTGAAATTTTGTGTGTTAATTATTTTGTTCTAGTTGATTGCTTTACTTTTGACCAATATAATATTATTATATTAAGAAACCGCAATGTCTCAACTCTTTTACATTTAAAAAATCTCAAATATACATGTGTGGTCCATTTAAAAAATTAATATAACATGAAATGTGATATAAAATTTTGTAATTAAGGCGCCATAATGTTTCATTACACCCATTGTAACAAAAATCGTATAAACTTTCTTAGTATATTGACTGGGCTACCTCGTGATAAATCGTAAAGTCGACGCACGTCCGGCCGTAGGGTTAATAAAACTGCCATCCATCATGGCGGGCCACCGGCGGATATTAAATTGACACGCCTAACTCCAACACTCTATCTCATTTCTCATTCATTATGACGGTATCACTGTATTACACTAACTACTTTACCGTACCACTCGATTTATATCGAGTGCAAAAACTTTATTGGAAAATAAAATCTCATCTCTATTAGTTACCATTTTACTTGTATCCGTGGTGAGAATAATTTGTAAAAAAAAAAAAGTTGTGAATGACGTCTTTACTATTAATGGAGGGTTTTTATTTGCTGACGATCCTTCATGAATAAAACTTTAATATGTAGGTAGGTACCTATAAGACGAACAACAAGATAGTTATAGCTGATAAATTTGGAGTTACGACACTTTTACCAATATACTAATAAAATTAATCAAACTGTCGTAAACGAAACAACTGTTGCTTCTACTGGAAATATTCGTTTCTGGATAGTCTGCGCGAAGATGTGAAGTCTGTTGACCCTTGACCTTCAGGTAAATAATACTCATGACGATGCAAAGCTGTCAGTGAACACTACATTCATTTGACACAAATGCATTAATGCAATAGTAAATGCAAAAGGCAAATTGATTTTATCTCCATGTCCTATTAAGTTCTATAGAATTTAAATATAAATTATGTTTTGTTTTTTGGTCTAATGATACAAGGATCGTGTAGTCTATACTTTAATTTTAGTAATATGTAATTAGTGTGTATCGTATTCTCTATTATAAGAGGCAATCACTTTTTGCTTGGAATCGGTGTGGTCCATATAAAGATTTATATGTCTTTCTCATATAAAATTAGGTATAAATCATAATTTATGTCCGCGTATTTAAATTACCATAATTGCGAGCCGTACCACACGGGTGGCGCGATTACAGGTTTTTTACGCGAGTTGAATTCTGAAGAAAGTGCTCAGCAGGTATCAGGCAAAAAGTTATAATGTAAAATATAATTGTTAAAAAAATATATTTCTTTACATTTATAATAGACAAATGCAGAGGTTCTCGATTAACTAACAAATTATACATCTTAGGTACGCGAGAAAAGGAGTAGACGTTTGCAAGAATAATATAGCTATATAATAATTTATAAAATAAAACTCAATTGATTTAAGTTAGTTTTTTATCTGTTGTGATTGTACTCTCATATTATATAGTACAGCTTGCACAGTACGCTGACTATCAACAGTCGGACGGCGTCGTCCGACGGAAATTAAATGGACACGCCCTCATTTCTTGCCGACACCGCGTCCACTGTACTGCGCTCCCGTTGCGTTTATTTCATTATATATTTATTTGTGTTTCCTAATTAGATTCTTTTTTTTTATTAATACTGTTTAATGTTAAATTAAGACACGGTTTCACGCTCAATTTCTTTTGGACATTATTGTGACAGTCGAAAGTTAATTTTGATTGCGGGTCTTCTGAAAGACGCGGCGTTGAGTTCTGTCACTCACTACGCAACGCCTCCAGAATTCGTCAGAAAATGGGGAACGGAGTATCTTAACACGAGGTTCCCTCTGCCTACACCCGGTTGTGTGCGGGATACAGCGTGAAGCTGATCTTTACAAAGACATAATGTATAAGTAAAAACTTATACATTATTTTCGTGTTTTGTTTATTCCATTGTAAATGAAATTACTTTTATAGGAAAAGTATTTTGGCTTGTTCATATTTATTTAAACGTTAATTCTAATTATGTTTTCATATGCCAATATATTGTTCCCCATATTCAGTCGAAATCTGGAGGCATTGCGTATTGAGTGGCGGAGCTCAACGCCGCGCTCCTTTACGGGAGCGAGGAAATGAAAACATTAAATATATCATTTCCCCGCGTGGGGATCGAACCCACAACCTGTGTGTAACATTTCTCACACTATGCAGGCTATATGTATGATTGGAGTGATTATAATGCAATGTATGTATGTATGAAGTTAAACGGCAAAACTTTTTTTCGAGACTGCAGATGTTTGGGCTGTCGGAAATGTTCCAAATACAGTACTTATAGTTAGTTATGTTAGGTTTTATTTCTGTTACATTCGTTTTGTTTTATTTCGATGCAAATTTTGGCACTCGCTTTAATTGCAGATCTAGAATATAAAAAGATTTATAAGATATATTGAAATTGATGATGATACAATTGGACATAATATATTTCATATTTTTGTTTAATGAAATGAATTTGAATTCGAGCTAAAAGTTTTTATAAAAACTGTGCATACACGTGCATATGTGCATACACAATGTATAATTAGAATGTAAATATATATATATATATATATATATATATATATGCACATTCTAATTATACATTTAATGGCGATTCTTTAACGTGCAGTTTTGTTATAATGAAGGTTTAATCACGTAAAGTGAAAGAAATGATAGGCACTTCCCACGACGTCGTACCAAGAAACATGGCGGGGTCCCGCTGTTTCCATTGACTCTGTCGTTGACTTGCCTTAAGACTTTTTTTTTTGTCATTTCAGTTGCTTTTTACACGAACTCTTTGTTTTAATTAATTAAGGAGAACGATGTACGTATGTGGAAACAGAAAACCGCAGTATAACTTTAATTCATATGAGGCTATTTCAAATACGATACTGTTTTGTATATTATTTGGAAATTTTCCTATATATATATATAAATATATATAAATATAAAAAAGTGAAAATGTTATATTACGTTGTATTGTTCAAAGAAAAACAGTGAGAGGAAGCGATAAATAATCTCCTTAGTTTATAAGATCGCACGATCTGCGTCCGCACCCTCTTTAAGGTTGTTTATGTTTAATATTAGGTCGACCACTACAGTATTTTTCTACTCGCATTTAGTTTCAAGAATATAGAAAGCTAAGAAGGTATCTCGTGGGAACCTTACACTAGAGCTTACATAAAAATATACTACAGTAAACAATTTTTATTACCAACGCTATTTACATTTCGTCGACGTTTCATTCAAATTTTTCAAACGGGACAAATAAGCGGAAGTCGAGATCGGAACAAAAGGTGTAGTTGACTTTTTAAGCTTATTAAGTTTTGTCCCTTCCGGATCAGCCCCTAAACCGGGGCGGGACTCATTCACGCGAAAACGGAAGTAGCATACGTTCGCCATACCGTTCAGTAATTGCTGGCACGGGCTCGTGTTTCCGGTTTGAAGTGCCACTAATAATAGAATCTTTGTATTTATAGAGCTACTTATATATATATTGTATAAATACTTGTATTGGACCGTATCGAAGTATATTACAAGATTTAAATATAATATTTGAGAAAAAACAATTGTAACATTAAAATTATTATTTTAGGTCTATCAAAATTGTCAAAAGTACTTCCTTAAAAACTGTGGACCATTCGTTTTTCGGGAGCTCTTGAGAAATCTTGGTTGTTTGGAAGACTCAATAGACTACCATAAGTAACTAATATGCGTTATCCTCTCCGACGAGCACGGCTCGTCCTGAGCTGTTGCTAGATCTGTTGATGATGAGTCAAGGGCATAGTGTTGTGTAATAAATTGTTATTCCTATTGAAATATTGCCGCGTCTAAAATCGGTACAACCTCGTAAAGCGCTTTAGCTCTGGCAACGTTCACTGGCTATCTTCTTGTATAAACTTGTTCATATTATTATATTTGCGAAATGTTTCACAACAGGAAATTTATATCTAAAAATAGGAAGTAACATCAGGATTATTATAGAGTGTAAAGATTCAATATCATGTTTACATACGCTGGAGCACAGGCGTGTTGACTGTAAACGCGACAGGTTGTGGGTTTGATTTCCGCTCGATGATATGAAATATTTAATATTTTTCTTCGCTCGTGTTTCGAGGCAAAGCGCGTTTCACTTCCGCCCCGTAACACTAAAATACTTCCAGAATATAGCAGAAAGTGGGGCATGGAGTGTCTTAACTCTAGCCTCCCTATGTCTGCCTTGCAACATGCAGGATACAGTGTGAAAAACTGCTAAAAAAAAACAGCATTGTCCGAAATAGTAAATTTCCCAGACAAATTCGGTAACCGCTCGGGGACCCATACAAAAAGAATAAAGAAGGATAAAGGTGAGGTGCTAATGCGTGTGTGTACTCATATCCGGTCCATCGGTGTCCGTTAATTGGTCTGCGTAAAAGGGATATCGTGTAGCCTCCCCCTTCCTTCCCCCCTTCGACCCCCCTCGCCCCTGGCTGACTTCCTCTCTTGTGACAACGGCAACAGGTCGAGATCACGACGCGCGGACACATTGGACAAAATACTCCTTAAAAGGTCTGATATCCAATTAAATGCAGCGATAACGCCGCCCGCTGCGCCAGTCTTTGATATATTCGTATAGTCACGATCGTACCTAATCGCGGTATATGCTTATTTGTTCCTCTTGCTAATAGTTTATATCAACATACTTCATTTAAACTTGTTTATGCGTTTCTTATGATATTCATATATTTATTATTTTGTACTAAATTTGCAGTTTAATGTGTACCTCATAATTATATAATGAA
Organism: Heliconius aoede; assembly: GCA_037355905.1. Lineage (NCBI taxonomy): Eukaryota > Metazoa > Arthropoda > Insecta > Lepidoptera > Nymphalidae > Heliconius > Heliconius aoede. The sequence continues at coordinate 1,603,106 of JBAIZZ010000342.1, read as the reverse complement.
AATAGCAAAAATATTGAAAATCATAGTTTTTATAATTACATATTCCGACTAATTGTCATATTTGACACAAAAAAAAATTATTCGGAGGACATAAGTGGTTTCGTTATTTTTCCTTGTAATTATCCGTCTTCCCACGATTCTATGATTTAGTTTTATGAATAAAATCACTTGCCGTGGCCCCCGTTTGTTGCTTCTCGTCTGTGATTCGTAATCTGAACTCCACATTCCCATGACGAACCTGCAGACTGTGACTATGGTCATCATTTATACTTATTCATACTCACACGTCTTCGCTAACTGCGCGTTGCGTCGTCGTCATCAAAGCTTCTTTGAAATTACAAATTCGCATACATTCACATAAATCAAAAGAGGAATTCCACCATAATGTGTAATATATCTAGCATGGAGGTGTGCTCTCATGATATTTACTTCAGCTATTTTCCTCAACATTGTAATTGTAAACAACTTGCAATGTGAATTCGTGGTAGTGATTTACTTTATATTAATATTGTCTAACTAAGTGGATGCATTCTTGGATATGGACTCCAAAAGAACAATCGACTAAATGAAATATCGCTTGTAGTTCAATAAAGGAGCAAGTATATGGTAGAGTATACTCTCCACAGGCCACAGGTAATAGAGGGCGTGAGATATGATGCGAATCGAGTGCCGACAACACACGTGCGCCTATAATTAGTATAAGGGCATAGTAATTTACATCTTACATGAAATACTGTAATTATATGAGATCAGATGATACGATATGACTGGAACTGTCTGTGATTAATGTCTAAGCGACTCCAAGTGTTTAGAGATGCGATGATATATCATATTATAGAAATGATAAACATTGGTTTGTTCCTTAACAATTCAATGAAAATGTTTATATTCAAGACGGAAGTATTCTCATACGCTTCTTACAACTATTAAGTCCGTATTGTTGTTTTAATTTTTGTAAATAAATATAACTCTGGACTATAAGAAGGATCTCGTTGTGATTCTTTTGGTGTGTGATAATAAAAATTTGTTATTGCTATATATATTAGGCTAAGTCCACAAATATAATGGTCATAAACTAAAACGTTGGCCATGATGTACACAAAAACATAATAAATGCACGTTACATTCTTATATAAAAATAAACAGAACATCATAAATATATATCTATCTGATCGGTGGACTATCGAGGCAATCTTAGTTTGGTCCGTTTGGTTTATTTTCGATGTTTTTCGTCGTCTGGCCAACGGAAGTCATTATGCGTTTTCCGCCGTACACTGTACTGCCCTGTAAAAATATATTCATTAAATCAACGACTACGAGCTTATTCTGTCGGTTTTTTTAAACATTAGAATTTGAACACATTATCCAGAGTTTTTTTTAAGGTTAGCGGTCTGGAAACATTTCTTTGTGTATTCCTTCCACAGGTTTTTTTGCCGTGACGGTTTAAATTTGTTTGCATATTTTTATGCGAACTGTTCGAATAATCGTTAGAGACATTTCAAAAAGTGTTTTAATATTTAATAGGTTAAGAAACAGCTAGCGTTTTATTTTAATATTTCGATAGATAAGTTATTGAGATTACAATAAAGAAGCGTGACGCCTCCGGACGGTCTCTTGCAATCGCGGGGGCTCGTGACAAATATTGACAAAGTAAATGTTTGCAGCACTGTACGCGCCCGTCTCTTGTGCCACTACGTGCGGTCTATGGGGTTCAGATGGAGGTCGAACCGCCTAGTTAAATATAATATTTGAACGAAACAAATAGTGTTTGCTCTCTTTATGTCCCGCATATTGCCCGCACGGCTCACTCTAAGAATCCTCACGTAATATTTGTTATGCTTTAGGATATCTGTTTGATTTTACAATGGTTTACTTATGTAACCGACACACTCTTGCTCTGGTGTGGCATCCGTTTTCACTATTAATTTTCTGGCATCTAAATTTTTTTTATCTATTAATATTCTGTAAGTATATGTCTTATATGAATATGTATTTTTTTTTAACTTCACTCTGTATCCTTCACTTTGTCTCTATGTATAAAATAGTTAATGTTGATAGACTTATTTAGGTCTTGACCTGCGACACATGCGCCGTTGCAATAGTAACAGCGATCGAGCGTCGTGCGCCCCAGATACTGTGATGTAATTGTCCTTTGATTGTTTCATGTGAAAATTGATATACAGAGAACTTAACTTAGAAAAAAGAGATCTAGCTAATTTATTGAAGACATGTGAATCCTTAATAAGAATTGTATGTATATGACTTTCGTTTTGTAATTTATGAGGCCAGTTGTGGCGCAGGAGCACATATGTGCGACTGAAAACGTGACGGGCTGTGAGTTCGATTTCCACGCGTGTAAATGTGATATTTTATATTTTCATTTAAAGCTCTCTGAAAGCTCCAAAAAAAAGGAAAAAAAGAAACTATATCGAATTAAAAAAAAAATAGAAGTATAGAGATTGTTTAAAAGAGTTAACAAATTTATTGAACACTTAAAAATCCTTACAAACAGTAGTTTATGGCTTTCTTCATGTAATTTATTATTATTGATATTATATATTCGTTACTATAATAATAATAACAAATTTAGTTATTTTCAAGACAAAAACGATTCGCCAAATCGTTATTCGTAAACATATGCCTGTGAAGGTCAGTTATGTTTACTTGAAGAGTTTATGCAATAAATGTACTATTGCATTCAAAAAACTTACTTTTATAATTTTACACTATATGCCGCACAGAGCAGAGTAGGCAGAGGGAACCCAGGAACCTCACGTTACAATTAAGACTCCCGTTTCCCAGTTTCTCCTGAATTTTGAATTTTGAATATTGAGTGGCAGACCTAGACGCTGCGCTTAACCTGCGCAAATATCAGAGCGAGGAAATGTGAATATTAAATATTTCATTTCCTCGAGTGGGAATTGAACCCACGACCCGTTGCTTACAGTTGCACGCTTTTGCCCTTGCGTCACGACTGACAAGTAAGATAATGACATTTAATTACTTAATTTACTTAACATTCCGAATATTATTCTTTATGAATATTAATCTGGATATCTCTAAGCTTGGCAAGATGCGTAACTCGTAATATCGCATTATGCTTTAAGTTTCAATCAATCTGTTGAAGCTGTCCATTACGTAATAAGCACGCCACACTCGACCAAGTAAGTGCCTCGCGTGTAAATCACCAACGGAAATGAACGCCAGTAATGAGGTTCGGATGTCGATCAACTATTGTGCCATGCGAATAGATATCGACTTCCTTAGTTCAGTTGTTGGTATCACAGCGCTGTAACGAGGCATTGTTCGTGGTGAGGAAGTCTTCGATTCTCTATGTCTTCTGTTTCAGGATACTGGTTGATCTCTCACTCGAAAAATAAAATAATGTATTTTCATTTCTTCGCTCTGGTGTCGAGGCCAAACGCTTCGTTGACTTCCGCTGTCCAACAATCTATTGCTCCAGAATATGGTGGAAAGTGGGTAACGGAGTGTCTTAACACTAGGTTCCCTATCTGCCTGCCCTGATATAGGCGGGATACAGCTGTACGTTAAGCTGAAATAAATATTGGTTGCCACGGTCGATATCTCAAATCCAGGTCATCGTCCGTTCACGGATCTCTGGTGGTAATTCAACTGATACGAATGTAATCTCCTTAGCATTCAAGTCTGTCCCGGTGAAATTTAGATTTCGTGCTTAAAGCGTTTTGATGGGCATAAATCACGAGTTAACCCTTCGTCGCCATCTGGAGCGTTATAGCTTGGACTAAAAAATACATTTTTTTTGTCTTAGTTTTTTTATATATATATTTCTTAAATCATTTGTTAAAAAAAGTAATTATAATGCGTAAACTGTACCAGCTACTTAGCCTACCGTAAATAATAAAAAAAATACATTCCACAAATAAAAAAAAGAGACAATGTATTTTTTTCAAAACCATATTCAATGTCACGTTCTTTCTTTATAAAACTAAATTTACCTAGCTGAATATGAACCTACGCGCCTTGGAAACCGTCCAAGCCCTCTGATCACTAAACCACACGTATCATCCACCTACGTTGACATTCTTATACACTTATTATAAGATATTTGTGTTGTTAGCATCACTTTCAACTTGTATACATTTCTCTACCAAATGTGGAATAAAAATTTATCAATGTCAAAATTAAATCCCAGTGTGTGCAAGTCGCAACCACATGACACCCTGCAACTTCCTCGTGTTCCGGCTTCAGCTTGAGAGCGACCAAAATCCCACGTAACCCTCGCTCATATTCTGTTTCATCAATGAAAACCGATAAATGCACTACTCTAACGAAAATTTGATTTTTTTTGTAACGTATGTACATGGTGAAGCTCTGTAATATTACCATTTAAGGAATTATTTAATATTAATTATAAAACCATTATTAATTTATACTAATAAGCAAGCAGCTTCACACATTTTTAAGCATAGAATAGGCAGAGAACTTAAGTGTTAAGACATTCCGTTCTCTGAACTCGGCCAAATTTACGGGCGGGGAAATTAAAATGAATTAAATATTAATCTCTTCTCGGGACAATAATATTTTGTAATATATATTTCTTAAATAAAATATCTATTTGAGGTAACTTACTACACGTCAAACAACTTGAAACTGAAAATAATTCTCTTTGATGATAAGTATTGATGCTGATTAAATATGTCATGGAGCCCGACTCGAGAGCTGAATGTGAGAGACACGGTATGTTTGTCCATTGTATAAAGACGTGCTCTTTCCAGTTCTCAGCAGGAAGTTGTATTTGCATGCGAATATAGGAAACTGTCTTGCCGAGTATTTTACAGAAATAAAATAAAAACCATTATTTACAATGCCACTATTTAAATAATTTCCATAAGAATGCAATTATTACGATTGCGACTTGAGTGTTTTTATTTTTCCACTACCGTGTTAGTTTAATTTGCGTTTTTATACATTGAATTTTTATAAGAAAATAAAGGAAGAATATATTGTTTAACTCGTTAGTTATTATAACATAAACATTACTATTAGTTATATGTAAGATTGTAAAAACCGTTAGTTAATGATTTTTTTAGTAAAATTGTAATCGACCCATACGCGTTGTGACTACAGAGCTAAGAACCAGGCTCGGTTAAATTAGGTAAGTTATTTTTAGATTTAAAAGTTTCTAAGCTAATCTGCACTTAAAAATCGTCTAATCTGTAGCTGCGGTCGCATAAATGATGTTTTTTACTATTTACATATATTAAGCCTACTGTAGTAGTTAGTAGGCAATTTCGATTTAGAAGTTTTAGATAGTTTTTTTTTTAATTTCCCAAGTAAAATGATGAACTAACGGTTTTTATAATCTGACGGTGATATACTCGTATATAACTTTACGTTATGTATCTATACTACCAGTAACTTATTCTAAAATATGAATATGAATGGAAGATGTCAAAACAATTTATTATAAGTCATAAAACGTTTCCGACAAAAAAAACCTATAAGTGCTATTAGGATGTGACATTTAAAAGAATAACAAACTATTAAAACCATATGAGTAAAACTGAAAAACCATACAATTCTTAATCTCTTGGAGACACGCGCAGGCACGTCTTAAATTGGGTTAGCGTGTCTATACACATACAAGGTCGAATGGCCGTTTTTAAAACCTTAGCTGATAAATATACGCTGACTCTGAGATATATATTACTTGTGTTTACTTTTAAATCGTTTTGTTGTTCGTCTCAGCGTTGTTCCCGAGAGTGGGCAGACGATATGGCCTGCCATTATTTTCACACTCGACCCATTCTCTTGATGCTGAGGATCATAAAACTCTTTCCGATCTATCTACGTAATGGAAGTGAATATTTTACAAGCTATGTCTCAAGTATATCGGAAATAAGATACGTTTATCTAAAACGTTGAAATTCATAATGCCCTGGAGAAATGGTTAATTTACATTCTCGTTACAATTGGATCCATAAATATAGATTCAATATTAACGTCCTTGATATAGGTGGACTCGTTTGACTTCCTGTTACGCGGCGGATTGTATAAACAGAGCACGTCACTCATTCAGAGCCCAATCAAAGGATTGTGAATGAGATGTTTGCCGCGTATAAGTTTTAGTCATATTATGTATAATGCAAGAGTTCCACGTTTCCTGTTGTTGCTGTACAGTACACGCCGCCCTCGCGGTATTACTTGATTGACGTTCATCAAAATTGTTTGCATTCCTTTGGAGTTGACTCCTCTGGCCTTTATAATTTATGTAACAGCTATATTTTTCTTCGTGGAGCGTATTTTAAATTTTTAACGAAATATTTTTTTCCAAGAAATAAACAGTTAAGTAATAATTCATATATGTATGTATGTATGTATAATACATGTTGCTCGGGAACAACTCGAGCCGTCGGGCCGCCGGGCCGTCGCGTCCTACCAAGGCCAGCGAGTTCGTTAAAGCCATTCATGGATGCCTGCCTCCTTCCCTCGCCCGTGGCGACAGGATACTCTTAGTTTCTGTGTCCTATGCTATACTTTCGATTTGTTTCTTTTTTACAATCAAACTCGGAATAAAAAGGCCGAACGCAATCGTAATTCACCGGATGGACTAACGAGTTTAAAACTTTTTAAGTCTCACCATGTACCATTATCTTCTTTTTGCTTTCAAATGTTTTTACTTTTTTATTCAGCAATTCGACTTTGAGAGGAAACCAGAGAGAAAATATTATGTATAAACATGCTGATATGTACATATAGCCAATACCTATTTAGGTAATTCATGAAAGAGTCATATAAGTTTCATAAGAGAGTCAGCGTAACATTTAGGACGTGCATTGTGGGCAATTCGTCATGATTTGCGTATGTAAATCAATGGAGTTTAGTTGTGCGGGCGTAACGGTATTTTCGTCGGTATACGGCAGGAAAGCGGATGCTATAAACACACTTTCAGCAAGCCAAAACCATATTATGTACTTGCTCATGTCTATAGACCACTTTTAATGGCGAATATTTCGATGATTGCTGATCTCAATGCTGACCCCTGCGTTATTGCCTTGGACATATTAAAAGTACTAGTAGAAGACGTAAATATTTCATTGTGCATATATCATAGCATAGTTGGGACAAACCAGGTGTAGTCGAATGAGTTTATAACAATAATTTTCGTAAAAATTCAAAAAAATTACAATTTTCATAATTACATAATTGTTATTCTAGTGAAATATTTGACATAATATTTCATACAGCTATATACGCAAATATGATCTTCATTAGCATAATCTTCGTGTTTTCGAACCAGTTTTGTGAGTTTTTATTTGATTGAAGATATCGTAAATTAAAATTTGTTCAAAGGCGGAGCAGTCTGTGGAAGATTAAATTAAATTGATGTTAGATGTCCATAGTTTTTTTTTTGCAATATCCCACGATCCAAATAGTTTCATATAGCATGAAAGTAGTTATGTTTTAAAAAGGTTTAATTTCTTATGATACCGTGTGAAAAGAGTATTTGAAATTATATCTATATTTTTTATGATATATATCGGTAGTTAATTTCTCATGTTGCTAAATTGCTTATGTTTGGACCAAATACACTTCTAGATCATTAAAAATATATTTCTACGTTTTCTATCATTCAAACAATCTTTAGCGAATATAAATATTATATAAAATAAAAAATACAATTTGTTGGTAATGATAGAGAAAATAGTGCCTAGTCATTTTGTTTTCTCCTTCCATAAATATTCCTTGTGACAATTTTTTTTGAGTGTCCTACGCACGTTAAGTATAGGAAATTATTTAGAAACGTATAATAATGTGAACTGAGCGAGACTCAAACCCGCTTATCTTGCAAAGCTATACGTTATATTTGTAAATGTTTATTCTTGCAGAATTTGAACCTACATCTATTGCTTTTATACAGGTACGTTCTAGACGCCTGTATATTATGCTAACACCATAAGTAAATGTATAACATGTAAACAATATTATCAAACAATGCGACAATAAGAGGTGGGCGGAAATGGATTTCGTACAACATTTAACAGATTAATATGCAATAGTATCTAATAACGAAGAAATTAGAGTTGAAAAGATAATCGGCTAAAAGTAGTGGTAGAACAGACTGTCTCCAAAATATGAAGGCGGCTGCGTCGGTGTCACTGTTTCCGTTTGCCTTGTGCCTTTTAGAGTCCAGTAAACTTGTTAGTTTAACTTTTTAACTGTAATTTGTATTTTTTTTTTAATATTTAAAATATATGATTAGATGCTGTGGTGATCATTCAAGTCTTTATAATGAAACTCTTAATATCTGTGAATGTGATAAAAGTTGAAAATCACGCCGATCCATAGTTAAGGAATAGTATTTTTTTTTTATAATATGGTCATTAGGTCTTGCTATATTATCGTGTTAAAAGTTCAAACATATTTGCATGGTGTATATATTTAAAAACACTTATTCTAATATCAGAACGATACAGTATAGTCTATATTACTAACTTTTGCCGGCCGCTTCGCCTGAATTAGTTCGTATTCAAATGGCAATAACTGAGAGTTATGTATGGCATGTGATACATTCGTATTAACCAGGGTATCTCCGACCGCAGGCAGAATAGGTTACATCAAAGTTAACCTGATATAATAAAATATTTAACACAAAAAGAGAGAGAATTGAGAATCTATTCAAGGAATCATATAGCATCCTAAGATTAGTTTTCAACATTGTAATATTAGCATATCTTAAATATAATGTCGTCTTGTATAAGTCTTATACAAGATAACCATTTTTTGCTAAAATTATTAAATGTATAATTTGAAATATGTATCTATGTATATATAATATACAGTTTACGTAAACCTTCTGTATTTACTTCCCGTTTAGTCATAATCTAGTGAAAGTGATATTGCTTTGAAATAGTCAACGCGTTGTAACTTACGAATACTTGTGAAATTATTCAAATATTATTAATCCTTTAAATTTATATTTATTATTATATAATAGTAAAATAAAACTAATTCAATTATAAATATGATACGATGATGTTGAATACTTTTGTAATATAATTTTTGGTACATATTTATTCTGTAAAACATACGTTAGTAAGAACTAGAAAATATTCATGAGGGCGATGTCCGCTCCCACCCATGTTACAAATCGTCAACCTACAGACTCATTTTACCCTACGCAAAGAAAAACCTAGTTAGAAGTGGCTGTAAATGTACAATATATTTGACAGGCGTAGGCCTTAATAGGTTACACTGCAACGACGAAATTCCGTGGATGCTCTCGTTACGTATTGTCCTCTATTACACCCACGAAATAGTTATGTCAAGAAGGATCGATTGACTTAGATCAATAGGTGAAGTGAGCGGTGGGCGAACGGTCGACGAACTGCGAGGGCGCTGGTGGTGTGCTCTAATTTGGCTATTGTTTAACGACAATCTACTGTGCCGACTGTAATTCAATTCACTGTCACGGTAGTTGTTACTAAGGAGATATTTATTATAAGCTACGGCTACCCCCCCGGGCGTTTAACTGTGTTTCTATTTTGGGGTTAACGTTTCGTTATTGTCAGTACTGCGCAAACAACTTGATTTAACGATCGACTTTCGATTGTTTTCAGCTATAAAATGCTGCAAAGTGTTGTGTAAGAGAAGCTTAAATGCCGGACATGTTTTAATGTACAGTAATGGGAGAAATATAAATTGTCGAGTTTTACATTTTAAAGAAATCTTACAGTTTAAGTTCTCACTTGTACGTAGGTTCCATTAAGCGTTTGCCTATTGTCTAATTGATAATTTTGCCTTTGTGGGCCGGATCTGCAAGGATGGGCCGTGTCACCTTGAATGCCGGATGCCGACGTTCTGACGGTGTGGACTCTATCGGCCGTCAATCGTGTGAACGTCTCGCCATATTTATGGTTGTCTGTCTGTTGGTCTTTGAGTCTGAGAACCGTTTTTATTTTACGACCGGCGACTTCCGTTCTATGGACCTTGGCCAAGGTCAATGCTGGTTATACCTAATCAACTGCATCATGCCAGATTATAAATCCAATTGTATATACGGGTATAGCTAACGCTTTTAAGAACCGGATATATGAAGCCTGCTTGTAGGATGAGTTTCATGGGAAGAGGTTCTCTTCGAAAGCTTTAGCGGAAACTGGGTGGACGTGGGCGACGCCTACAAGCCGTGTTAGTGTCCACTCTAAAACGTTCCACGTAACCAATTTAGTATATTTCATAGTTATTGTATGTTTTTGACAGTATGTATTTTTTTTTTGTTTCAGGTAAATGAACTTATTAAGTTTGAACACAGTTTTATTGGTAAGATTTATAATATAATTAAAATAACTTTGTATTTAATGGGGTATATTATTGTAATAATTTTTTTTCTTCGGACGCTACCAATCTCTGTTGTTTTTGCTCTTAAATTTATTTAACTAAATACACCTATGTTATAATATAAATATTAATGCGCTTAACTGCAATTGTCAACTTCCCAGGCTTATTGTAATATAAATAGTAATACTTTAGTTGCAAGATGTGTTAGAGCAATTCGATGATTGGCAACATTTCAATACTAACATAGATTCTTTATGCCCCCATTAAGGTTGAAAATTGTTTAAATTCAGTGGATCCCTTTGATGTAGTACGGGAATATCGACAAAGACGGATGTCCGGTGCCGGTCAGGATTTATTTCACACGAGGCGGCTCCTGGAGCTTACATCAGATGTAGATGTTTTAAATTGTTAATATTTAAAATGTTAAATTTTATAAATAAAACTGAGTAATTAATAAATTTAAAAGTAAGTTACAATTTAAAAAAAAAACAATACAAAAATGCTCATCTATATCCATAGAATATACTGTAAATAACAAACAATCTTAGTCTGTATAAATAAATTTACTACATTTATAAATTTGTGGGTTGAAAAAGAGACATGAATGGCTAAGTATTCTTCCGGTCCTTTGGGCATTAAGCTGCGGCATATATGCATTTCAAAGGGCTACCGTGTTTGCAGGTTCCTATATAAACAACGTTTGTTAGCCGATTCTTTCCTTTCACCATATTATTTGATCCACGTCCGCTTAATCGCATTATGTCGTTTGCATCCGGATACAGCTAACTAATCGGTTAAAAGCAGAACTATTTTGACTATAACATAACATGTAAACTTTAGTGGAAGGGATTTTAAACTTGCATCCATCAGGCTTAACCAGGAAACGCTTAAAGTATTTCGTGGTTTCTGAGCAGTTCCTGCATATTTGTCCAACTACTTACCGTTAGTTCGGCTGAGTCAGTTCGGTGGAACATGGACACTTTGCATACAATGCCCATATTCTTGTGCAACCGGTCATCGGGCCGGATGTGACGAAGGTACGAACTGTGCGCCTAGATGTCTGGGCTAGATCAGTGTCTGAGACTCGCGAAATATATTCTAAATTTTTCAATATTTAGGCAGTGATCCTTAATGAATTACTAAATATCAATTACACAAAACTAGAATGTAAAATAAACGTATACTATTATTTGTTTACACATTACGTATATTACTTTTACTTAAAAGAAATTTAAAATAAAAAAAAATGTGCAGACGATAAACAAGTCATCGTAGTACCTATACAATCGTCGGAATAAACAGTACAAATCAAATTAATATTTAGAACGGTGCTTCTGTTGAAATATTAAGAACATAACTGAGATGTCCCGATAGATATTGAATAGTAATTTACTATTGTGCCTCGTTATGGTGGCCATTCAAACCATGGATGGTCCAGGCAAGGCCGATCTACAAACGTTCGAGACGCGTGTCGATATGGACGTACCGGTGCTCGTCTTCCGGTCGCAGGCTATGTTAATGAAAGCCTCGGTGGAGTACGCTGAGGCAATGGCGTCCTTGAAATTGAGTCACGTTGGTACTCACGGCCTCACGTAGACCTCTAGCTGTTATTGTTCTAGGTATAAAGGCGATATTATATGTTTTAATATCTTTAAAAGCTATAAATTAGTATTTGTAAAATTCCCCTCGGCTTACTAGTAACATTACAAAAAAAACGTATGTATTTGCGAATGAATAAAAGGTTCTAGCTCCTGTATGGTATTTATGATAACTTGATCGGTGATGTAGATGATGCTTAAACAGTTGTTATTGGATATTGTGGGGGTTTGGTACATATGTATTTAAAACGCTATCAAAGAAAAGATGTTAAAATCTACAGTTTTTTTCCCCAAAAAATAAATGAAGATTATTTTAAAGTTAATTTCCAATTTCATACAAATTCTCGTGTTTCAAGAGTTTTGTCAGTGATTGATTAATTGTGCCCGCATAGCGCTAGCCTCGAGCGATAGCACGCCTGCATATCTGCTAAAATAAATATCTAATATGTTCATTTAAATACGTTTTGTTTTTTTATTTTTTTTAACTAAAAAGTATAGTTAAACAAATATAATGAAATCTTAGTGTAAATTTTTATACAATAGAAATTAATACTGTAAACAAAAAAAAATAGTATTTCTTTTCAATATATTAAACAAATCTCGATTCTTTATTAACTAAAGAAAATAGGAAACTTAAGTTATATATTGTACATTTATTAATAATAACCATTCGATAAGATTAACATATTATATATTACAAGGTTTAATTTTTTAAACGAATTTCATATTTTTTGACATATAAACAAAATTTACATATTATACATTATATACACACGTGTAGATGTCACAAATTATACATCTTTACTGCATCGTCAATATGGTAATATAAACCGGCGGTTTCTGCATACTTTATAGCTATTTACAATTAATTTATGTAATTACATGAATTATATACTATAAACGAATTAGTTGTCGCGACATAATTTATCTGTGTCTAAACGTTAGTGGTGTTCATGACTTTTATGGCTTGTTTTATTTTTATGTGTTTGAAGCGATAAAGACATTATAGCATGTTATAATATCCAACATAACTTTTAGTGCGTTCACCCTTACAGTATATTATTTTATTATATTTTTATATGTCTTGTAACGAAAACTATAGAATATGTTAGTGGTAATCGTAAATATAAAATAAAGCTAAATAAGCTATTTGCCTATCGACGGAAGTGTTTTCTTAATCTATAGTTATCTTGTAAAAAAGGAGAGTTTATTTGACAGAATGCGCTAATTTTAGAAACTATAGACTAGTTTTCAACCGAATATATTTTTTTGGCTTAATGTATTTTTTTGAGGTTATACATCATGAAGATCATTTAGATGTATCTTTGTACTTGTGGTGAGAGTCACCTTGGGAACTGAAAATGAATTTGTTAAAACTTATAATCATAGTTACTTCAATTTAAACACCGGGCGGAATCCGTAGTCTAAAACTAGTTCATTATAGTTAATATATGTAATGAGATAACGTAAGAAGTCTAGTTATGGCACTTATGCGTATTAGCCATATGACTTGCTTCCTTCAAGACATTGGAGAAGCTTACGCCGGTAATCCGAGTCCTGGCCACCGCTACACGAAGGGTCAAGCGTGACAGCTTTCGGAGCGTTGCGTGCCCCGCCACTCGTCGTGTTACAGCACTAAATTGCACTCAGATTTTTCAAATAAAACGTCCTCAACATCCGGTTGTGTACGAAATACAGTAGGCGCTTTTTTTTTGTGAAACTTAAAGTAAAGTAAGTCTTTTTTTATAGCTTTGCGCATAAATCCGCACATAAAAATTTAAATATTAAATATTTCATTGATCCAAGTGGGAATAGACCTGTGCCACGACGGCCTCTTTTATTGCTAGTATATGATAAATATCATTAGGTAAAGGTAATCCAGTGTTCAAATATCCATATATAATTATAAGAATAATTTATTTATTTAATAAATATTCTGATATTTTAAAATCTTTGATTGTTTTTACAAACAAACACGAGCTTCTCATCTGTTGTTCATTTAATTTTCGACTTATATATTATAAATGTTTCCGGTAATTTTATTATCTTCATTCTGTTATATTGATAAAGCATTGACAAAAAATGCAAAATTTTTTTGTCAGTGCTTTATTAAATAGTTTATAATTGTATGATTTTGACTATATCATAGCGATTAGTTTTTTTTATAATTTTACGTTTAACAACATTAATATTTACCATGTTTTTCTAAGATAAAAAATATAGTAAACATTACTTGATCAAACCTAAATCGGAGCGTAGGTCTACTTCAATGCAAGATGATTCAATTGCAAGTTCATAGACGTTATTTTTCATCTAATTTTCATAGAGAACCTTAAACGTATACCAAATTAGACCTTCAATGTGATAAAAAGAATGAATGCTGGTAATCATATCTAATTAGCGCATCCACTGATAACGACGCTTGTTTTTCACACGATCCACAGTTGTGACGGAAGTGAATTGCAAGAAGATAAATCAGTTCCCCGCTTAGACAACGCAGCGGTACTTATCATGTGAGAATGCAACGCTCCACTTACTGCTGCAGCTTATTCCGTTACCCGAGCCGCTTGGAATATGAAACTGTTAAACTAATTTGTGCTTCTTATCCTATGCTTACTTGTAAGGTGTGAGATCAGTTTTTCCTATTGTGGTAAGCTTTTAATAGATACGGCAAAACGTGAGACCGTCAAATAATAAGCTCAATCGGTTGTTTGATATTGTGGTTAACTGATAAATGAAATTATTATAATGCATTTTAATATTTTATAATAAAGACACCATACCAGATATTTTTTATTTGAAATAAAAATTTACGCAAATTTTTTACTTTAATTTTGTTTTGTCAAAATAACAAAAAATATACATTTTAAAGCTTAAATATGCATTTGAGATCTAAAAACCATGATTTATATGTCACTTACTATCGTCACTGTCCGATACAAACAGCATACCGCATATAAAAACCATCTGATTTATATGCCTTCCTAAGAGATACGATCAAATGAATGTTAAACATTTAGCTTATAAGCTTATCTATGATCGTGCAGAGATCTAATCGAGATAAATCTATAGGTTACAATTAAAAGTCCCTTATTTGAGCTTAAAGCTAAGTTTTTCTATTAAGGCGGTTTCTATAGTCGCGGTGTCACGTTGACGTGACGTTGTAATTTCGCCGCGAACACACTAACAATGTTTCATTGTTAATAAATTGACAAATATTTCTCATTAATTAAAAAAAAAGGAGCAGCTTCATTATATATATCTTCCCAGCGTGATGGGAAATATGCCCCATTGTTTCGTGACATGTAATCTATTCTCACATCATAAACTTTTGAACAATTCTGAAATAACAGTACCTAGAATCATCTAGAATCTAGATAGAATATTAAAGACGTGTGAAAAAAAATATCATTGTCCCATACTATGATAAAATTTGTAAAAAAAAACTACTTAACGCAATATTTACGTGAGTTAGATAGATCCTTAGAAATAACCTTTGCCATTTATTGTGGAACGTGTTCAACGGCTTTGTTTTTCTGAGGAACGAATATAAATAATAATAATGATTGTCAACTCAAATTTCGTCCAATGTTATCTGATCAGTGTGGACAAATATTTTTATACTCAAGCTCGAGGCCTACGTAGCGCAGGCATAGATAGCGTTAGAATATAAACGCGACGGTCGTTGGTTGGATTCCCACTTGGATATAATTTATTTTCTTGGCCACCCTCTATGTTATAATGTACAAACGGAAAAATACAATGTCCTTTTAATTTATTATTTACAGTTATTTAATTGTTATAGAATTTCAATCAAATGTTGAAACGAAAATGGACATATAAATGGAAACTTAAAGAGCCTTTCGACTTATGAGTGTTACGTCTGTAATTATTGAAATTTCAGTTAATACTTAAATAATACGACGATTAAACAATTGAGACGAAGCGCGACGTTGAACCTCGCTATTTGACACTAAATGTCTCCAGAATTCTGCGGAACGTGTGGAACGAAAGTCTTAATGGGTACGGTGTTAACAGTAGGTAGTAGTAGGTTCCTTCTATCTACGTGTGAAATAAGATAATCCAGCTGTGTGCGAGATACAGCGTGAAGCGAAGAAAAAACTAATAAGAAAATATATTAAAATTTGGCTCAAGTTGACAACCAGTACAATTAATAAACAGTCAATACTCTGTTTCAATGTAGTACAGGAAGTGCGTGCGAGAATTTGATTTGTCATGACCAAGTGGTGTTTTGGACTTCACTTCGACGATGGACGCTCGAAAGTTTTAAAAAATTAATAATGTTACAGAAATCCTAGTAGTAGTAAAGTAAGTAAGTCTTTATTAGTGATCGAACCCGTAACCATCGTAATTACAGTTAAACTTTACTTTTTTCAGTAATTTTATAATTACTATAGTTTTATAAATGCTTCATAACGTTTCTTGAACTAATTCTATTCTTGGCTGGCTGATAGAGAAATAGAACAAAATAATTTCAGCAATTCTTATTTAGAAGGAGTGAAACTTCCATTTATCAGTTCCTATTATGAATGTTTGCTTTCTTTTGTGAAGGCAACAGAAGCATATATTGCGAGGGTAATTTAAAGAACATCACTCGAGTCTTATGGTTTGAAATTTCATAAAGTATATGTTATATTATGTACTTCATAACACGCAATGCCTTCCAAATTTGGCGCAGCTCGGAGAATGGAGTCTTAACACTACGTTCCCTCTGTCTACCCTGATGTGTGCGGGATACGGCGTGAAGCTGATCGAATTTGGTTAGATTTTTTGAATTATTATTTCATTTATTCGCTGAGTTCTGCCAACACATAATGGCTCGTAAACTCCTATCTGAACTGGGTTTCCTCTGACTACCTGCTGTATGCGGAATACAGCGTGATGCTGAAGAAAAAAGTAAAGAAAAAAAAATACGTTAAATATTTAAGGAAACTGATCCCCAGATATACGTTAAATTGTTTGTTTCATTCATATTTTCTACTTTGATTGTATATTTTTCTCAGAACGGGGTAAATTACATTCGGACACATAAGTCGATCAACCGTTTAACATGTTTTGTATTCACCGGGCGGCGGTGGAGGTCGTTCGTCCCGGCTCTTGTCTGATCAGAGTTGCGCTTTTGCATGCCGCTGGTGGTATTCGCATTCTGCTTGTATACCAGTATTAGCACATCGATGGCAGTACGCTGTGGGAATCTAATGTGGAATTGGCGTGTGTTGGATCTTGAGTGTTTTGTATTAATAACTTGTAATCTCTTAAAAACGCTGGTTTTCGTTATTTTACCCTCTCATCTCGTGTGGAATAGTAATCGGAAACGTAAATAGATTATACATAAACATGTTTTTTTCTTCAGCTTTACAGGACCGGCACACAGCAGGGTGGCAGAGGGAACCTTGGTGTTAAGACACTCTGTTCTCCACTTTCTGCCGAATTCTGGAGGCATTGCGTGTTGAGTGGCAGAACTCAACGCCGCGCTTTGCCTCTACACCAGAACGAAGAAAATGAAAATATAAACGTAAATAAATATTTCACTTCCTCGAAAAGTGGAATCGAGTGGGAATCGAACCCACAACCACTTTCCATTTTAAGTCAAATTGAAATATATACGATGATCGCATGGTGTATTTCCGCGCAGATATGTCACTATATAGTATAATTAATGTACAGAACATATTATTTTCTTTAGCAATTTTCTAGATTGCTTCCACGTGTTTATTGTCAACAACAAAAACTGACCTCTATCACTGCGCCTCTAGTTAAGATATGCAAACGCAATCTAACTTTGAAACGTAATATAGCTTATTATTGATATATTATATGATAGTCGTATGGTTACGAAAATAAAACAATTTGATTTATAAACGGTTATTTTTATATTTGTGTAGGTACGAAAAAGAGGAAAAAGAGTCAAATAAAAATCTATGTATGCTATAACTGTGACTAGCGTGTAGAAATCTTACATAAATGACTGTTTTTTTTAAACATACTCGTATTTCAGTTCTTAGATAAGATGAACAAAATTAGGAGAATTTGCGAGATTACCAAGATAATATATTGTCTAGACAAATATTATAATTGTTTAATATTCTTAGAATATGAATTACTAAGTAAGTTATTTCCGTACTTTCAACTCGACACTAGTAAATCCTTGACCTTTATTCTGCACGTAATCCATTAGAGACGATGGCTTATGTTAATGTGGATAATTGCATTCTCTGACTGATGCATAAAACGGAACCGTTCTCTTCTACCATTATAAATATAATAATAGAATGTCTATCTTTAAATATTATTGTACATTTACTTCCTTGTTACATACACACAAAAAATGTTATATTAAAATATGGTTGTAA
Organism: Heliconius aoede; assembly: GCA_037355905.1. NCBI lineage: Eukaryota > Metazoa > Arthropoda > Insecta > Lepidoptera > Nymphalidae > Heliconius > Heliconius aoede. Next base: position 1,584,814 of record JBAIZZ010000342.1, on the reverse strand, counting down.
AGGAATCATTTGTTTTAGATTGTAAAATAGCGTTTCTTTTTTTTTATTCCACTTTAAAAAAACCATGATTGATGGCATACATGCTAACTCGCAAACGCTGATGGAATATGAATCGACCAAGATATTTTTGGTTCGGCGAAGTTTTTTTATTATTTTGTTTACCTGGCCGTGGGAGCTTATTGACTTGTAAAGTCGAAGCATGCGACAGGTTAGCGGATGTAGGTGTCCGCAAATATTAGCACTTGCCTAATTCATTGGTCGTAGACCTGTTTACTTTATTACCTAACTCTCTGTTTAATTTAGTTCTGTTCTTGTCATATTTTTCACCGAACTTTATTGATTTAATGTGTACATGCGTATCGTTGTCGTAATATACGATTTAATTCGAAATTATATTGAATGATAATATTGAATAATATTGAATGATATATATACTTAGAAACTAATTTAAATATAACAATTCGTTATAATAATTCGAAGTTCAACGACATTTTCATGAGAAGATTGTGTAATTTATGATTATGACACGTCACACAAGTAATCTGAAACATGCGGTTGCGGTGGCGTATGCGCTCGGCCGAGGTCGCCGCGGACGGTGCGCGTGCGCAACGTTAATGGACCCCCACTATGGCCCGCCATCAATGGATCGCACGTGGTTGATGTTATGTTAATTCAAATACTGCAACGTTTCGTCCTCGCCTCTTTGATCTTCTTTTTTTGGTATTGATTTATATAATTTGTTATATTATTATTATAAACTATATTATTTAAGTTTATTTTAATTTAATTCATTTAAGTGTCACTAAAAATTATGATACAATTTCACCAACAATTTGTTTAAATTTCATAATGTTTATTCGATTAACATTAAATGTAAAAATTCATTCGAAAAGATCTAATTTGTATAATTTTAAGAAATAATTATCTCCTTATGAATTCAAGAAGATTTATGTGAATCTTTATAATATATTTAAATAATTTACACACCTCGTTGTAATAAATCTGAGGATTATCAACATCCTTTTCACCTACTTAAGTGAAGGCAATTCAGTTGCAGGCAAATGAAGTCATTGGTGGTTTCTCAAGTACGAGTATATAATAGACTGTGCCATTGGCATGCCATATCAGTTTAAGCCAAACAAGGCGGCAACGGGCGGCTCCTTCGACGGCTTTATTAAGAAACCGGGCTTTCTGATATGGTTAAGATGGACACTGTGGTTATATAAGAGCTTTGCTAATTAGACGGTTAAATTTTGAAATATTTTTAATAATTAAATTTTAATTTTTAATATTTAAACGTCGTTCGCGTTGCTAGTGATAAGTCACTTTATTCTGCATTTTACACCAACCTCAAAATTAAAAGTTGTTCTAAAACTCATATTTAGTTAAACGCAGAACTACTTTCTAAAAAAACTTTCTGAAAAATTTATATATATTTTTTAGTAGTTATTATTTAAACGTTGTCTTGTACGATTTTAATAATTATACAGAGTATCGAGTCATTTTTTTAATATATTATAGTCAAAATATGGGAAGCTTATTATGGAGGCAGGCGTAAGTTCTAGGAAATGTGTCTAGTAACGAGAAATACGTGATAAAAAGGAGATAAATATATAATTATGTTTGAACTGTTTTTGTCGTTTGAAGTTGCCGGCTGTGACTTCATTGAAATAGTATGATGTCAGCGGAGCCTGATGCTGAACGGCCAGACCCTTAAAACTGCATACAATACTAGCGACTCGCTCGTGGCTTCGCTTGCGTGAACTACAAATTTATATTATATATAAGCCGAACTTTGCCTCTACACCAGAGCGAAAAAAAATGGAAACATAAATAGTATAGAAATATTTCACTTCCTCGAGTGGGAATCGAACCCACAACTATACGTTTACGCGCGACACCTTTATAGAGTTGTTAGTCTTATTTATCTTTTATTTAGCATACATCTTACATTTTAATGATCGGTTGCAATATGCACATTGTATCATTTTTGACTTTTAATTTCCGGCGCGATTTGTCTTCGCACCGCGGCATTTTAAGTGGTCCACAGTCGTAAAGTTAACCGGTCCTTAATGGTCGGGAATGGATGGGGGGAGGCGTTTTAAAATGCTCTCCGTCCATCGGTTCGGTAATAAAAGTGACGAACGTGTAAATGAATGCATTAAACTTGGCATATATTACTTGATTTTTATAGACATATTGTCACCAACTTTTGAAACGTGCAATCTTGACAAGTTCAATGTTTTAAATGCTAATGAAAAGTATTATAGTTGAGGAAAAGATTACGAGAAACTATATTGCTTAATGTTGCACCGGACGTAATGGAGAATCGATATTATCATTATTTTATTTATTTTATCAATGTCACATAAATGTATAGTTGGTTGACTTTTTAACACTTTAGACATGAACAACGACAGATAACGACTGCATCTTTTTATTTATTTTCTAAACCTGAGATTTTAAATATATATAATTTAATTTAAGCTTTTCTATTGAGCACCCATCGTCACCAACTCTAATCGTGTGAAAGTCGGTAACAATATTAAGTCACACGTCAACGTTTCTAACAGCCTCGTGAAGCTGTCAAATCGTCACTTCGCTAATGGGGGTCCGTCATCGGCTCGACCCCTTTAAACTTTCGTTTCCTGTCGTCCTAATGGCATTTCGAGACGGATATACTGGAGTGCTTGCGCTGTGGTTTGCGGTGATGTCTCATTGTGACAGATGTTTGTTGGAAATGAAACAATGTATAGGTATATCTGTGGCAGATTTGAAAGAGTTTGTTGACATGTAGGACGACTTAACTATTGACTAGTATAGATTACTTGATATAATATCTCTTAAAGTTTGTCTAAAAAAAAATAATATTACATTAAATTTTCATTATAGTATAGTAAATTTTTTTACAGCACGACTGAAAGTAAAACCATTCTATTAATTTCTTATGTATATTTCATTTTCTTTATTTTTATAAGGGTTGTTCTCTACATATTTTTGTTTTACTGTTTTTCAAAAAAATATTCCATACCTATTGCATATTATTAAATAATTTCATTCATATGGAAAGCTTTAAACATTTTAAATTTCATGGCAAAAAAGATAATCAAAGACAGAATAGCCACGTTAGAGGTCCACTTATAAATATATTAAGCACAAAAACAGCTTAAACAGTAGTGTCGTAGGCGTCGGAATCAACGGACGGTGCTCGAGATGACCGTAGTTTAGTTAACTACGAACTTCCGTCAAATGACAGGCGCGTCACTGGCACATTGTCCGTTTGTCGCGGTGCTTTCATAATTATGTGCCTATTTAAACGTAGGCATGAAAGCTTTAATCTATAGATTATTGTATTGCCACTGAGTATATAGATCTGTTCAATTTTTTCTTTTAGCTCAACTCTCTTATCTTTACCCCTTTCGTCTTTGCATACATCTTTCGCCCCATCCACTGTCATCAACATTCAACAACATCACATACAATCCTTTCGAGGGTTCCTAAAAATACATCGGTAGAGTCTCAAAAAATATAAGACTACAAATCGGTAGCATATAAAAAAACCAACTAGATTACTGATTTAAAGCAACTTAAAATACATTATTAATCTGTTTCGGGGAAGTAGTATGATTAACACATGTTTCCCCTAAAATTTATCAGACGGTTGAGCTTTTGTGAAGTGTCTCTACATTCTTCTTAAAAAATAGACGGAAACAGATTAATAAGATTTTTTTCCTCTTAATAAATGATACACATATTATATTATTTTGGCTTATGTTTGATTTTTGTAAAAAAAGATTTAAAACTTTAAATATATGTTATGTGTATAACAGACCTCCTTACTGTTATCTCACTGGGCTTCAACATGATATGTGATAACATAACAGTGGGCAGCATCGCAAAATCTCGCGGAAGTCCGCGAGTTGCTCTCGTCCACTGTAGTTTGTATGTGGTATCCTGCAGAAGCGCGGATGTTGCGTCATCGCCGGATACACATGGTCCTGTGTCACGCGTGTCGTCACCGACGCCGTCATTGTGCTCCGATAATGACATTTGCTCTTCATCTATCTGTCTGTTAATTTTTTTGAAAATGTCATTTTTATTTGTTGCTTAAAATAAGTCTCTCTTGAGGTTTAATCTAAATCAATTTAGTAGTTTTTGTGTGTATATGGAATAAAAATCCATCCATCATCACAAATTTTCACATTTATAATATTAGCTAGCAGGATTTGATCTGAAATTTGTGTATGATGTAAGGCTTTATAGTTTCTCTTTCCCTTTCAATATAGTGGAAATTATAAAATAGTACAAAAAAATTAGAGCTCAACATTTGAACGTTTCACCAACATTACGTAAAATTTTTTATAGGTACCTATCTCAATATTATAATTTGTCCTTAGTGTGTGAAACTTTTGCAAACGATATTAAAAAAATAAATAAAAACTTATTTAATATTTCTGAGTTCGTTAAAAATGAAATGAATGCGAATTATGAATTATATATTTAAATGTAAACATACCTCATGTACACATTGTTCATTCACAAACTTTAAAAATACTATCATTAGCTAACATTAAAACTAGGCCGACTTAACGACTGAGGAAATGACGATCGTTAAACAATTTTCAGTTCGCACATACAGTGTGTTTATCTAGAAATGAGAGCTCGTTACTATTGCGTGGAGTAAAAAAAGAATAATGGGGCCCATTGATCACGTCAGTCAGTCGATTTGGCAGTGGAAGTAATTATTTCCGAGCGGAAATAGACTTGAGATAATACCTCAGTATATCCCACCCTACGCTTTCTGTACTCTGCTGCGGTTATTTTACCAGATATTGTTAGCTTATTTCATACATTGCGTTACTCGGCTCCGTTTCAAATGAAAGCCGTACGTTTGATGTAAACATTTATCGGCTACCGTCAATATTTACGAGCGTGTCGAACACTTAATCAGCGGCAGCAAGATGCTAACTTTCCGGTCATATTTCAACCCCCAATCATAATATGGTAATGGCCTGTGTTCGGCGGTGGCTTCTGCTGAATCAATTTGCGTCCGCACTATTTATGGCCGTGTATTTCCAATTAACTGGCAATTCGGTGGTTTCGATTGTTTCGCATTAAATGTGCGGGCGACTCCCGCATCCGGCGATTACGCTTTGTGCATAATTTGTGATGCGCCTGCGCAGCGCCGAACTGCGCATCCTACGCGTTGATTTTTGTTAGATAAAAAAAGGGAAGGGTTCGTCAGACGAGAGACGTTCAATGTTTCTTAGTTGTTTTTGTTGTTTCTTTATTTTAGGTACCTCTCGGTTCTTTGCACCTGCACTTTTTTTTGTTTTGAGATCCGTCTGTGTTTTGAATGTTTGATTTTTTTTACGTTTTTGATTGCTAATAAATTATTTAATATTAATTACTATGCATAATTAAAATATTTTTTGCTGATCTACCAATTATTAAAATCTTATATATGTATTCAATATAGATATACTGGCATAAAAGTGATTGTCAGTAAATGGCAAAGCGATAATTTTTTTATTATGTCCGTTTACAGAGACCGCGAGTATCGCCGGTATCGCCAGGCTCGTGCCGGCGACCGGATGCGACACTGGCCATATCATGTGGCTGCTTGATGAGCCCAATCAGCCTTATGAAGGTAATTATTTATAGGTGTATTATTATATTTGCAAGCTAGCTTTGTAAAATAATAATATATAATCTGTGGCGTGGCGCAGGGACGCAACGTTTGACTCTTTTGCAACGATCGCGAGTTCCAGTCCCACTCGGAAGCATGAATTATTATTTTCATTTCTTTGTTCTGGGACCAAGACAAAAATCGTAATGTTAAGTTCTTCCTCTCTACGCGCAATGTCTCAAAAATTCCGCAGAAAGATGGAATGTCTTAACACTAAGTACGCCGAAGGGGACTCAACGAGAAGCTGAAAAAAAAATAACCATGGCACATTTGGTAGATAATATATTTAATTGCACATCACACTTATGAGAGTTACAGTATTAACGGCTTGTATGTAGTATATTTTAGTTTTCCTATTTTTGTAAAATAATACTTTTTAAAAGAGTCGACGTAAACATAATATAAAGAAAACTGTAATATATTTTTACAGACTGTGAACAGCTCCTGTGCTTTCGCTACTACAATGGTGAAGAAGATGAATGCGTGGCGGAGTCGTCATCTCTCCCGCCACGTTTTAAAGTTGACCTCAAGAAGTTGCCATTGCGGCTTAAAGAAGGCATGTCGAGAAAAAGAAGTGGCGAACAGGTTTCACATTTCTCTTACAATAATGAGAGTTTTGAAATGAATTCGGAAAATATGCCCCGCATGGAACTCGTGAGTACGAGTCAAGACATCAAGCATCTCAGTGACAACGTTAATAAATGCTCAATTAGCACTTTAGATAGTAGTGGGTCTTCGAATCTCAAACAAATTAAATGTGATCCTAGTAATGCTCTAGTTAATAATATTAGTGAATCTCAAATTGTAAATAGTGAATCTCGAAGTGCTCTGAATGGTAAGCCGACATCGTCAGGCGTGAAAAAGAAGTGTCCTCCTCCCGTGGACACAATAAGTGCACAGGTATTAAATGGTGTCAAGAAAAAAACAAACACGAATATCGGATTTGAATCTCCTACGTCACCTGATACTGAGTACTATAAGATATGGTCACCACAAAATCCATGCAAAATTATGAAGTTTGTATATGACGTCGAAGGTGCTAATGTGCCAAATGATGCTCAAAAATCTCCAGTTCCGCCCCTACCGCCTAGACAATCACATAAACCTTTAGAAAGGATGCACGCTTTGCCCCCAATCGTTCAAAGGCATCGAAAACCAAAAAAATTAACTAAACCTGAGGATGCCTTTACATTTGAACTCATCGATACAGATGAACAATTCTTTACGGACAATAATATTGCCAACTCTGCAGCTTTACAAGGAAATATTAATGATTTTAAACCTGGTGAATTTTACAATGGTGCTCATGTACCGATATCTTCAACTGCGACTTTTTTGAAGGAATGTCAAAATGTTGCTCCTTTGGCGACGCCCGAGACTGATGGCAGCTTATGTGAATCAACAGTTTCTATGAAAGTATCTAGGTTAGTTGATGATAAGAAAACGAGTGATGTACCTGATAGTGCGCCAAGCGCGAGTATGAATACTATAATGTTTATAAAGGACATAGGTCCAGATAATTATATTACAACTACATTCGCTAGGAAAGATAAAAATGCTGACAGCTTCCATTCAACTCCAAATCATGCCAAATCTGAAGAGAAAGCACAGCATACATTTTTAAATGATATAAGTAATCATCAAGATTTTGAAGATGATAACAGGAACCAAATTGAAGAAAAGGAAATAACAGTTTTGAAGGGTCATAAGCCCTTAGTTAGGCAAAGCTCTGGTCGTGCTACACCTACAATGATGACTGCATTTTTAAATTCCTCGCATATTGATGGATCTAATCAAGAAAGATGCGATGTAAATACCAGTCCTGAAGCCCCAAGTTCATGTAATTCGTCACATTCAACTTCACCAATAGAAGAGTCTTGTAAGATACCAAGTGTTGGAACAATGATAATGAATCGGAAATATTCATGTGACAGTTCCACTCCAAGGCATTCGAGCTTACCTCGTCATTTATTAAAGAATCTTGGATGTGAGGGAACTCCTAAACATTCACCGCATAATGCAAACACATCTAAAGATGTCCCAGACAGCCCTATGAGGCCTCATCCAAGAGTGCTAACACGAGTAGCTGCCTTAGCTGGAACGGGCGTTCCTCAGTGCCCGCCGACACCCACTCATCACGCAAGGAGACCACGGCCTCTGCCACCCCCTGACCTACACCCTCCACCCATACAAAACGATACTCCATTAGAAAACTTTGAAATGGTGGAATTTACAAATGAATTAAGAACATCGGAGATTAGATCTCCGAATCTTGAATTCGTGAACAGCAATCACTTCACAATAGTACACGCTGGACCGCCTGAGGATGTGGTGCTGCGTCGGCCGCCCGTAGATGATAGTAATGATAACGATAACGCCCACGCCGCTTCACCCACGCCGTTGAGACATATGGCTGGGATCAGACTGCCGTCGATACCAGAGAGGGCATCCAGACAGATGGCGTTAACTGGAGACTTCCCAGCTAATATGATTGGGGGTATCATTGAGTGTGAAGAGCCTTTGCCTCCCGGTGAGCATAATTTTTTTTTGTAAATCAGGACTTTGTAACTGTCATTTTAAATTTTTTGTAGAACATTGGGATGTTCTCCCCATTTGGGTGTTTTGGATGCCATTGTATATTATTTTACACTTAATATTATTTTATAACACATGTTATATTAATACATTCCAGGCTGGGAAGCCCGTATGGACAGTCACGGCCGCGTGTTCTACATAGACCATATCAACAGGACAACAACGTGGCAAAGACCTTCCGCTAATGGTAGCGCGCCGAGGTCGCCCGCCCCTGAAGTGCAGAGACGGCAATTGGATAGAAGGTGACTTGACCTGTTATTTTGCTAATTACGTAATTTTGTGTTTTATATAGATATATCTATCTATATACAAATTATATTAGCTTAGTATTATATTTTAATTTTATTCATTTTTCATACTAATTAATTATCATATAATTATTTAAAAAAATTGCGATACTGTGTTTACATTGTTCGTACATTCATGCACGTAAATTAAATTCTCCATATATATATTTTTCAGATATCAATCAATACGTCGTACAATGACACGCACGCAACTAGGCGAAGAGGAGCGTGAGGCCAGCTCGTCACCTCCTCCCGCCGCCAGCACTTCCAGACCAATGGAGACGCAAATACCCCACGCTCCCCACCCAGCCGCTGAGTTTCTAGCGAGGCCGGACTTTTATTCTATATTGCATATGAATTTGGTAAGTATATATTTTAATGAATGTGATAATATAGAATGAAGAGAGTCGCCCAACACAGGAAGTATCACTCAACTGTTGATTTTCTATAAATGATTATTATTTTTGAATTTTATGAAAAGTTAGTATTCATAACAAACTTGAGTAGTTAGTGGTGTTTACATTAGTAATTTTATATAATTGGACAATACGTGATCGTAAGAGAAAGTCTTATAATTGTATTATAATTTAGTTATAAACTAATTTTATGTATTAAATACTTTTAGTCCAGTCGTGGTGCAGGGCACACACTGTGACTGAAAGTATGATTAGTTGTGGGTTCGATCCACACTAGAGGAATTGAAATATTTATTTCTATTTCGTCACTCTGGTGTCGAGGCAAAGCGCTGGCGTTGCATTTCGCCATTAAATACGCAATGCACAATTTACAACTCGGTGGAAAGTAGGAAACGGAGTGTTTTAACACTAGGTTTCTTCTGTCTACCCTGCTGTATGCGGGATATAGCGTGAAGCTGATTTAGTATTAATATTTTTGTGTTCTCCAGGAAGCATCATCACTCTACAACTGCAATTCAACCTTAAAACATATGATATCTAAAATTCGACGAGACACGTCGTCGTTTGAGCGATATCAGCACAATAGAGATTTAGTCGCTCTAGTCAACATGTTCAGTGAAACTGATAGAGACCTACCACTTGGATGGGATTCGAAGTTGGATAGAAATGGAAAGGTATAAATAAGTTTTTACATTTTTTGTATTAAATGTCTTCCCTCTAAATATCTTTAGTGACAAATACTACATACATGAAAATAACATATATAAAACTTATATTAAATATCTTATCTAATCTAATGCCTAATAGCTTGTTAACAATTATGATTAAAGTATATATTGCTTAGAGTATAAATAGTTTAGTCCTTTAAGTACGATGTTCCGAACGTGCCAGTTGAGTACTTCATCAGTTGAGTTGTAATACTAGTGTGTTCATCTACACATGCAACGTAAGGTTAGCAAAGACCGATGTTATGTTCTATGGAACACACAAGAAGGAGGTTCTACGATAAAAAAAAGCGAAATTACACAATAATAGATTGAACGTTATCCAGCAACTAATCGGCTACCTTCACTTACAACAAGACATACATATTTACAATAAATTTCATCGCATAGTTTAATTTTGTATAACAAACTTAAAAAACTCAACACAAATATTAAGATATATCTGATGATATGATTATCAAGTCAAGAATATCAAGATAGTTAAAGGAAGTAGTTAAAGATATTAAGATACTTAAATACAGACTAGATGAATTAGTTATCTGTGAAATGTCATTTGTCCTGTCAAACTATCACTGTCACCGCAGCGTTTCTTCGTGGACCACGTGATGCGGCGCACAACGTTCATTGACCCGCGGTTGCCGCGCGCGCCCCAAGCGGGGCCCTTCTCGCCGTTGTTGCCGCCGCGGCGACGGCCTATTATGCCTGATCAGGTTGTTTAGGGTTGATTTTGTAGCGGTTTTATGCTATCTGTGGATTTTTTTGAAGTTTTTTATGTTGTATGTGGTAAAAGAGATTTCAGAATGAAAGAAATTAAAGAAACTATAGATTTTTTTTTTCATATCCGTAATGGCCGTATGGTGCGTATGCATATGCTCACCATTTGGTGATTAGATCAGAAACTATCAGAGGAGTGGAGATCGAACTCACAATAGTAGCGTTATAGTCACAGACTTGTGCCATGCGCCACGACGGCGCAGGGCACAAGTCTGTGACTTAATAATTAAAATGGAACTATAATGAATTTCATTTTCAAGTTATAATCTTACATTCTTTAACATAATTATTAATAAAAAAAGTCTAGCTTTTTAAAAATCTTACATAGCGTAAAACCTATTTGTATTATATATGTTTTTGATAGTTTGATTGTCTGTGAAGCATGTTTTTAGTTTCGCTCTTGCACGCTCTATCGTTATTCTACTTTTTATTATTTTTTTTATTTATTGTTTCATTAAATTAAAAAATAATATAAGTATTTTGCATGGTTACAAAGATTTCAATATGTTTTTAGTGCTCGCTTAAGGTTTGTTTTGTTTTTTTAGTATTGTTTGGTCTGGTGTATGCATCTTGATTTATTAGTTGTGCGTCTCTATGTTATCTGCATTTGATGGTATCGTTTGTTATCTGTAGGTGTAATTTTTTAATTTCAATAAAATTATTTTTTTACGTAGAAAATACATATGATTTAGTTTTAAACGTACATTTGTATACCCGAAAATTAAATGTAAAAAGAAAATTAAAAATGTTCCTTTATAACTAAATTATACATAATGTATTTAAGAAAATGTTTTAATATGTATTATATTGCATAATTTCTTAATGAAATAGCTTATTTTATTATATGATACAGGCGCCGACTCCTCCTCCCAGGCCGCCGGTCACGAATTCTGATTTCTATCCCCATCACATGCAACAAGAGATACCTATTGCGTATAATGATAAGGTAATTTAAAAATCTATTTGTTTACATTTATTTGTATAAATTAACTTTATTTATAATTGCGAAGTGTTACAAAGTATTTAATATGATATTGTTTTAATCACGTATCTCATATATACATGATTCAAGTTAAGAAGATAGAAAGAATGCCAACAAATTTCCACTTTCTGCACGTCTTAAATATTTCCCTAATTTTTCCATATTATTAAAAAAATATTAAACTAAGAATATTACATTTTAAAATATTTTAGTACTTATATAAATATATTAAAAGACTACAAATAGTCTAAATTGTATCCTATAGATGGCGCTAGTTATTAACTTTAATAATGTCTACATCCATAGAAACTTAATGTATATATTTATTTATTTTTTCATGCAGGTAATAGCGTTCCTACGTCAGCCAAACATACTATCCATATTAAAAGAGCGTTGCAGAGGCTGCGGCACTTCTCTACGAGATAAAGTAAATGCAATTAGAGTAGAAGGAGCACCAGCTCTGGCCAGATATCAGAATGACGTTCAACTTACGTGTTTACTTAGGTAAGTTTTTGTTTCTCTATTCAGTTTTACGGGTAATAGCAGGGTAGGTATACATAATTTACTGTCACATTCTATTGTCCGCTTATTGTTCGAATTAGCGTGCGAAATAGCGTGCTAAGTGGCGGGAATGAACGCTGCACTTTGTCTTGATGGTATGGAAATAAATATAGCCTAATCATTAAGGAATTGGAGATCACGAGTAGTTTTCAGAAAACTCTTTCCCACCTCTTGAACGTGTTAAGTTACATTTTTGTTTTATATTTTTAAGTGATAAAGTTTAGGTTAGTTAGATGGATGAGCAACTCAACCAAGGTAAGTTTGTAAGTTTGCTGTAGATCTGACAGTACTAAATGCCAATTAAACTGTAAAAATAAAAAAAATGTTTATAATAGCTGATTGTAGCTAATTAAAAAGGGATTGACATTTGATGATATAAATTATGGCTGCTCTAGTTACTTTATAGTTATGCCAATTATCTTTATTGTAACAAATATTATTATTTCTTTAACAATTATTATTATTATTTCTTTTATATCCGAATTAAACATTTTATTCGATATAAAAGTACATACCAGTTGAATTCTGACTGAATAGTTGTTTACCTTACATTTAAGTTATTAACGATTTTTTACGTGGTGTGATTTTTACGACTTTTATTGTGGTGTGCCGAGCGGTTTCTTTTTAATAAAACTTTAATACTTATATCAAATGACACAAAATATATTTTGATTCATCCATTGGTGGATAGATGGCGCTATGCGTAGCTCACTGACGCTAGATGCATCTATGCACGGTCCTTAACCCATATAGTGTAGAGACACGGTAAAAATAGACGAGGAGATTACAGAGCTATTTTTATAAGTAACTAGATATGAGAGACAGCGGTGTACGGAAATTGAGAGGAAAACTGTTTTGAAAACTATGAAATCTTATTTTTCTGAATGTATTTAAGAAACATTTAAGAACGGTAAAATGTTATTTTGACCATTGTATTCCTAATTAAAGTAAAATGTTAATTTTAACATCAATAATTAATACTTTGACTGTAACGCGACGATTTTGGGTTCGATTAATAAAAATAAAGAAATAAAGAAAATATTAATTTACCTTTATACATATTTTCATTTCTTCGCTCTGGTGTCGAGGCAAAAGAGCGGGTTTGAGTTCCGCCACTCAACACGCAATGCCTCAAAAATTCGGCGGAAAGTGGGAACGGAGTATCTTAACACTAGGTTCCCTTTGCCTAACCTGCTATGTGCGGGATACAACGTGAAGCTGGTAAAAAAAATTGTCAAAAGGAAATCAATAAACTGATTTGAAAACTTGAAAAAAAAATGACAAAAATGACCTCAACGGAAACAGCATTAATTTAGCCAATTGTATGAACAGTTCCGCTATTTGAACTAATTATTAAATTATAACAAGTCGGTTAAAATGAACCGCTACACAAAATATTTGTACTAGTGACCGATGCAAAAAAAGAATTGATTCACACGGTCTAATTCATTTGATTGTTGCCAATTACAAATATTTAAGCGGTGTATGTATATTACGTGCATAAAGACATGTATGTCTAAATCATTACATCTTAATATACAAAAAAATTTAAATTTGATTTTTTTTTAAATTTTAAACTCTTCAAAATTATGCAGTAAATAAGATTGAGTAATTAATAATTTTACAAATACATTTTACAAATAAATAATTTTACATTAAAATTTACTATGAAAATACATTAGTATTAAATATCAACATTGCATTATCGTAGCGCAATTGGCTGCTGACTAAGATGTGGTTGTAAATACCCATTTGTTGTAACTTCACGCTGTATCCCGCACATGGCAAGGTAGGCTGAGGTAACTAGTGTTAGTACACCCAGTTTCCATTAAAACAAATGAAAATATTAAATATTTCATTGTAGTAATTTTGAAAAATGTTATACAGCAAAATGCATGTATGTGTCACGCGTACAACGTCGATTGAAAAACCTCACCTACTCAGTTAATCTATTATTAAGTAAATTATCTAGGTAAATAGTTAATTAAATATGAATCATGGGACGATTATCCGCTTGTGTCTCTTAGTTAATTGGTTATATGTCATTTTCATTGCATTTTACAGAACCATCGCGACGGATGCTATGATTATTTGATAATTAAAAATATTTCCCGCGATCTGGTTGGACAGAGTTGTTGCTACCTGTACCATTGCACAGAAACGCTTATTTTGCAAATCAAACATCCTGAAACTGACGTTTCCTTGAAGTTATAATCGAAGTCGTGGAAGTCGATTTCGTTTGTAAATTAAACTTTGAGATTACTCACAGTTTTGAGAGATTTTAAATTATTATTTTTAATATAATATTTCGTTACACATATTTATTAATTGAAAACCTTGGGTATATTTTTTCAAACGTTTGATTTATAGAGTAATGAATGGGTGTATACAAAAAATAGTAATTGTAGAAACGTAAAAGTGAAACTGAAGAATGTTCCCACTATAAAAATATGCAGTAAACCGCTCGATCCGGTATCAGGTCTCAATTGTTGGGATCTTCGTTCTTGCAACATTAGCGTTTTTGTGTACAAACCAAAAAAAAAAACGAACTAGTTCTCGTACGTAATAAGTACTTCTAATGACATAAAAACTATATACTGTATCCTTCTTATTGTGAATGTGAAAAATTGCATCTTTATATGCTTAGGATTTTTTATTAATTAAAATACTTGTAGGTGAGTCGGTGCCCGTGGCTGTTGTTATTGTTGTTATATACGTGATTGTTGTAGCTCTTAATATAGTTCCCACTCGTGGGAATATTTACATGTTTTTTTTTAATCTCGAGGTCCTATTATACCAGCGAATTCTGGAGACATTGTGTATTGAGCTGCGGAACTCAACGCCGCGCTTTGCAAAATCGAAGCGACATGTTTAAATTAGATATGACATGACATTATTATTCTTAATACAGATACAGTGTTTGATTTACTGTTATTATTAAATAAAGTGTTACAATTATTATAATAACTGTTAACACTACGGAAGCAACAGATAATTATGTATCTAATGAGTGCCATTGAGTAATATGTTTTTCTATAACTTTGTAAAGAAAATATTTATTTAGATATGATATGATTTCACAATAAAGAGCCGCTTTCTTTTTAAGTCTATACATTGCGTATATTTTAAAAAAGTAACAAATACTTTGATTTTAGTCAATCTTTTCTTATATATCTCATAATTGTCTTAATATAAAGCATATAACCAAATGGAATTATATAGTATTAATTAAATTACCTATACTATATGGATTCCGATATCCAATGATAGTCACCACTGTAATTTTGCTTCTAACGGATCACTCGTACTGAGGAACTCGCATGACGTAGTCATTTATGATATAAACGTAGTAATAATGATTGACTTTTCAGTTTGGACGATCGTGACTTCATTTATTGAATACTACATATACTACTGCTACTGCTCAACGTAGCCTATGAAATAATATTAATAATATAGGAAGCGAAATATTTATTTACATTTATATTTTTATGTGTCGAGGCAAAGAGAGTGTCAACGAAAGAAGGAGCCTAGTGTTAAGACACTCCGTTCCCCACTTTCCGCCGAATTTTCGAGGCATTACGTGTTGAGTGGTGTAACTCAATACTGCGCTTTTGCCTTGATACCAGAGTAAAGAAACGAAAATATTAATAAATAATAATTCATTCCCCCAGTAGGAATCAAACCCACAATTGCATAACAGTCACACGCTTGTGCCACTGAGCCACGAAAAACTCAATGCGGCAGTTATGTAAATTTCAATAATGTAATATTAGCACAAATTGTAAATTTACGATTACGATTTATTTAAAACATCCATAAGGGCTTTTAATTTAAGCATTCTCTTGTTATGTCCAAGATAACGGAGAAAACGACAAGATCTCGGGAATTTGGGCCATCTTGATTATGTTATTATTCAGAACTTGTGCTTGTATTTCCCTGTATAATAAGCAGTGGGTTACGGCGTTCGTGTTTAGCAAAGTAATTTAAACCTAATTCTCGTTCCACACCACTCATACATAATGCCATAAAAATTCAGTGTCTTTAAACTAGGTTCTCAGTGCCTATCCTGCGGGGTAGCAGGATAGGAAAATGCGTGAAGCTTTGTATTAGTTTTCTTTTCGATTAGGACCGACGTGAACACATGCACTGGACTTTAAGGAAATTGTATGTAACTATTAAATATAATAAAATATTAACTTCTGGTTTTATAAAATCAAATTAGATCAAGCACTACCTTGTTTGTACATTTTTTACATAGTTGTGAAATATATAATGAGCACGCAAGTCTTAACATGCAATGCAAATTATTTATCTGAATACTTCTCGCTTATTTTATATACAGACAAACCCCGCAGCGTTGAATTCTGTCACTCGACATACAAATATTTCTACTCGAAAATTAGCTTGAAAAATAATTTTCTGCCCAATCCCCCATGCGGTAAATCACGGCTATTTTTGGTAAATTTTTACTCATTTGAAGTACGTTTTTGTAATATTTAGTTTGGATATTCTAAATTTATAATGGGGTCAGTCATACCATCTCTCATTTACGATGCGTAAACACTCACTGCCGCCTGACCCATTTATGTTGTACCTCTAAATTTAGACTTGATAATATGAATAATAGTAATAATATACGGAAACGTATTTTAGCCAAGTGTTTATTTTTTGTATGTAAATATATAAGCAAATATTTGATTATAGAATTAAAGTTGTCAAACTAAAAGATGCAGGGCGGTTTTTCTTATTTCAATACAATAATGATGGATAAAAAAATTGTCGTCAATGCATATTTCATAATAATTTACGTAGATTTTAAATTTAGAATAGTTTTTATTTGAAAATAATTGAGTACTTACATGGCAGTTGGCAATTGATATCGTTTGTAGAGTAAAATTGCTGAATAAACATTTTTACTAATTGTTATATATACTTGTATATTCGTTTTGTTTGTATGGGATGAAATGAAAAAGGCCGATGTGTTTGAACAGAAGTATCCAATAAACGTTTTTCTTATCAGTCACAAAGATAACGGTAGAGTTAATATATTTAAATCACAGTCACAATAAGGACATACATGTTATTAATTTATACTTACATTTATAAAGAAGTTAACTCAAGAGATCTCTATTTTATCACAGATGATGTAACTTCACACTTTGTTCTTCTTTATTTCTTCCAACATTATCGATAATACGTATAATTTTATGAACTAGTATAACTTCAAGATCGAAGGCGCCCTCATCGGTGTTAAGTTACTGCTTATCCTGTTAACAGGAAAGTACATGCATTTTTATTTATAAGAACATAAAGATATAAAAATAAATAAATATATTGCTGTGTAATTTTTTTAAGACGAGGTTTTTTCTGCCTACCTTGCTCAGTGCGGGATACAGCGTGTAACTAATATATTCTTTATTTATTTTTTTAACTGGTTTCTTTTTTGTATGGTTGATGCAAAATTTAGGGTAAAGTTAGCACAGTCCGTACTATATCTAATAAATTTAATTTGGTTAAACGCGCTATTTAGGGCTACTGTTTCCAATTGAAATATTCTCTTTGTGTTTGGTCAGTTTTACCTCATGCACCTAGAATGTTTCATGTGTCATACAAAATTCAATAGAGTAGAATCGGGGCCGAAGCTATAATTTAAATGTGGTTAAATATACAACAAATAAAGAAATTAAAATAAATATTTTACAAAGAAATCGTAAATTATAATAACTAATTTTCATTTTCGAATGTTATATTTTACAAAGGGAACTGGATAAAAAGCTGTAAATCGACTTTTATTATGACAGTCAAGTCAACCAACTTATGGTTTTCTAAGTTCATTCAAAGTCTTTATTAATGGACACTTTGACAGGTTTAAGAAAATATTATAACAAAAATACTTTACGAGTTATTTTGAACTGCTTTGCTTATCTCCAGTTCTTGGAAACTTTAAAATGTATATCGACAACTCGACACGCTACTAAATGTTAATTTTACTTCAATTAATTATATTCTACAGTGACGTAGTAAACTTTTGTATGTACTCGATGACTGTTGATTAAAATGTAATTAAGACATATTATAAAATGTACGAGGTTACGACATATTATAAAATGTCTCATCCTGACAGTAAAATAACTTGATCTCTCTTCTCTTCTAAAGCATGTGATCTATTTGTACATATAATTAAATTGTAACTGATAGCTGTACGTATACGTATATCACAGGTTTAGAAGAAATTCGTTTACTCAGGACATTTATTAATAACATAATAAATAGAACCCAAAACAAACCAAACAAATGTTAAAAATATCGTCTACTTGTCCGTGGATTTGTGCACACTAATCTCCGAAACAGTATGGTGTAAATGCAGTTTTAATAATTATATGTTGCCAAACTTTCCATAACATTTAGTGTTTGTTTTATTTCAATTCGTTAATAAATAAAAAAAATGTCAATATAAAGATTTCCAAGCGACGATATTACTACAAAATAAGTGTTTTATTGAATTGGCTCTTAATTTAATAATATCAAGTCATACATATTGTCTTTAAAACGATAAACCGCACTACAAATATGTGTAACTAATTATAATAAAAATCATCATAATTTACTATAATATGGAAGTTGTATATATAATTGTTTGTCTGTCAAAGTCATATATATACATATACCAACGGAAATCTTTACGGAATATAACCGAGAAGCCTTATAAGAGCTTTGCAGGGACGATTTCGTTGGTGATTTTCCATTGATGAATAATTGCTGAATAAGCTTTCTAATATGACGGTATGTATGTAAGTGACTTTAAATTGTAACTTATGTATATCGAACGGTGGTATATTGATTTTCTAATATACATTTAATGATATACGTAGGTCAAGGAACTTTTATTGCTTCGGAGTAGCACAATTGAGAAATTTTACTTTTGTATTTGATTAAAGAGGTTATTATAAAAATATTATTTTTATTTCTTCGAATGGAAATCGATATCACAACCTATCGCGCAGACGCCTAACCGTATCACACGCTAAAGCGTCTGCGCGACGACGGCCTCAAATAAAGTAGTATACGAGAAGTCTTAATTTGAGCTATCATAGAGAAATCCCAAGGTTTACCATAAAAATGACATCCTATACGTGGTTACGTATACGTCTCAATTACATATATGTTGTTCTGTCGGTACGTCATCTTATTACGATATCGTATACCGCAATCAGTAGGAAAAATATTATTAGAAGACATTCGCCTTACTCATTTCACGGACCTTCTAAGTTAATTTGTGATGAGATTGCTAGGCTTTGCCCGTATCGGTGATTGAACTTTCAATTGTAATGGAAAAATTGTATTTTGAGCTTTTTTTGAGTTTTCAAGTTACCTTTCTGTTAAAATTAAATATCACGTAAGTTGCTTTGTTCTCTGATCTTTGTCAGGTGTTATTTGTTTAGTGAACAACACTTTAATTTTGCCAACTTGGATCTATTTATTATTATATATTGACGCCGTCTCTGACTCTCTCGACTGCCATCTGTCCACATGCCGTGGTGCAAGTGGACAGACTGCCTGTAAACGAGACGGTTGTGAGACCCACTAGAGAGGATGATTTTGATTATATTAAGTGTATTTTCATTTCTAGTAGGCGTTGTGTGATGTTTATATTCGTCAATCAACATGTAATGTAATGAAGCGTCTTAACGCTAGGTTCCCTTCGCTTACCGTACTACGAGGAAAAAATGTTTATCTGCTTTCATTATATATATATAACCATTTTGAACTAACTCAATTGCATATAATAATTATATAAAGTTATTATTTACATTCTTAGTAAAACGTGTATAACACGTACTACATTTAATTGTATTTCTTTTTATATAGTTACAATACTTTTTAATAGGTTGTGACTCTTAAAAGTAAATAAAAATATATATATGAAATAACATAATATGATATATTAATAATATAAAACGTCTTGTTTATTTTTTTGTTTCTAGGACACATTTACCGCGTTGTAAACGGATTTCCTTTTGACATAATAATTACCTGCTAAAAATCTGCACAAAAAGTATCTCAATTATTTTTATTATTATTGTGCATGTGACAAGCTATTTTAAATTATAACACTATATGCTATTTTATATTATAAATTATTTATAGCTGTATATGTGTTTTTATTTTCTATCTATTACATAAACCTAGGATTAGATATACTCTGTATATTTCATTCCTAGGAAAATACAGATATCTGGATTGCCTTTTTGTACATAGTTAACTTAATGTTATTTTAATAACGTTATGTTTACAATTGCACTTAAATGTTATCTATATACACGGTGATGTAACCTTTTTTTTTCAAGAAACCAGTGATGTTATTACCTAAGGCAACGTAATTTTTTACGTAAAAACGTAAATCCAAATTTTTTAATTTTCTTCATATTCGATAAATAGCACGTATTCTGAGTTAGTATTTGTCTATTAAAACATAGTCCGATTTAAATAAATGATTCTAATCGAAAATATATAAAATAGTGAAGATGTATTAAGTAAAAAATACAATTTGTAACTAGTGCCAGCTAAATCTGTAATTTAGTGCTTCACCGAGCGTGCCGGCTGACCCCGCCGCGTTCGTGTACGAGCAAACAATGGTCGCGTGCTGGCGTTTGCCCACGCGATGCTTGGCCACGAGAGTGACATTAATGTATGTAGCGTATGTAGATATTGTTGTTTTTTTCTTTTAAATAAGAATCCTTCTTTTTTAAGATTAATTATTTGCATGGCTTATGTCTTCAAAAGAGTCTTCAAGAATGCCCAGTGGCAGCCAAATTAGAAGAGTCTATCCACTAGGGATACAAAAACAACTAAAAGAAGTACTAGTGGCATCTCATTCGCTCCTGTGAAACTATTTTTTTTTGTTTAATAACATAAACAAATTAATTTAAATAATGCATATATATATATGTTATTTCGGAATTAGAACATATAAACATTGTTAGTTCTAACATCCTACACGCCTCAGTGAAATTGGCGTCAATAATATATGAAAGTGATAAAATTTTCACACCACGCTCTCAATGATCAAAGGGAATCTCTGAAGATATAAATAATAACATCGACAAACAAGCCGCGTTGTTTTCCGCACGTCATTGAGTTCCACTTAAAGTTTTTAGTAATTGTGTTGCAGATCACTTGTGCGATCGGTAAGTATAAAACAATTTAAGTATCGATTTTTTTTAATTCCTACGAATTTATGCACAAAACAGGCAAAGAGAATGTGGATTCGATTTCCAACCGAAAATGTGAAATATTTAAGATTTTCATTTCCTCGCTCTTGCAACGAGGTAAAGCGTGACGTTCATCTACCTCACTCACCATGCACTACAAGTGGGGAATGAAAATATCTTAATGGGAATAGAGTATCTCAACCTTACGTTATCCATGACAAAATATATATAAGAATATTGTATATACTAGTCAATTATTTGTCGGGTATATATGATATTCTGTACAATATTGTAATATATACAATCAAGTGTTTTGCAATCAACATTATATGGGCTCCCATGCGGGCGCTGACGTAACTGTTGCGACCACTTGGTCTTCCTTTTAACCCACTTGTTT
Organism: Heliconius aoede; assembly: GCA_037355905.1. Classification (NCBI taxonomy): domain Eukaryota; kingdom Metazoa; phylum Arthropoda; class Insecta; order Lepidoptera; family Nymphalidae; genus Heliconius; species Heliconius aoede. The sequence goes on along the minus strand of JBAIZZ010000342.1, from coordinate 1,563,173 downwards.
GACTCTTATACGAGTGTATGAGTTGAAAAATTGGATCAAAACGGAAGTCGTTTTAAAGTTCAATTCTTCCTTATTAATTTGGTTCAATTTATATGGTGCTTTACGTACGTGAAAAATTTTATTTTTCGACAAATAATTGTTACTAACATTGTTTTAGTCATTATTTTTATAGTAGAGATATAAATGTAATAATACTAAATTGTCGTCGTCATAATAGGCGTGCAGGATAAAGCAGCAAATCATCTTTCTAACTTTACGCACACAGCAGGGTTGACAGAGCGATCTTGGAGCCTTGAGATCTTGGATCTGGTATTAAGACATTTCCGTTCATTCTCCATTCTCCGCCGTATTCTAAATGAACGTCGTATTCTGGTGGTATCACGCTAGATGGTAAAATTCACATGATTGATTTAAATATGTACTGTATAGTTACTTCTATCATAGTTCGTTATACAAACACTTGTGTGATTTCAATTACCGCCAGAAATATTTTACACTTGTAATAAAATAATATATACAAATTTGTTCTAATCTAAGGGGATGTTTATTATCATGCTTTTCAAGGAAGTGATCTATCACTCGCTCTTGAAACACTCGAATGCGAATGAGAGTGAAGTGTTAGTGTGCAATAATATTTATTGGTTGAACTATTAAATAGAATATATTTTAAACGGCTATTATTTACGTTATCGTTTATATAAGAAATCGCATTTGTTCTTGTATATTAATATTTGTAACGGATCTTAACGGATCTTAAATGTATATATAGAAAAATAAAATCAGCTTCACGCTGTATCCCGCACACAGCAAGGTAGGCAGAGGGAACTTAGTCCCTCTGCCTACGCTGCTGTGTACTCCGTTCCAAACTTTCTGACGCCTTGGTTCCAGAAATGAAAATATTAATAAATAATAATATCTATTCCCGCAAGAGAGACTCGAAGCAACAACCGTCGCGTTACAGTAACACGTTATGCCCCTGCGTCACGACGGCTTCACGTATTTTATTTTTACACTGAAATAAGTGTAGATCAATCAGATTTGTTTTCTTGTTTGCCTGTCGATGTCCTCCGTAGATGAGTGTCTTCTATTTGTCTCTAAGCAGAAATGAATATTCAATTGTTACTTAGTTGAAGAATCTACCGAAACGATTCCATTTAATGGTCCATTTGCCAACCGTAAATTACTGGAAAATTATGTACGCGTTTAACTTGTTTTATGTTTTGTTTTCAAAGCAACTCTGTTTACCTTTTTAAATGTATTCTATCGTTGTTATTATTAGTTAAAAATTTACAAAACTACTCTTTAAGGACACAGCGTGGGGCCGAAAAGAAAATCTGCAATATTATGTCTTTTATTATGTGTCTGAGTTTAATAATTTAGTTACTTCAAATGAAGTGCCTGCCATCAATTTCTTATAACAATATACATATCAACGATACATTTTCGTTCAATCAACCGACAGACATCTTTGCTTAAATACATCTCGCAATGAGTAAGCCTGCTTTGTGAGTAAACAATATGTTACTCCGAACCGGGAGTACCGGGAGTACCACAAAGAGTGCGGCGTCGTTTGGCAGCTATTTTCGCGCACCCGCGTCGACTATTTCCATCGCGTACAGCGATCCCTCTTTCCTCTTTGGTAAACTTTGGAATTGAGATTGTTCGTTATTGAACTTACTTTTTATAACGTTTTTTAAATTGTATAAGCTAATAAAGTTTTTTTTGCTTTTTTTCAGCTTCATGTTTTATTTCACATATAGCAGGGTAGACAGAATAAATTGTTGAGACACTTCATTCTACGCCTTATGCTTTTTTTTGTGACATTGCGTGGTGAGCTGCGAAACTCAATACCGAGCTTTATCTTTATGAGAACGAGGACTTGAAAATAATAAATAAATTTATTGTTGAATATATTATGCAAATATTTAGGCCATATTCATGCAACTTACTTAATAATGTATTGTTTAAAATTTTTTTTTCGATATATGAAACTAAGGACCAAATGAGACTAAACGGACGAGAGATGGATTACGGTCAATCCTCATTTATCCTGGTTATTATTAGATATATTAGTTCTTTGAATATTTGACCGACCGCCATGCCAGATAACTGCTTTAGTAACTACTATTCTGTAAATATTTACTTAATAAAAAAACTTAATAAAAAATATATTTCAAAAATAATTTTCAAGTACGTATATTCACATGTATTTAATGTAAACGCACTGACCAATTAAAAGAGGAATATTGTAACGTCTTAAGACGACATCAGTCACTTTGTTATACGTTGGGAACCCGTTACAAAGCAAAAAATTGTATTCGCCTACATTTCCCACACTTACATACATAAAAGATTCCATACAAACTGCTTATTTATTGAGACGAAACTCCTGCGCAGGTGTATTAAGAGAACATTGTAGACATGTGCATTATTACCGTTTCTTATTATTTTGTAGTAAAATAATTCTTAAAGATCTCTAAATAAAGATCAAAAACGTGTAAAATATAATTTGAATGTATAAGTATTACAATATAAAAGTGCATCTGGTATTTATTCTGTACAATTGTATTATTGAATCTTGAAGAAATGATCCTTGCAAGAAGATAGATACATTTATAATATTTTTATAAAATCTATATGAATATTATGGTTATAAAAATATATTTGATGTAGTTATCTTCCATTTCTTATATAACAACTAGGTTTCTTGATAGATTTCAAACGAAGAGTAGATAGACATACTATTATTTCAAGAGGACGCGGCGCAGCGTTACAGCCTTCTAACTGCAAACGCGACGATAGTACTAATTTTCTGGACACAATATTTAAAAATTGATCAGAAAGTAGGGCGAATTGATACAAATACTTAAAATTTATTCACTTATATACTGGTGGTACACGGTGTCGTGGGCGGCGGTGATAACATACCATCAGCTACGCCCTTTGGTTTGTCTTTTTATATTAAAAAAAATCACATAAAATAATAGATCAAGTAAGAATATTATAAAGTTTATATCAGTCCCCAACGTTTTAAAATGTAGAATGATTTATATTCCATTTCTGTCTCAGTAGTAGGTCACTGGGCTTCACTCTATTTCGATTTATAACAAGGTCACAAGAGTCAAATAAAATTACTTTAATAGAATAACACGTCATAAGCCTTAACATATGGTGCCATCGATTTTACTTAAAATTGGGGACCAATGGTATTTTATATGAGGTTTGTTAGCTATATTATTTGACAATAAATTATTAGTAGGTATCTTTAAAACAGACTTTTTTGTCTTTAGTCTTCACATATTTAGCATTTTAATTTTTGAGGGTATATTTATAAATAAGGTATATTTATTATACAAGATAAAGAGACATTTTTGTGGGGTGCATATGGGCACAATATAAAAATGTATCTTTATCTTATTTAAGCAATATTTCGTCTTGACACAATATTTTTTCTTCATTGTACAATGTAAAATCACTTTCCATTGTCTTAGACATAAATCTTTCAGACAATGAGAAGGTTTTCAATGCGGCTTTCACTAATGAAAATAAAAAAAAATTAAAAAGAAATATTACACCTATATATTATATAGTTTTGTAAAAATATTTTTTTTGCGTGTATTTGTTGTGACAACCGCGAGCTCTAGTATTTCGTAAAGCTAAATACGAATAAAACGTGCAGAACCCGTGTCCTATTTCCATCAAGGTGTATTAATTCTTTTTTCTAATAACGGTACACTCGACGGTGCGGTCGATTATGTTCAGGTAGATGCGCCTGCGCACCCGCTGATAGGGTTACTACGATATTGCATGCTGTTTAAAATATATATCTTTTATAATATATACCATATGAATATGTTTAGTTTCTATGAGAGAAATGATAAAGATTAATACCTATTGTGCATGTGAATATTATATTTTTAATTTTCAACTACAATGGCTCAACGATTTTGAATTTAATATGTAATAAGCACTTTTTTAAAATTTTATTCATGAAATATGCCGAAATTTTATAAAACCCATTGTATTACATCTCAGAAACCGATAATTGTAACGGTATACTTAAATACAATACTTAATTGCCGCTTCTTTTGTATATGTCGGTCATAACGAGATGACAAAATAATGGAATTGTTATTAAACAATGTACTTTTAAAGTTCTCATTATACTAAAATTTTGTGAAAGTAAAAGTTTTGTTAAAAATCGTCAAAAGAAGAATGGCTGGAGTAGTATTCTCAAATTGTCCAACAAAATAAAAGAACCATTTGTTGTAATTACTCTCCGCGGATAGGTTTAACATCAAAACGGCGGCGTGTTGCCTAAGACTTACTTAATGTTCAAACTAATATACTTATCTATATGTGATGTAGAAAATATAATTTGGTATATTAATCAGTTAATTATAGAAACAAAAAAAATATTTAGTTATGTATGTACTTGTCCGATTAACACTTATAAATTAGATATTTTTTAGTGAAATAAACCCGAAACGTTAGCTTGCTTTGATAAAAAAACTATGTTTAACGTCAGCCTCGATTCCTATCGTTTGATGAACCATTCTATGGGCAAGAGTGACAGCGACATATGAGATGCGCGTGCGCAACCTACAGGATGCTCGTGAGAAATAAAAAAGGTATCAAACGTAAGCAAATATTTATAACCAGTGGCCGACCGCTTTGCTTGCATTGTTTTAGTTTCTATTGATGAATTTTTGTATTATAGTGCAGTAAAATATGTTACATCAACTTAATGAATACAATCATATATTTAAAGTATTCTATTATGAATATTTTAAAATGAATTTAGTATGGTCTTAGGTTGAACTGCCTCTATTAAGTAAGCGTTTATTAGATTGTTTTTGCCGTATACTGATATATTTTTATTTTATTTATAAATTAAAAAAAAAAAACATATTTCCATGTCCAAATATCTAAACATTTTTTGTTAATCACTGCTAAAGTCAAGTAGTGCTCTAATAATCAACTACAACGTTAACTACCCAACAGTTAAAATGGCAACAATAGATGAACCTAATTGACAAAGTGACTAAACTACTGTTAATAAGGATGCGTCGATTGCGGGCACGTTATGCATATATATTATGGTAATTAATAATCTTGCGCTCTTAAAACATACTACATGTGGAGGGTTGGGAGTGCAATTTAAAATTTAAAGCTCTCATCGTTTTACAGTTTAGTAGGTTTGTTTTGTTTCAGAACAGGGAAAGCAGAAGGAACCTAGCCTTAAAACACTGTTATTACACACTTTCCGGTACCCACTTTCCGCCCGTACTCTGGAGGCGTTGTGTGTTGAGTAAAGTAACTCAACGCCACGTTTTCAACGAGATATGCGAATTACCGCTCAGTAAATATTATTACTAAACATTTACATTTAATTATATTATTTAAATAGGTAAAGTTAAATTGTAACTAAATCATTTTACTACACGAACACCTGCCAAAATTAGTTTTATTCGACGCAGTAGGTCAGTAATACAATGATTGATGATGTGTATATAATGTTATTCTTTATTAAGTTAACATCAATGACATTATATTTTTATGAAATACATGATTTTATAGCAAAACGTAAGGTTGCCTAATTATTTTCTCAAATTTCTAACTAAAATCCCGTTAACATAGGATCAGCAGTATTAAAGGTTTACTCGAACAATCAGATAAGGGACAGGTGTCCATTTTATTTTCAACTATTATTAAAGATTTTTTGGTAACGGTCAAACTTTGTTTGAAGATGGTAACGATTACACATTAAACACAAAAAGTATTTCTTTATCTAAATGTTGTAATCGCAAACAATAAATCTAATTTCACTTGAAGATACTGTACTGATGGTGCCTATTTCTGTCGTTATATTATTTTTTATAGCTCTACGCTTTGTGCCGTACATAGCAGGGTTGCCCAAGGAAACACGTGTTAAGACACTCCGTTCCCGTTAGAACAGTTCCGTTTCCCACTTACCGCCGAATCCTTGAAGAATTATATATTGAATGGAGGAATGCAAGGTCGCGCATGGCCACGTCACCAGAACGATGAAATGAAAATGTTACACGAATCGTACCTACAATCATCGCGTTTAAAGTGGCACGTCTGTGCCCCTGCGCCACGATAGCCTCAAACCATTATCAATCATTACATTACTTCATTATAATATATCATTACTTACATTTTATAGCGCTAAATAGATATTTACTTAGCGTTCAATAGATAAGCCAATCTATTATAACGTCGTATCTTAGCATTATTGTAGTATTATAATTTACTTAATGTAGCGTTGTCGGGTGGATTATAGATTAGAAACCCATATACGGCTTACATAACATTTTGCATAAATTCCTATTAAGTGTGAAACCATTTATGTCGATGTTTAGACAGTATTGTGGAAAATATTATGAATTATTCAAAAATAATTTACTATTTATAATTATTTATTTATAATTAATTAGCCTTCAGACATTTTCCTCGACTTCTTTGGTGAACAGTTAGGACTTATTTTGTTGAGCATTTTAACGCAAAAACTGGATAGGCTGATAACTAATCGAACTTCAAAAGGACGGACGTTATCAATTCGGCTGTATGTTTTTTTTAAAATATTTCCCCGACTGGAAATTGAATTTATAACCATTACATGCTCTTGCAGGTAACAGGTTAATAACGTAACAACTAATAATTATATATTAGATTAAAGTATAAATAGATAAGTATTCTTATTTTATAGAAATTGGTGATTTGTTTATAAAATGATTTTCATGAATGTAGTAACAATTTGATTTCTAGTTTTTTTCTAACTACACTAAAATAAAAGTAAATTATTGTACAAGTACATATATAAATCTCACCAAACGCCGACGTCCAACACTCAATCGTAAATCGTAACATAGCGTGCGTGACACCGTGACCGTATGATTCATTCTAACGATCTGTTTATATTATGATCCAATAAATAAGTATTATATGTGTAGATAACTAGTCAAGGACTAACATGCTACGAATTCTAACAAATGACCAAATGGTTATTGCGTTGTAATTTTTTTTTTTTTCAAATTTTTAATATTTTCATAAACGGTATTTTTTTTATTTGCATATTTTATATAATTTATTAAAAAATATACAATTTTACGACTATTGTTCCAATAATAAAATAATGAGCTTCGGTGTCAAAACACCTATTAACTCATTTTATATATATAAAATCCCTAAAAAATAATTTACTCTACATTCAATAGATACTGTCATGTTTCTTCATTTTTGTTTTCAGTTATGTTATTATAATTTATGCATTCTTCAGTCTAACATCTGTCAATCAAAAATTTAAATGTATATTTTTTATAAGGAGTCGTTGAGTTTCGCCACTCAAACATGCAACGCCTCCTAAAAAGTGGGAAATGGAAGTGCCTTAATGGAAACGAAGGTTTTCTCTGCCTACCCTGCTATGTTTAAAAGCACAGCGTTATGCTAAAATAAAACAAAAAAATCAGTATCAAATCAATTCAATTCTAAGAATAAAATTCGTTCGATATAAAATTACCTACGTCGTATACAATTTCGACATCACGAGAATTGCACAAAGCGGCGTAAATGGGTCGCAGAACAACCCATAGGGGTCCCTTAGGTACTCCCGCCCGTGGGTAGGTATCTACGTTGAAAACTGGGCCACGTGTTACGTGACAGTGCGGCTGCAATTTATAATCGGAAGACAACTTTGTAAACGTTTGAAGTTTGTGTGTCGAGATTTGTATAAATATAGGCCTATTATGAGAGAAATGTATCGAGTAATCATGTACAGTATATAACAATTATTAGGTTTATTTTGAGGTACTGACGACCTGGTGGCACAATTGTCGGTTCGATTCCCACTCGGGGAAGTGAAGTATTTAATATTTTCATTTTCTCGCTCAAGGTAAGGATGCAAAGTGCGGCGTTGAAATCCCTCGAGGGATAACGGAAGTGTTTTAATAAGATAAAAATGTATGAATCAAGAAAAAAACATTATAATTATTAATATAAAATAAATCTTATGTATAATATTTACTATAAGCGCAAATGTACTTGGAGCATAGTGAATCCAACAAAGTGGCAATTAATAATCGACACGCAAACCATAATTATATCAATTACTGAACACGTCCTCGCCATATTATATAAAGAAGAGGTATTAAATAAAATGTTACTATGGGTATTTTAAATTGTTGTAAGCGTGAATGAGATTCCAGGTTGAGCACATTTTTAGATCAGAAATGACAAGAAAGAGACGACGGAGGTGGTATAACGTGGATTGATTTAATGTGAAGTACACACAGTTACAGTAATATTTTTAATTATAAGCTGGATTTATTAAAAAATACCACATATTTTGTTTATAATTTCTAAATAAAAATTGTAAATAATACATTTGAACCGTTAGAAATATCTAATAACTAACACACGCATAATCATCTTAGAACGCTCAATTTATTTTGTATCGAAATTTTAACTGCCACCATTATTATAAAACGTACGATTGTATCTGTAGTGCAACAAAATTACTTTGCAGTTATTATTGCACTGTGTGTTTGCATCTGACTCAACCTATGATCTCACGGTGACGTGACCACACCTCGCGCAACGCGAAAAATTGTAAATATCAATACAACATATTATATTATAACGTCGTACAGAGTCGTACGTTATTTTTGAACTCGACGCTTATATAAATGCTTATTTAAAAATTATTTTTGTTCATATTATTTCCAAGACTTATGAGCTGATAATTTTGAAATATTACATTATACAAAAGGCCTATTGAGGTTAATTGGGGAAAAAAATCACGAGCGCAGACAGTCGGGATGTATTTGACACTTTTCTTCAAGAATCCGGTTTTTTCCCAAAAAAGCACAAATTCTCAAATATTTGCTGCGAACAACTGAAAATCGACACACATACATGGGGGTAAAATTGATAGGTACTGAGGTCCTGTATAGATAGACAATCGTAGATCCGTCTATCGCGTTACCTGTATATTTTAGATTGAAAATGAAATCTTAAACCATAATATTGTAATGAGTTTCCCTGTATGTATTTTTAAGCCTTTTAAACAATAAGTATAAAAAAATGCATAATTTAGAAACGTTCCCATAATTTTCCTTGATATGTCAATTATATTTACATATTAATTTAGGATTTAATAAAAGCAAGATATTATTACGCACTAATAATTTGTTGTTTTTACACTTTTTATATAGAGGAATATTAACCATGGGAATCCCATTGTTGCTAAGCTAATACTCGTTTGTATAAACTGCCAACATAATAAAACAAAAATAATGTCTTTCAAATAACGCAAATGAATTAAAACTTACCATTTATGCGCCATATTGACAATGACGACAACGAGCTTTACCCACCCCCGTAGCGAGCGTAGCGTAGAGTCTACGTCAGTGTCGTCCCAACCGCAGCGGTGAACGCATGTCTGCGACTGCCCTTGCATTTGCTCCACCCTACGTCATTGCTATATACTATAGCTTAAATTAAAAATCTTAGATACTATAAATAATAAAAACAATAATAGTTATTCTTTCATGAACGTAAAGCATTGAAAGGATTAAATGTAATATGGAATACATAATTGGTATTTTTTTATGTGATTTGTGACTGAAACGTATGGAGTATTCTGTCTGATGGTGAAAAGTCTTCAAAATTAACTCTTACGCGGAATTAGGTGCGCGTGCGTCGTCCCATGGGACGCGCCGCCGTCAGTTCATCAAGGGTTGGAAGAAAACAATGGGTGTCATATCTAAGACGTTCGGTGTCGTTTTCAGTCTGTAAGTATTATTTTTTTATTGAAATAAGTATATTTAATTTATTTTATAAATTAGTGTAAGATATTGAGTTTATTGTTATCGTATAAATTATAACGTTTTCAGTATTTATAAAAATATTTATAAAATTTACAACTTTATTAATGAAAAATTTCAATTAAATTAAATTTTAAAAAAACCTTCATTTTTCACTGTATCTAATTTATAATTCTCAAGCATGCTCTATAAACATAAGATATCGCGGCAATTTATCGGGCAGCCCGGTGCAGTACAGCGACGCGTAATAAAAGCCTATTAGATTGCGCAAGCGTTCGCGCGTAGATGCTTTCGCTCCACTAGCCCAATGGCCCTACGGTTTATCTCGGATTTAAGGCTTGTAACGCACTTTAGGTTCCCCTTGAACATACAGTTTTTTTTTTAAATGGAAGTAAGTTTTTTTAACGCGATTTTATTAGGTCGAGCTATAACAAACTACGAGTACGTAATAATATCTAAGGATCTGAATTTAAACCACTTGTAACAATTGTATCCTTATGAAACTTGGCAGTGGCTTAGGTGACAATACAATATTGTGTTATCAAGAAGCTGGTATGATGATGGAGATGTTTCCTGAATATTGGGACTATTCAGAAGTCACCGGCGAACCATTCGAGTTTACGTTCATATAAAGTATAACTCTGAGTACATTGCGCTTGTATCATTGTGTACTTGGTGTAGAAAACGTGTTATTAGTAATTTTTAAGACTACATATTATTAATTAATTAGTTTTTATTATCGTTAATTGTAATTTCAAAGAAAAAAATATTATTGTAATATAAAATCTCCGGTATACGAACATCTTGACGTGATTATGCAAAACTTGCGACAGAAATAATACGAATGCGTCGAGCATTGTTCGTCTTAATTAGTGGTAAATTCGCACAGTTTCTACCGACGTAGTAGTAACTAGGTTACTTTGAATATATATTATGTACAAATATGTATCTACCTTGAAGAATACGAATACATTGTGTAGTTTCTCCATAATTTATCAAAGATTTTTGCGCGTTTTAGTTTAATTGTAAAAAATATTAAGGGTTTTTAAGAACTATATGAAACATATTACCCGAGTTAATAATTACAGTTAACCTGGGGAATATGTTTGTAATGTAATCGAAATAATCTATGTGTATATTTTTCTTTATTATATTATGAATAAATTTATTAGATTATATATTAGAGGCTAGTAAGTGGCGCGAAGCTACAAAGTGCTAATGATTGGTTCTGGGTTCGATTCCTACTTGAGGAAATGAAATATTTAATTAAATTTATATTTTAATTTGTTATCTCTGGTGTCGGGGCAAAGAGCCGCGTTGAGTTCCGCCACTGAAAATGCAATGTCCTCAGGATTCGGTGGAAAGTTCCCTCTACCTATCTTACATTACAATGTGACGTTTTAAAAAAATATGAATATTTCAATCTGCTGTTGTAATTATATGATGTTATAGGTCTGCGCTATAATTGAGTGTGACTTCAGAAAATTTGTAATTAATACGTACATAGCTTTAAAGTCTCATACTAAGATATATTACATGGTAGAAAAGCTTTCATCTTCACTTTAAGAAATCGTAATTTTAAAAAATAACTAAATACTAAATAAGAGTTATCGACAGTACTTTAAATTTTCTTTAGTAATGTATCTTTTATAGATTTTTTTCACGTATATCAAGTCACTTTCTAACGTACTTCACTTTAAAAGTGGCCACGCTATCGTAAAGAAAGTGAAAGAGTCGTATAGTAGTTACAATTAACTGTATTTTTGAAGTAAGGCGGTAGTTGTCAAAGAATTATTTAAATAGTAGTAACAACTGGGCAGAAACCATGGTGACCATTGTACATTTTACCTTTCTACTTCATCTATGGAATTTGTATTGTGGACCCTACTAAAATAGTTGTTTTGAAATTTTTTAATCGTCCTTTTTTTTTCTTGTTGCTTAAGCAATTTAATTTCTACAGAAATATATCATAATATATTTCTGTAGAAATTAAACTACAATATATTCTATATAACACTAACATTACATATAACAATACACGTATCGCAAAGGTAGAGAAAGGTGACATTGTCGGCTGTTCCCAAATATGTTTCATATTGATAACGATTATTTAAACAAAGGGAAGTATGCACTTGTTCTTTCATAAAATTCATTATTTGAGATAATGAAAAATATATAATTTTCACGAATGTTCATTAACTGTATTGTAATGGTAACGATGTTTTTTCGCTTTTTACTTTATCCTGCTAAAGGATTAGCGGAGAAAGCCAAATGTAAACTCTGTTATTAGCTCAAAATGGTGTTCTAACACGGTGAGGAAACAAAAATATAAAATATTTAATTTCTTCGAGTGGGAATCGAACCCACAATATGTCGCGCTTATAGTCGCACGCCTGTGCCCCTGTGACTATTTAATACTGTCGGTGTGTAAGTACTGTCCTCCCTTAAGTACATGTATAAAACTCTGTAATAACTGACAAATAGTGTTGGTAACTAAATTGTTTTAAATTTTTAAAAAGCCTTATTTTTAATCTATGGCAACAAGGCAAAAGTCTGGTTCTACTGCGGTCACTCAACGCGCAATGCCTCGAAATATTCAGTGGGAAGTGGGGAACGGAGTGTGTTGACTCTACCCTGATGTATGCGGAATTCAACATGAAGCTGATTAGTATATTTAATGAAAGTAACACCTGTATTAAAATGAGGTACCGATTACACTTGTATCATCCCTGATTGCACGCATAGGTTTTATCATCTGATCCTTTTACAATTTCCGTTATCATAAACGTTAATTACATTCTAAATGTATCCATTAGCCAAACAAACCAAGTGATTAACAACTAGCCCTCAACGACCAATACGACACGACCGCACTATTGTAATGATAGTAAATCGAGCCTTTAAAATGCTTTTCGTGCCCACATATAGTTAGTTGCGCTCCAATCCAAAACCTCGTAAACTGTAATCATTCGATATGGGAACGACCATTGTCTATCTGATCTATCAGATATCGATAAACAAGCTGTCTTCTCCATTTTCATATGAATTTGAACCCAATGCAACCAATAAATAAGATATAATATGATGCTGAATTACTTTGAAGTTTTGTAGATATTTGTCTTAGGACAAACATACTGTTACGGATAGAACCGTGTGTGGTGAATCGCTGTTCCATGCTCGTCGTGTTTAATGGTGGTGCTTGTCACGCTTCATACTTTTTTTGTATTTCCTTTCCTCTTTCTGTGGAAACGATTTTAATCACGGATATGCTAATGGTTTAATTACAATGTTACATTCTGGCTCTCTTGACTATCTAGACTATCTAGACTTCAAAGGATTTTTTTTGTGTTACAAATTCTACTTTGAGATCATCATGATGCAGTGGCTCGGTATAGATTGTAAAAGGTTTGTGGGTTCGAATGCCCCATGCTCGGGGGAATAAATTAAACAAAGTGGGGTGTTGTGGTCCTGCACTCAACACGCACGAAAATTTGGCGAAAAGTGGGGAAAAGAGTGTTATAACACCAGGTTCCTTATCGTTATACTAAAGACATAATCTCAACTTACTCTACCTTTTCTAATGCCCAATTTTTTTTATTTTGAAATAATAAGTTATAAATATTGATGTTCTTATAATAGTTTTTATTATGATATTTCAATTTGACAAGAATACAACATATTCTTAAGACCTCTATATATAGAAAATATACAAATTCTTATTAAGAAAACGTATAAAAAATTGAACGTAGCAGGATTTGAATCCGTGCCTCTTTGGAAACTTTCTAAGTGCTCTGACCATACGTTCTCAGTTTATACACAATATACAAATTCTCTTTAAACTACAAATAAAAACAAAATCCATATACATTTACAAGAGTTTTCTAAATAAGCTTTCCTAATATGGTCGTAAATTGTATATACCATATATAATGAGAATCATTAACGCATCTAACAACAAGATATAGTTCAACGTCACCGCACTCCTGTCTAGATGCGCCAAGGCTGACTGCATTGTACATATGTCGTACAGCTTATATTCAAACCACTCTCATTCAGTTATTAGTTGCGGGTTCAACACCACTTTTATAATTACAAACATAGAATATTTGAATTCATCTTTATTATAATTTTATAGAGAAAATAGTTTTGTCGTTTTAGTTTATTATTTGTATTTTCTTTTTAATATTTATTATTTTATTTTTTGTAAATTGTGACAATCTTGCATAAATGGAATGCCAAAATTTGCATTTAGGTTACGTTGTTTTTTAAAGGTGGCCATAAAAATGTACTATATGTAATACTATATTAATATACGTGCCCATTTTAAAATTATTCTAATTATGTACACTTGAAAAGCGTTTAACAATTTGGCTTAGTTTTTGTTTTCGATAAATGACTGACAAGCAAAGAAATTGCAGAAAATATAATTTTTATACGAAGAAAATATAATGAATATGTTGCAAACATTAAATCATAAAACGTTTAATTTGATTATTATTAACCTAAATTTTAAATTCAAGGTTGTAATTCAAATTCAATTCAAACGAATGCAAAGGCAAATGAACTGAATGTGTGTTATTATTTTAACATTTAGTACATGTTTGTATGTATGGGGCTATGAGTCAAAGTACGCCATGCCAGGAGTGGCTCGCTAATCGGGTGTCGAACTTAATTTAAAAGCATTTGTCTTATCTATATCAGTCGATTCAACATTATGTACATCATTATTTAGTAAAAATATTTAACAAATTTTCTGCCTGCCCTGCTGTGTGCGGGATACAGCGTGAAGCTGATTTAAAACTACACGTTTGAGTAGTTAAATTTCATTATTTTACTAATACTTTATTTATTATATGTTATTAATACATTAATACTATTCAAATTTCACGCCACTCATAAGTCTCATTGGCAGTACAAATTATGTGAGAGTTCTAGATGTCGACAGTGGTTAAGTAAAATAGCTGCATTCAGATTTATCAATTAGCTATTAAATAACATTAAATCTGTGCAAAAATGCATAAAGATGATAAAAAAGTTAAAAAATATACATATAACGAGTTTATAGCAGAGCTAAATAGTTATTAATATTAATTAATGTTGTCAGATTTAATTTCTTTTAACTTATTAAAGTCGCACAAATAGAACTTACGTTTGTCTATACCATTGATAAATATAAAAAAATATATATACAAGAAAAATCGATACCTCAGTCGCGCTGTCTGATATCAAAGGCTATTCCGATGAGGCGTCATCGTCAAACAGTTTTTGCTCGTCATCAATCTTTTTATCCCACTAATTATCTTTGGCCGAATTTAGTAAATTGAAAAGTTGAAGGTGGATCCTTTATATGAAATAATGATAGGTTCTGTAGTCAATGAATTATTGAATTTCTTACATTAAGTTGTTAGATCGCGATTTTTGTGTGGTTTTCTTGTTTTTTTTTTTAGTCTATAGGTATAGTACGTTCTTGATATCGATTTTTTTGGCAGATATGTATTTTATACAGCTTTTATAATTTAATATTATTTTAATTTAATAAACTTTATTCGGTAACTTGTAATAAAGATTAAACGTGGCCATCGTGGTACAGTGACACAGTGATTCCCGCTCAGGGGAGTGAATCGTTTTTTTTCTGGTTAAGTTTCGTCACTAGATGCAATATTATTATACGATTTACGTCTAAAAGCCAAATGCGTATTGTCTTGACAATTCCTTCAAAAGCTAGAAGTATAAACTTTAAGCTTTCTGTTACATGTTTATTTAAATTAGTATGTGATTTAAGACATTTCAATCACGTCATAGTAAACAGTGTCAGAGCCAAGGTCCAAGCGAATTATCGACTGCAAATGTAATAACAGAATTACGTTCAGCGGTTAGAATGCCAATTAGCCCGATATAAACTAGTTAAATTAAGTTTTTTTTAGCATCTGTTTTGACTCAGTTTTGTTTCATTTTGAACGTCCGTCCGTCTCTACAGCGACGGACGGACGGACAACACGATTAACTATGTATATATTCACCTCATTTACACAACAATGGTCGCGTGGCTAAACATTTTTGTGCTTACTTATACAGTGTGCTGATAAATAATAGTCTGTCTACCTTTGTTCATAAATATGACGTAGGTACTTTGGATTATAATTATATAGGTTTTTAGGCTTATCGCTTATAGAATAGTCAGAGAGAATCTAGCTTAGGGACTCTAAGGTCTCCGCTTTTCGCTTTACATATCTATTTCTATTTAGATATTTATTTTGAGTTTTTCTAATTTGGCTTATTATGTTATAAAAAATCTTGCTAATATCAAGATTAGATAATTAAAGGCAAAATTTGAAGGATAACTATGTTAAGTGGTGTAATTATACAGTTTTGGTTTTAACACTACGAATGTTATTGTCTAATGTAATAAGTATACTTTTTAATAGTTTTTTAGTTTAGTTAAATTTAAACAATTTGCTTTATATCGCAACCTTAGCCCTTTTTAATTTCATTTGAGTCTAGTAGATAAGTATATACCGTAAATTTGAATATATTTCAGTTTTGATTTTTTCTATTGAAAATCTTTAACAAGTCTTAAAAACATTGTTTTATTTATAACACTTATTGCTTAAAATAATACTTTAATTTTGAAAATCGTGTGGCAGCTCACGCGATTACTATAGATAAGAACCAGCGAACATCGCGTAAAATCATTTGCATTACAACTGCACCGAAACAGTGTGATTATCATATATTTTCATGTTACCATTTTAACCGAAATTAGAAAGTATCTTATAATAACATGTACTAAGTAAGTAGTTATGAATCATACTGTCAGCGGAAGTACACACAATGGCGGGACGACCGCTCAACCCTGACCCCTATGCGTTTACAGCTTAATTACGATTTTATTTATAGCTTAACTTTTAGTTTCTTTAAATTATTTAGCTTGTTATTTATGTAGTTTGTAATGTATATATATATGTGGTTTTAGGATTATATTTGGATATATATAAAAAAAGTCAGTTTTTGACATTATATAACATTTGCAAATTATATTTTCAAATCAAAAAATCTCAGAGAGATTGACAATGGGTAATTTTTACAATAATAAATACACAGGAAACCTAATGTTAAGAAACTCCGTTTCCCTAATTATTTCCTAATTTTTTTTTGTATACATTTATTGTATTTGTTTTTTTGTGTTCCATACGACATGTTCGAGAAACTGGCGTTATTCAAAGCTTTGACCATTCTAATGTAGGTCACTTGTAACCGTTAGTAGATTATGAGTCAAACTCATTTCATACAACAATATTATATAATATTAAGTTTATAACAAATAATTGTATTACATAATGGTCTATATTTGTATGCGCGTTGAATAAGTTGGTAATTACAAAGTACAATGTTGCCGCCGTTTGGTTTTGCCCTTGAAGTTCAAGTTAAAGCATTAAAGCGTACTCAATAATACAAGAATTTAAAGAACAATTGGTTCAGTGCTACTAATAGACTGGTTGTAAACGCGATAGTTATGAATTCAATTCCCTATCGGAGAAATGATTGTATTCAGGATATTTTCATTTTTCCGCTTTGAAAGACAAATTGCGGTGTTGACTTTCGCCAGTTCAGACGCAATCTCTACAAATTATTATGGTTGGGGAGAACAGAGTGTCTTTACTCTATATTCTGTATGTCTACTTTGCTAGGGTGAAAAAGTGCGTAGCTGCAAAAAAACCAATAAAAATATTTGTTTATTGACTTCATGTCTATAAACAACTAAAGTTATATTAGATTGTATAAGTGTATACAAAAAAATAAAGCCTCCCCGTTTTCGTTAGAATATTCTAGATGTACCGACTAAAAATTAACAAAAATCACATGTTCGCCATTGAAAACTTTCAGAATAATTGACTGGCGGTTTCAAGGCTCCGTTTGAATTTGTTTCTTAACAACAATACCCCTTTTGTTTTCAAGTTAGCAATGGCCGGAGGAAGTCATTTGGCTGAATATTAGACACGTATCGGTAAGTATTTCGTGTGAGGTCGCGGCAATGTCAACGCTTCAATTTTTGTTATATTTCATAGGAACTTGGGTTTTTATTATCCATTTTATTTCATTCAGTTATATTAGTTAGTTATGTAATATATCTATTTGTATTTTTTAACAAAATTTATTGATTTTATTAACATATTATTATTGTATTGAACAATAAATAGGTATAATATTAGAGAATCATTTTTAAAAATTCTAATAAATTAGATCTTTTTCATCCACATCTCTTGTGTAGGGCCCAAAATTTATGATATAGTAATTATAATAAGCCCACAGGCGTGTGTGTAGTAAATTACGTGTAAAGCTAGTGATGAAACTTTACTAGGCGTTGAGGGCCGCGGGCAGTCGGCATTATTACCGGTAATATTGGGCCATCCCTAATCATTACTTTATTTTGTGGAAGTTAATATTATACAAAAACTTATGTGGAAAAAACTACCAAATATCTAATTTGAATAATTTTATAGTTAATAGAACAAAATCATGGTTGATTTCTGATTTGATGCAAGCCGTGGTAGCATACTCTAATACCACACAAGCAAATATTTGAATAAAATTAAAGTAAAGAGAGGAATATCTTCGAAGGATTATTAAAAATTGCGATTTAAGTAAAAAGTTAATTGAGAAATATGAAATAATTGGATTAAATAATAAAAACGCGTTAAAAATACGTTCTTGAAATATGTTATCATTCATTTGTGACGGACTGTAAGCTTTTTGAAAATATAATAATATACAGTTCGTACACCTTTCCCTGCTATCCACGATGTATACATGTACTCTACATTAGTCTGATTTCCGTTACGCAGGTGCTTAATATTCTTTGTGTATCAGACTGACTTCCGCTCACTAAACAATTTTGCGGTTATACGTTTTTACGTGTCCAATTTAAAAACATTTTTTTTTCAACATTTTTTCAACATCAAATAAAAAAATTATGAAACCGTTCAAGAAGCACAGTTTAATAGTTATTCATATAATATCATACTAAAATACCGCCGCCAAATATATCTCCTCTGATCATCTGAACAGATGCGCTTAATTAAATTACTATCACAATAGTATAAAACTGTTCGTCATTGTCGATCATTCTAAAAATCAAGATGTCAGCTTCTCGTACCGGCGAAACGCTATCTCAGATCAACCTATGCTCGTTCGGACACCTGTTACCTTTTCAAATTTGGACCAAACAATTTTGAACCTAATTTAGACAAAAAATATGATTTCTTTTTGTTTAATTTGATTCTATACGCCTTTGCCTTAGGCACGGACGCGCGCGTGCTGTCGGCCACAGGGGAATGCCTCCGATAGTCATTAACTTTCGGAGTATCACAATGGTATATGCTATGGCTGGCTGGTAATGGTGAAGCTCTTATTATGAATACGAAATGTTTCACATTTTACTTGTATTCCGTCTAATTTGGATTCATCTTATGTTGAAATTTCTTTAAATTATCTGCAGAGGACGGTTGACTTCGAAATTTGAGTTGTTTCGAGCCTTTTTTCACAATTCTACTCAAGTTGGGAGGATATTTGATAAATATTCGTTAAGCAAGTACACAACTGTTATACGTATCGAGTAAACGTACTCACTTCAATGATAAATTCAATAAATTGTACCTCTTAAATACGTAGCGAGCGATACGCTACGATGGTCTTAAATATCTTGAAATTTCATTAGTATTTCCTCTTCGAAATACGCTAAAAATAGCCAGCTTCTCTAACGCGTAGTCAGTTTCATTTCAAAGTAAAGATATGATGGTTCTCATATACGAGCGCGTATTTTCTCAACTCGTAACAAACACAGTCTAACGAGTGACGAGCGGTTCTGAGGCAATTTTAGGTCATTCCCATTCGCCGGGACGCCTTGCGACGCGCGCCCGTTGAGCATTGCTGTTAAACCTTTTAAATTTTTTTTTTATGTAAATTTAATTGATTTGGTTTTTTTTTATTGATTTTATTATGAAGAAATTTTATAAACGTTAAAATTTGGCCTAACTAGTAGTGTACTAAATAGAATATTTTCCTTCTACGTGGGTAAAATACATATATGTACACGTATAAAAAACACATGGCTATATGCTTTAGTGTTTTGGCGAAATTTTATTAGAATCCATAAAGGGTATAATAATAATAATAAATCATACGATTTTATTTCGTAGAACTGTTGAACTATTTATTATCCGAATTGGTTTTGTTTTGGCTGCCTTTGTTACTGGGTAACTCGACGGTTATAAATTTGAAATTTCAATGCTTAAATTAGAATTTTAATAGAATATATTTCTTTTATTAATAAGATATCTCTATAACAGACAACTTGAGAACTTACTGTAAAGACACTCTCCATAGATTATATCTGCAATGTTTTTTTTAATTAACAACATGTTTTTTGTAAGTCAAAGGAAATATGTTCCTTTGTGCCAATTTAAATAACGGAAATACCATTTGGCGTATTTAAAAAAAAAACCTGCAAAATAACTCTTGCTGTGTTTATGAAGCGTGGAGCACAGCTGTTGGGTACACGCCAACTCTTGTCCGAAATGTTATAACCGCACTGTATGCAAACGATCTACGTACATTTGGAAAACCAATTACTAAATGCAATATTTGATGCATTTTTGCCGACAAGTACTTTATGTTAACAAACCTGGAGAGTAACATGAGACTGATAGTAACTTCTTTTTTCTAAACTTCACGATATATCCACATAAAGCAGGTTAGGCAGAGAGTGCCTAATGCTAAGACACTCCGCTCCCCACTTTCCGTCAATTTCTGCATTAAGTGTGGAGGGGGTGAAAAAATATTTATACTGATAAAGTTTCATAAGATGAATATAAATATAGTAATTTAGGAAATGACTTGAGTTCTCTAAGTTTTGACGAAAATGAATTGTTTTATTCAATGACGTGTAAATAAAGCAACATAATAATTTTATAATCTAAATATCATAATAATGATAATAAATCTTTATTTTTAACACACGTGGTGATTTCACGGACGGATAGACGGCGCGAGGGCCACATGAATCCCAAATCGAATTTGGGTTTACCTGTCTCTGTCTAATGGCCCTTCTCTTTTGGGGTCCAGCAAGGTTCAATGTACTTTGTGGACATTAGCCCCGCGGCCTATTTCTTTAAAATTGTGACAAAATTAAAATAATTAATTGTACTTTAATTGTATATAAATTTATATTGGTTGTAAATGGTTCTTTATCACAGTTAAGTTGTAATTTATTTATTGGAATGAACGATTGTATTACATATTTTATAAGAAAATTATTAAAATCAGCTTCACGCTGTATCCCGCACACAGCAGGGTAAGGCAGAGGGTACCTAGAGTTAAAACTCTCCGTTCAGGCATGGCGTGTTGAGTGACAGAATTTAACGCCGCGCTTTGTCTCGACACCAGAGTGAAGAAAGGGAAATATAAACGTCAGTAAATATTTCACTTCCTCGAATGGGGATCGAACCCACAACCGTTGTGTTACAACCACACCCTTGTGCCTTTGCGCCACGACGGAGAACGGAGTGTCTTAACACTAGATTCCCTCTGCCTACCCTGTTGTATACAGGATACAGCGGGAATTTCTGATTTAATTTAATTTATAAGAAACTTCTAATAAATAATAGCTAAAATATTTCATGCACAAGTTATTTCAATAATAATAAATATAAGATATCAGTCGAGGAAGTATTTTAACCAGTATACTTAATTAACCCGCAATATACGTACGTGGTGCAAGCCACAGCGCGCTGCACCTCTATTTGGTCTGTTATTTAAATATATAATGCATTGTTTCTCTGAACTTGGTGAGTGCTTACATTGATCGCGGCATAGGTTATGACGCTGTATCGTATCATAATATATTAGGGTAGACTGAATGAATGAATATATAAAATATGTTTAAATATGATTTTTTCATATACAGTAAATCGTTATTGTTTTTTTAGTTTTTCTGGTGTTTGGAGTGAAATTTTACTGAGACATCAACAGTCTCTCTCATTACATGTTACAACTATTCGTTATTGTTATATTTGCTCAAAAAAAAATGTATTTAAAAAAAAAACATTTTCTAAAAGATATAGATGATGAGGAAAACGGAAACCCGTAAATGAAGACCAACGTTTACTGATTAAAATATTAATTTACCACGCTCTACTTAGCCAACAATAAACAGACGTCCGTACCTCTTTATATATGCCATATTCTCTATTTCCATGTATTAAGGAACAAAATTGCGTTTAATTTCACGCTCCATACCCATTTTGGTTAAGGTTGTGAGAGAGGTGATGTGCGAAATTAAAAAGTGAAACAAGTGAAAAGACTTTGTTTTTTATGAATGTCCGACGAAAGTGAGTTCAGTTTCCATTGCAACTATCACTGTAGTGAAGTGAACTGAAAGTTAATTGTCAAATTATATAAATAATGTAAAATACATAACTTAAAAATTTCCTTTTATTTTTAGCCTCTTTGAACAGGAGATCATGAGCTACGTGCCGGCGTCGGGTTGCACGACCGCGGAGCCCTCGCCCGTGGCGTCGCCCGCCGCGCGCTCCACCAGGCAGCCAGCCCCACAGCGGCGCGACTTTGAGGCTAAACTGCGAGCTTTCTATAGGAAATTGGAAAGCAAGGGATATGGACAGGGTCCTGGGAAGTTAAAGTGAGTATATTGAAGTGTTATAGCAAAATATGGACGTAAAAAAGTGGAAATGTAGTGTCTTAACTGATAAATGATCAAAGAAAATCGAGGAGATTGCAGGAAATTTGGGCAAATTGAATTTGTTTATCAGAAATTTGTGACTACTATACAATACTTTGGACTACTATAGACCATTACTCATAATTTTCTTCTGTGGTTACTAAAATATTAATGACTCCCCTAAAAGGCAATGTTACCAAAATTGTGAAAATATTATTCATTTCTTTCTCTTTGTTCTACCAACCTAATATTTAATTAGAAAAGAAATGAGTAACCTTTCAAATCTTTTATTTTTGAATGACTATTTCCAGATTACACATCCGTCGCGACCATCTATTAGAAGACGCGTTCAGACGCATAATGTCATGTACCAAAAAGGAATTACAAAAGGGGAAACTGTGTGTACTTTGGGACGGAGAAGAAGGCCTGGACTATGGGGGTCCCAGTAGAGAGTTCTTCTTCCTACTGTCTAGGGAACTGTTTAACCCATACTATGGGTTATTTGAGTATTCAGCTAACGATACTTATACAGTGCACGTGTCACCCATGTCGGCCTTCGTGGACAATCATCATGAATGGTGAGATTTAATCTTTGAAGTTTTCTTTTGTGTATTTGGATGTCTAATGGTACTTCATCTTTAAAACTCAGAGGGGACTGTTTTCTTTTATTGGCTGTCTTTTATTTTATTGCGTACTTTTTTACATTCAGGGCTTTAATTGTAGTTTATTTTGCATATATTATTTTATTGTAATACAACATTTGCCTATGGTATATAAAATTCAAGTTCTCAGTGTTCAATTATGAAAGAAAATTAAATAAATAATATACATTCCTTATAAATTATAATAGTTATTTCACAATAAAGCAAAAATAATAATCTCGCAGGCACTGAGAGAAAGAAGCGATAATTAATATTTAATACATAATTACAGCAGTTGTTGGTAATGAACAATAGTTTAAAATGATCAGATGGCATTGGCTAGTTCTAGCTAAGTAATAGGGAATGAAATATTCATTATATTTTATTATAATAACCTTTGAGCACGAATGTGTAGACAAACATTCAAATGGCGCCTGGTATAAAAAAATCTGAGTTATTAAACAATGGTCTGTCAAGTTGGTATCATGCAACTATCTTTTTTCATAATACTCCCTAGTGGGAACCTATATTTTTTGGTTCCCACTTTACTCCGATATAGGCCTATAGGCGTCGTTACCAGAGTGGGGAAATGAAAATATGAAATATTTATTAAAATTGAGAATAGAACCCAGAACAGTCGCGTCGTAAAGATATTATAAGAAGAACCTACATAAATACTTTGATCAATTTTAGCAATTTTATTTTATTCATATCTATGATAGAGATAGAGGTATTTCTTTAAATATAGAAAAATGAAGGTTCGAAATTTGAATGCCCTATAAGAACGTATCAGACTTAAATTAATTAGATAACATTTTTAATACCATTTTAAATTCTATTAACTAATTTATAATTCATTTCATTTTAAATATAAATGACAATTGCAATAGATTTTTTTATATGTAAGTCAATCAGTCAAGGACACGTGAGATTATCGTCACACCCATGTTATGCTTGTGCATGCTCACTGTATATGATACGAGTGTGATAACATATTATTTTATGACTTCACGGTACATGTAAAGATTTAGGATTAGATTACACGTAAAAGACTAAAGCATTTAAAGTTGCTTCTATTGTCCAAATCATTATTATTCATTTAATGAAACTAAAAATAAATAATATAATATATATTATCAGCTCTACAAATGAAAATTAATTTGAATATTTAAATTAATTCAGTTCTCAACATCAAGTAGTCCGTTAGAGGAGGAAATTAGTTAAATCTTTTTTAGATTGAATCATATACGAATCAAATTCCACATTGGTCACAAATATCATTGGTGACCAATTCTGGTTAAAAAAAAATTAACGAATAAGCAGGATATATTTATGGAGTATATAATAATATTTCTTTTTATTTAATTTTAAAATATATAATGCTTATTAAATAGAAATCTATTACAGCAACAATGCCCCATACGTCCGACAACATTACCTTCATTAAGAGGCCAACGCGCTGCTAATCGTTTAATCGGTGATGGTGCATTTAATTGTAGAAGTATGGACTTCCGTTCATTGTTTTATCATTATATATATATATATATATTTAAAATTATCAGTTTGGTATTCTTGTCACAGTCTTTTGGTTTATTTATTGGTAGTTACGCCGTATAAAATCAATATGACAATAACATTTGTATTCGCTATTGAACAGAATGGTTGGTTATTTTATTATATTTTAAATTTTCCACCCAATTCCTCCTGAATTCGGCGGAATGTGGGGAAGAGAGTTGATGGGAACGGAGGGTCTTAACACTAGGTTCCCAAGTTCCCTCTGCATACCCTGTTATGTGCGTGATACAAAGTGAACGTGTGTAAAAAAAAATGACCGCACTCAGCATAAAATGTGACGTGATGTTTCAAGGTCCCACACAACTTATTTAATTTTGCTATTTTAATTATTGTAATATATGCACATATTCATATTATACAACACTACATTCTTGATTTTATTTAAGGTTAACGCATTCTCGTAATCAAAATTAAATTTTAGCTTAGAAACAGTTTTAAAAGTTATTTTATAGATTTTTCACTTTTGTTTCATTTCTTTGTTGAATGTTATCAAGTAAGTTTGTAGTAAGTAAAGTGCATTTTACTCCTATATCATTGGACTGTGATAGTTGTTCTTATCAATTTCCTTTTTTTTTTAATATCCTGTCGCAGTAGAGCATTGATAACGTATCAAAATATATGCTAACTTTCGATTCAAATCTGAATAAATATATTTAAAAAGTTCTATAGTGTACGTACCATAGATAATTTTATATTTTTCATAATTGTTTTAGCATAACTGTTAACAAAAGGCAATTAAGCGAATCACAGCACGACTATTTCCAAATTTAAAAATCCCCTAACTAAAATCCGTTGCGTCTGTCGATGTTCTCGAACAAGGTAAACAATTGGTATTTTTTTTCTGTCAACCTTGTAAATCCTATTCTTCGACAACAAACCATGGTAGCGCGTCCGTTTTTGTAGTCTCTTAAATCTCAGGTTACACCGACTGTATCTAGTTACTGTATAACTAAGCTATGTTCACGGGAGTGTTTTTGTCAGCGACTGTCACGCTCGGGAATTGTGTCATTTAATATGGTTACTTGGATTTTTGGAAGTCTTCCTATAATTTTGTTTGTCTTTTGTGTAGGCATTGGATTTTATAAAAAAAAAATATCCTTAGGTTCCCAATTGACAGGAAAAAATGGCGACTTTATTAAACATGACCGAATAGATAAAGTTACAATATACAAAAAATATATAATAATTACATTAAACTATGAATATATCCTATCATATTCAGTACGGGTGACAGGTTGTGGCCCTATAGTGTCTTTGAAAATTTTGCGCATTGTAAGATTGAAAA
The DNA here is from genome assembly GCA_037355905.1 of Heliconius aoede. Lineage (NCBI taxonomy): Eukaryota > Metazoa > Arthropoda > Insecta > Lepidoptera > Nymphalidae > Heliconius > Heliconius aoede. The sequence goes on along the minus strand of JBAIZZ010000342.1, from coordinate 1,537,091 downwards.
TATAAGAAAACAATAAGAAAAATCTTAAAACGAAATCTGCGTAGCAATCTATAACTAAGGCGGCCAGAGCGGCCACGACTCTTCAACCATATTTTACGTAATAAATATAAATAACTTTATTTTCTAAAATATCATTGTTTCTATCAGGTTCAGATTTTCCGGTCGAGTGCTGGGCCTGGCTCTGGTCCACGGGTATCTTCTAGAAGCATGGTTCACTCGTGCTCTTTACCGTGCATTGCTGCGTTTGCCCCCAGCGTTAGAAGACGTTGACGCTTTGGACGCACAGTTTGCAGCTTCTTTGAGATGGTTGCAGGTGAGAATTAGTTCTATGTTCTGTTTTCATTTTGATTGTAGTTGCATCAGACAATAAGTAAAAATGGCAATGTAATTAAAACCATAAAATATCTCATGAAGAAAGATTTAATACACATTTAATAGTTAATATTAAATTATTTAGATGCCGACATTGAGCAAAGCAAATTGAGCAAAAAAAAATGAATTTTACCACTAGGTTCTCTTTTCTTCCCTTTTGCAGGATATGCGTGAAGCTTAAAAATATGATACAGTAGCAACGGTAAGCTACTGTAAAGGTAACAGCTATAGGCCCACGCATTCACCATTCCGCGTGTGTTTACGACAACATCAATACAATTAATCAATTTGGAGCACCACACCCACGCCACCACCACTAGTTTAAGCCAACAAAGTTAAAACAAGTTAAAAACATTTCATTCTTTATTCCAGGCAGCACGAAGCGTTTCCTCCCTAGAACTAACATTCGCGGTATCAGAGCGTCTCGCGGACGGCCGCGTCTTGGAGAGGGAGCTGAAGCCCGGCGGACGCGACGTCGCGGTCACTGAACGAAATAAGAAGGAATACCTTGAGAAGTTGGTGAGGTGGAGAGTGGAGAGAGGTGTCGCGGAACAGAGTGAATGGCTTGTTAGAGGATTTCATGAGGTGGGTGTTGGGTTTTTTTTTTGGTTTTTTAATTGTAGCTTAGAAGAAATGATAAATTTATTAATATTCCAGAGCTATGCTTCCCAGTTCGTTTACGTGGGAAAGTAAATTGATATAACTTTATTAGTTATGATTCTAGTGAAATAAAACAAACTTTAATGTTCAGGAAAGTTTACAAAAAAAATATTATTTTCACTTGTATTATTTCGTCAAATTTCCCTAAAAATAGATTTTCTCATATATTTTATGAACTTTGGAAGCTAGACAGCGACCCCTATTGACGTTGTCGTAGAATTTTACATAAAATTTCTAATAATTCTGTGTCATGTTAATAATGGCAGGCGATATATTTATTTAGTGGAGAAGATTAACTTTTCAAAATAACATAAGACTTCTAACAAACTAAAAAAAAACATACCAAATTTCCAAACCTACCAAAAACTGTTTTATGTGTAATAGTAAAAACGCAAAAAGACACATATTTTGGAAAATCGCCACAAAATCTTTCAGGTTTTTTATTTTTTACGTAGATTCTGATTTTTTATTTTATTATAAGGAAGGGCTATTTGTCTATTATTAAAGATTATAAAAGATAGTAATTAATTTTGTTTAATAATAACAGTAAATAAAATATTTACAAAATAAAATTGTCAAAGTAGAAATTATTTCTGCTTGTGTGGTTGATTTAGATCTGCTCTCAATATGCAACGTCTCGAAAATTGGGCAGTGTTTCTTATCTATAAAATTGGCTTTCATCCCATTCTTTTTTTACACAAGGCGCCTAATATTATAATACATTTATAACAAATTTTTCCATTAGATTTCGCCCACACGATCAAATATATAACGAAAAAATATAAGATCTGTAAAAGTTTTGGGAGGCAACTTGACCACGAATCCAATGAGTTATATAGGATCCATGAACATGATGAAATATCCAACATTTAAAACAAAACAAATATTGTAGCAATAGTTTGTTAGATTTAAGCATTCACACAAACAAACTGTGTCCCGGCAGGTGGTGGACCCGCGGCTGGTGGCGGCGTTCGATGCGCGCGAGCTGGAGCTGGTGATCGCGGGCGCGCCCGAGCTGGACGTGGCGGACTGGCGCGCCAACACCGAGTACCGCGGCGGATACCACGACCACCACCCCGTCATACTCAGCTTCTGGCACGCCATCGACAGGTCAGTATTACTTCGGGATAGGCAGAAGGAACCTGGAAGCTAGTGCTAATCCGTTTCGAAGTCTTGCGTATTGAGTAGTGAAACTCGGCGGCGCGCTTTGCCTTGTTACGAGAGGAAGAAAATGAAAATATTAATTGTCGCATTTACACTTATCTATATGTTTCACAGTCACATGTTTATATATTCTTATTAAAATTTTGAGGTCAACCAGTGTGAACTTGTGTGACAAGTAGTGTGGACGGTACTTTAATCTCGTGACGCCACATTTCCAGATATATAGTACACGCACGATTCAGGAACTGCTCTTTAGTTTTCTTTAATAACTTATAGGTATAACATTGTAAATAGATGAAATTTGTTTAATGTTATTTATGGATGGCCCCTTTTTGTAATAGTTTATGCAGACATTTAATTCTTATTTTAGATTTATACGTAAAATAATTAGAATTTCCGCACCAAAGTTAACTAAGAAAGGGATTGTATAGCAAAGGCCCTATTTGAAACTGATGCATCACAACTGCATATTATTAACAATACCATCACTTAAACAAATCTATTAAAAGTTTTACCATATTTTTTTTCTTGTTTATTTCTTTGGTATCTACCCCTTTCGCACGTATACAGGCCGGTGGTAGCCGCCCCGAAATTAGTTATAAATAGCTAAACAAATTTGAATATAAAAATTTTCCTCATTTCCTTGAGGATGCCCTTTTAAAAGAATAGAATAAAAGAACGTGAAAACCGTATCTTAAAATAATTATGTAATTTATACACAGGTTGTACGTAGCAAGCGATGGAAATGAAATACCAAAACTTACAAAACTACCTAATCCACTACTCTCTTAGTAAATAATTAAATTATATCATTTAAATCTAACACATTTTCTTATAATATATTATACTTTAATTATGTGCTCGTTGACTTCGTGACGTCGTCATTGGTCAGTTATTTCCGGATGCCATATCGTTTTCTGGTGTCATATCGTTGTTCTTTATCATGAAGCGATAACCTTTGGCCTTTGACATTCGCCATTTGCCATACAAAAAATATCCTTCGTGTAATATAATATCAAAACACGCTTAATCTTTAAATTATATTAAAATTGCTATAGAAGTATCAAGGTTACCTTGATAATGTTTGTTGGTGTAAACGATGGTCCTCAGTTTGATTGTCACTCGAGGGAACAAACTAACGTACAGTTTAATTTGTACCTATAATATCTATAAATATCACTTATTTATTTGTTACTGAAATGATTCAAAGATTTTATTGTCGGTGTTATGTCGTATACAGTTGTGTAAATTTAAAAATTAACATTTAAACCTCCCCTTTTAAAAATTCGAACCCCCACTATTTACTACAGAACTTAAATGATGTGCGTTTGTTTCTAGATTTACAAATGAGCAACGTCTGCGTTTAGTCCAGTTCGTGACAGGCACATCCTCAATACCGTACGAAGGTTTCTCCGCTCTCCGCGGCTCGACGGGGCCACGCCGGTTCTGCATAGAGCGGTGGGGGAGAGTGGAGTCACTACCTCGCGCCCACACATGTTTCAACCGGTTGGACCTCCCGCCGTACCCGACGCTGCAAGTTCTACACGAGAAACTGTTGCTGGCCGTCGAAGAAACTAATACATTTGGAATTGAATAGGGCTTTTTTGGTTTAGATTGGCAGTGCAAGTGTTATGTGTAATTTGGTCCGCTTTTTTATGTTATACATACTTGTGATTGTATTTAATGTTATAAATATACATATATTTTTTGTTAATTTCATTACAATTATTAATGTATCAAAATTTATATTATTTAAAATCATAAAATCAATCAGTTATTTATGTTTTTAATATTTTTTCTGGTGGAACAATTTGCGTTGATTGCATTTATTATTTTTCATTTACAAATTATTCACAAATTTACAATTAATTTTTTTTTAAACCAGGATTTCCTTCTTTTATTTATACAAACTTGCATTGGCACACTATTTTGATTTTCCAAACCATGTTAGTTTAAGATTTTATTTGTACTTTAACCCCGTTCAACATTAGTTTGACCCATCAGCTGTACATTTCTTTGTAAATATATTAGTCAATTTATGTATAATAGATGCTAGTTGGTAGAATGGCCACGAACGTGTGTACTTTTGAACGCTTTTCTTTTTAATATAAACAAGTATATTGTGGCTGTGAAAGGGGCTGAAGTCCCACATTTAGTTTTACGCTTGTCACTAATTTATAAACTTCCTGAAAATGACGTCGTTTGCGACTATATTTTGTTGAATTAATTGGCTAAGTTGAAAATTAATTTCGGTTTAAACTAATATAATTTATAAGGGATAGATGAAAGAAGCGATATATCTCTAAGGCATTTTTTTTATTTTCGCTATAACAGATGCTAATATGAAAGAACAGCACTTCCTAGTCAGCTAATATAATGATAAATATATGCTTATAGTAAACCATGGTCACGGTCATGGCTTCTTCATCTCCATAGTTACTTACCTATTTATGTAATTAATATAATGTAATAATTGACAAATGGATGTCGTTTATTTGCTGATATTGATGTTCCTTATGGAAATAAATAAGAGTTAGACGCTCAAATCGTGTAATAAAGGGTATTTGACCTTAGGCCAAATATAGTGAAAATTGTCTTGTATTAATTAATTTGAAAATAAAATAACAAAAATATTAAATAAATTTTGCTACTACTTGATGAAGTTATAATTTCAAGCTAATATCTATCAATTTACATGTCATTCTCTTAATGTATAGTTTATCTTGATTTTGTAATTAAAATGTCAAATACCCAATGATTGTAAAAGGAAATGGGAACTCCAGATGTAATGTAAATAGATTATTTATTGTTCTAATTACACAGACAGTGTAAGTTTGTTTATTTTTGTAAGTAATAGCTTTATTATTTAACTACTATTGATTATTGTTTATTATTAGTAAATTCTAAGCAACTTGTGTGAAAGTGATCAAATGTGTCAATATACAATATTACTTACATAACATTGTGCTTTGATTTTTATTATCCTGGGATTGGGATGTGGTCGGTGCGGTGGAACTATTTGGCTATATTTTCATTTTAAAACCCTTATCGAGTAAACAATTATTTGTACTGTTTCTATTATAAGTCTACATTATCAGTAAATCTATTCAGATTGAATGAAGTTGAAAAACAAATAAAAGATTCTGCAAGGGAGAGGAAGTATAGAAATGTAAAAAATTTGAAAGCAATAGTAAGAAGGAAACTAAATCTGCAAAATAATAGTAAAATAATAACAATGAAGCAAAATTCACACTTACAAAATGTTTATTTGTCAAGAAGTTTGTGTAACAACAAAAATCAACCTCGTTATTAAACACCTTATTGTTTAAACATTCATAACTATTTACAGTTTAAAGTCTGCATATGTCAACACAAACTCATGATACAAATATCTAAACTAAGTTGTGACAGAGTTATGTTACGGTGTTGTCACAGTCTGCCGGTTTAAACTTATCAGATATAATTACTTGTGGGAGTTAAGTCATAAGCAGATGTGATTACAATACAAGCTACTGTTACGATATAGTTCATACCATACCATATAGTTATATAATTCATATATGAGTGACCATCGGCTATCTGTTTGCAAAAGAAAAACAATTGTCCTCCCCTCCCTTACACCGAGTCATCCAGAACTCGACAGAGAACCTCCTATTGAGACAAATTAGAGAACCTCAGGTCCCCGCGGGCCTGCGCTAATGTAAACTGTCAAAAAGTATTGAAACTCAATATAATATAATACACACCTCTGTAAATATTTTGTATATTTACTTCAAAAATAACGGTACATACAATTTTCAATCTGTATCTCTATCGTAGTTCGAAAGGGGAGAGCGTCGGCCTCATGGCCCGTCTAACTGAGAGAAGGGAAGTCCTTGTTGTCGTCCACCTTGGGAGGCGACGCGTGTGGGCGTGCAGGCGGCCGCGGCTCCTCGGGCGCCGGCTCCTCGCGCGGCACGCGGCCCCCGCGCCCGCGGCCTCTACCGCGTCCACGTCCTCCTGCGCCCCCGCGCCTGGCGGTGTCGCTGAACGTGAACTCGATGCCCAGCACGCGCTTTTGGCGGCCCACACGTTGCGGGTAATCAGCCAGATCGTACTCTTCGTCGCTGTCATCATCGTGCTCGCCCTCCTTCTTCTTCTCCAACATAACGAGGTTCTTCCATTGACTGAGGTCCTCGCCCTCACCCGCCTTGCGCAGGTTGTACTGCGGCGCGGTGCGCTGCGCGTTGCGGAGCGCCTTGTACTCATCCAGCGTGAGCTCGCGCGGCTCGTCCTCGGCGGGGGGCGCTCGCTCAGCGTCAGGCGGCGCCGCGTCCCCGGCTCCGGCCCCAGCTGCGGCTGCCTCCGCTGGCTTCTCCTCAGCAACGTCGCCCTCGGAGCCCGTCTTGTTGAGCTCATCCAAGTCGTCCTTGATGGTGCCCCAGTTGTGCGGACCGGCGCCCTCGCGCTTGTCGACGGGCTTCACACCGGTCTTGTCAGAGCCGGAGCGGCGGTCAAACTCACGCTTGCCGCGGCCGTCGTAGCCGGGCCGGGGCCCACGCGGGCCGTCGCGAGGCTCACGAGGAGGCCGGGGCCCGCGCCGCTCGCCGCCCTCGGCCGGCGGGTTGTCACCAAAGTTGCGGCGCTCGTAGTTAGGCCTGCGGTCGCCGAACTCGCGGCGCGGAGGCCTAGCGCCCTCCTTGCCCTCGACAGCACCATTCTGCGGGCGCTCCTCGCGGCGACGCGGTGGAGGTCTCTCGGCGTTGCGATCGTTTGTACGGGGTGGCCCCTTGATCTTTTGTTGTTCGCCCAGTTTGTTTTCTTGAGACTTCACATTTTGAGTTTCCTTGATGCCCTTCCTCGTGACGACGCTGCCGCCTTTCGGTTTGGCTTCAGGCTTGCCCTTATTTTCTTTTTCGGCCTCTTTGGTCTTTTTTTTGAGCTCCTTCGCCTGCTCTCGAGCTTTTATCGCATCAAGAGGATCGGACTCATCGTCCAAGAAAAGAGCGTACCTATTATCAATCCCCACACCGTAGGAATTCTCCATTATGATCCTCTTGATGTTTTAGTGACACAAAAACTAGATGTTAATGGATTAATATCACACACTTAGTAAGGCGACATTTTGTCTTATTTTATTGATTTCATTTAATATGGCGGCCAAACGAACACACTACTACGCCATATGACGGCAAGAATAGAGAAAAGAATGAAAATGGCCGCGCTCTATCGTCGTAATGTCTATGGCTGTATTCATAGATAACATAAAATCCATAATGCGACATATAGGAAACAAAAGATCTGATAAAACGTCTGTGGCCCCCTTGTAGTATTTTGAATTTGTTACTTGTTTTAAGTACACCAAATCGATTAATAAAAAGATATTATATTTATAGATGGTTTATTTTGTGTAAAATAATTGTTTAGGTTAGTGTACAATAAATTTACTAAAACCATGTTAATGTTCAAATAATTTATATAAAAATAAATAATGGCTAATCACAAACAACATGTAAAACTAAAATACTTTAGAAAGCATAACAAAACGTTAACAATTTTACGCTAGAAACGACTATCTTTATATCTTTAACACAAAAATTTCGTATTCATAAAGACATTTTTTATAATCAGATTAGATATAACTTCCAAATTAAATCGAACGTAGCACATTTTACTTGCACTTATTTCCACCACCAGCTGGGCCCAAGCAAGTATCCATCAGTAATCCGCAAACTAGATAAGGATCACAGTCGCCAGCTGGTCGTCGATCCTCCATGAAACCTTTCCCTTTCTTTTCAATATTTCTTTGCAGTCGAATTGATGATTTTCTATTGGCTACACCCCAAGAAAATTTTTCAAACGGAGCAGTTTCAAATTTACCAGACAAACGCATACGATTAGTCTGTTCATCATTGCCATAATTTACCATATGTTTCATATGGTTTTTTTCCAGCCTTTTGATGCATTCTAGAATAAATTGGTAGCCACCATCCGAACGCATCTTTTTTGTGCTAAAATTATGATGCATACCCACGCCTGGATGCTTAACTCCCATTGGTTTAGGGTGATAGGTAATAACTACACCATAGTCTTCTGCTACTCTTGACATTATATATCTTGCCATCCACATATCATCTGCGGCTTTAATACCTATTGTGGTACCTATTTGAAATTCCCAGCAAGCGTACATGACTTCAGCGTTTGTGCCCTCAAAATCACATCCTGCATACAGACAACTTTTAGTATGAGCTTCAGAAATATCTCTTCCTGCTATATACTTTGCTCCTACACCACAGTAAGAAAATTCATAATTGACTGCTGGGAAACCACCACCTTTAGGCCAACCTAAACCCCAACCATCCATATCCAGCATAGTATACTCTTGTTCTAGTCCAAACCACGGCTCCTCTGCTTTATGAAATTCACATAAATCATTACAAAATTTTCTATGATTAGTAGCAGCAGGCGATCCATCGCCCATATAAACTTCAGCAAGAACTATCACATGAGGTTCCATCCGGAAAGGATCTTTATACACAGCAGCTGGTTTTAAGGAAGTATCAGAATTATCTGTAGTTGCCTGACCAGTGGAACTGCCATCAAACGCCCATCCTGGAGCAGCATCCGCGGCATAAGGAGTGCAGTTTAAAATCCTATCTTTACATCTCATGTTTATTGCAGATCCATCAATCCAACAATACGTTGCTAGTACCTTATTACAAGGTACAGGTAGTCTAATATATCTATCCATAACCTTTTTACTCATTATATGGTTAATGGACTCTTTCAACATATACCTTTTGGGCATAGTAAAGAGAGTTTTTTGCTTTCGAAGTAATGAAAAACATTTTAAAATATTTTCCATTTTATATTCAAATATACTCACAAAATTTTACAAACCAAAACTAATTTTTTTTAAATCACAAACATTCATAACTTAAATAGTATACAATACAAAATTATAAATGTGGAATACTTTTTTTAAAATTGAAAGATAGTAAAATATACATAATTATTGAGAGAAAAATCTATTTTCAGCCAGTAATTTCAGCCAGCCCATTATTATATTTCTGTTGCGATTTTAAAATTTATTCAACATATTTTATATCTATTAAATACACGTTTCTGCTAAAAGTGCACACACCCTATACGGGTCACAATCACCAGCTGGGCGTCTATCCTCTAGAAAACCTTTGCCTTTTGTCGCAACACTCCTTTGAATTCTCACAGATGCGCCTCTATCCGCGACAGCCCATTTACATTTGTCAAATGAAGCAGTTTCAAATTTTCCCGTTAACCTTTTTTTATTTTCATCTCCATCCAAGAGTCCATATTGTTTTATATATTTTGAATGTTGATCACATAATATTTTACAGGTTCTTTCTATCTCAGTAAGACCTCCATCATTTCTCATTTTTTTAACACTAAAATTGTGATGGCATCCAATTCCTGGTTGATCTTTACCCATAGGTTTTGGGTGATAGCTAATAATTGCTCCAAAATGTTCAGCTATTCTGGTTAGTAAATATCGACTAACCCATAAGTCATCAGCAGCTTTAATTCCTAAAGTGGTTCCAATTTGAAATTCCCAAGATCCTTTCATGACCTCTGCATTCGAACCTCCATAATCCATTCCAGAATAAATACATGCTCGTGCGTGACATTCAACTATTTCTCTTCCGGCTACATTCTCACCGTTTCCACAATAGGAAAATTTGAATTTGTTTACTGGAAAGCCTCGAATCTTGGGCCATCCCAATGGCCATAAATCCGAGTCAAATATTGTATATTCTTGCTCTATACCAAACCAAGGTTCTTGATCTGATATTTTATCTAAAACATTTGCACAATGAGCTCTATAATTTGTCTTGGTCGGCGTTCCATCTCCATGAAATGTTTCACATAATACTAGGATATGTGGACTTTTCCTGAATGGATCTCTATAAATTCCACAGGGTAATAAAATGGTATCAGAGTTATCTGTTTTTGCCTGGCCAGTAGAGCTCCCATCAAAGGCCCATTTCGGTAGCATAGATAAATCGCAAGGTTCTTCGTTTAAAATTCGATCCTTTGAACGCAAATTAATGCCACTACCATCAATCCATATATATGTAGCAAAAATTTTATCTTTCGGTAAAGGTAGATTAATGTAATGGTTGTAATAAGAATTTATTGGTGTCCTAATTTTGGTCACTCCAGAGGTGAAGTTCTCCTGAGATATGCTGCGCACTTGTTGTTGTAACAATGAGAAAGATTTTCGTATATTTTTATTATAAAGAAAATATTTTATAAAAAACATCATAGAATAAAAGTATAACAACTTAGCAAGAATAAATTATTTACATTATATCATATCTAAATCTAGAAGGTTTAACGAATCGAGTGGGTCTAAATAGTCCCGTATATTGAAAATAAAGTTATTTTTTCTAATGACCATAAAATATAAAATATTATGTCAACCAAATATAACGAGTATGAAAATAAACTATTATATATGAAAATAAATATTTTATTTTAAGCCTTGCTTTCCTTTCCACATTGAAATATAACACCAACGTGAAGCCATAGACAATTTAACATTATGTATTAGTTTCGGTTCCGATTCTTCCTTACTTACCTATAATTGTTACTCCATATTTGTTATTTATTTTCGTGTTCAGTAAATATTTTTAACAACTTTAATTTTTCTAACTAATGACTAACATAATGAAGAATGGAAAAGTAAGTTTACATTAAAAGAGCATATTATAAAATATATATTCTAAAGTACGGGCGTATTTTCACCTAACCTCAAAATACACGACCTGGGTCAATTTACTTTTAGTAGTAACATGACCGTCTTGAAAGGGATATTTCGTTCATATATTTTATATAAAATTTTCAAAATTTTTATTTTTAAATATCAATTTGATTAAATTGATTGAGTAGCCAAAAAAAGTGAATATATCTAATATTGTTTAATATGTAAGTACTAGATGTTTCTGTTTATTAATTTTTTGCTTGTAATAAATATACATAATTGAAATTTGCTGTTAATGATATAATATCCTAATTTCCAGTATTAAAACTATTGCCGCTTTTCTCTCCAACTATGAAGTTATGCAGATCTTACAACAATTGAAAGATGCCACACAACATAAACATAAACGGGAAAGCTCACTAGCCACAGTTACTTATGAAGTATGTATGTTCCTAAAATATTTGTTATTGTATTGATAACAAATATTTTAATTTAATTTTATTTTTATGAAGTATCTTCTAATGTAACAAAATTTAAACTAAAACATAATAAAGTCATAGTATTGACTGTTGAAATATGTCTAAATTTTCAGACAGTGCATTATTTACAAGATACAGAATGTAAAAACCAAAGCGCAGAATGTATTCAGAAGTTTTTGGTAGCCATGAAAAGTTCTAAATTGACAAAGTGTGAAAAACTTATGATGGTTAATACTCCCCCACGAACAGAACTAGAAATCCAATTGGTGAGTTGACATCAAGAGATTAAAATTAAAAAAAAACTACAGGCTCGCATTGTTGCTAGCCCATACTCGTTGTCATATAGAAATCAGCATTGTAACCATGAATTAAAATCAGCTTCACACTATATCCTGCACACAGCAGTGTAGGCAGAGGGAACTTAGTGTTAAGATGCTCCATTTCCCACATTCTGCAGAATTCCCCAGGCATTGCATGTTGAGTGGCAGAGCTAGATGCCACACTTTGCCTCAGCACCAGAGCAATAAAATGAAAATATAAATTTAAATTATTTATATAAAAAATATTTCATCTCCTTGAGTGGGGATCGATCCCTGAAAACAGTTAACTCAGCAACTGTATTGTTTATTTCCATAAGCTTCTGGGAATTTTCACTCGCTGGAACTATAGGAATATTTATGAAATTATCTTTAAAGAGATCAACCTCAATTTCACCCCTTCAGGGTTCAAATTTTTCTAAATCCCTTATTGGGTGTCCACGTTATGAAAATAAACATCTGTCTATATTTCAAGTTTACATCATCAGTGCTTACGGTTGTGCGTGTTTCTTACCTCAGTCAGTGGGAACATCTACCTTTTATATGTATATATATATATAGAGTATTTTCATGTTCCCACTCAGGTAGACCATGCAGAACAAATGAGGAAAAAGTGTGAAGATATAAGAACAAAATAAGGAATATTTTGAAAATATTACTAATGTTTTTGATTTGTGCCATTCTGACAATGGAACTGGTTTTCTTCCTACCTTCTTTGTATATTGTCTATACACCATAGATGCTAAAAAATATCAAAATTTCAATTGATTTAAAATTATTCTCTGGTAGCAATAAAAAGTTCGTGTGTACTACAATTAAAATACTTTAAGTATAAATTTTTGTAAATATATTTTACAGATTGTCCAAGAGAGTGAAGAAAGATTGTCAGAAGAGGATGTTAGCAAAATAATTGCCATTGTTAATGAATACTTTCCTGCCAACCCTTAATATATGTTTAGATTTTTAAATTCTTTAATTTTAGGTAATTTTAACATTAAATATGTATTTTTATATATTTTTTTCTATTATTTTCCATAAGCTTACTCAATATTATATAATAATACTTCTGAGGGATACAATGTGGAGCCACACATTGCTATAAACAAAATAAAAAGTTATTTGTTACATTTGTAGTTAATATTACAAAAATTCTGAAAATTAAATGAAATTTTTATTTCATTATTACTACAAATTAAAAAAAAAACATCTTAATTGTTTTGGGTCCAAACTATATTTATTTATAGCTTCATGGAGTATACCGCATGTACCAGGATAATGTTAAGACATTCTGTTCCCCACTTACCACTTATTTCCTCGTGTTTTGCCTCGACACCAGAGGGGGAATTAAATATATGTTCATTTTCTCACTCTGGAAACTAGGCAAAGCGCAGTGTTGTCATCCGACACGTATCATGCGATGCCTTGAAAATTTCGCGGAATGTGGGAACGGACTGTCTTAACACTAAGTTCCCTCTGGCTATCCTGTATAAAATATATATATATATATATATAACAAAATCATCAATATCGCCGAGTCTGATATTAAAAAGCTAATACGTAATCATAGAATATTATCTTATTACAAAATTATTATTAGATAAATTATTGATAGTCGATTTAAATAATAATATTTAATCTTTTTTCATATATTTTTTTGTTTCATTATAAACATATCACAGTGTAGTTGTCTTTAGGGTAAGTTAAATTTTAATAATTATGATCAAATTAGTTATAATTTTTTTTTAAAACGTATTTTATAGCATTCTATGAACAAAAATTTAATATGAATGATATATAAAGAAATATGTAGATATTATGTAGAAATATAGGAAATATATCCGAATATGTTAAGTGCATTGATATATATTTAAGTTTATATGCTATTTTCAGTTATTCCTGTCAGTAGTCAGAAGGCACTCAAGGCAAGCACCTGCAATGGCTAAACAAGGTACTATCTGATATAATTTATTA
>JBAIZZ010000342.1:1467525-1523309 GCA_037355905.1 Heliconius aoede | reverse complement strand
AAACGCGTACGGCGAAGTGCGGTCGACTTGTCGAAGCGCAGCTGTCCTACCGCGTTTGTCAGTTTTAACTTTTACAAGGAACGCGGGTGTAAATAAACAATCCGCCTTATTATCTGTTGCTATGGATACTTTTCATAACGAAAAGTAGTAAGCGAAACTATTGTTTGTTTAAAAATCGTGACAAATCGAGTGCAGTTGAAGCCTCCGATACCGTAACCACTTCTCGCAATGACAACGGAGAGCATTCAGTTGCCTTTTAAGAAATCGGGGGCATTTAAAATGTTTCTTATGGTTTGATTGAAGCTATTTTGTACAGTGCTTTACGTTGAAAGAAATACTATTGTGTTTCGTTTGGTGACGATTTGAAGTATAATATACGTTATTAAGAGTCGTTCGTCGCAACACATTGAAAATGAGTGTTTTGAGTGCGTTGAGCAAGTCTGAGTTCAAAACAGCGAGTGATGGACTTTTAGAGCTCTCGGAGGAGCGGCTTCGCAGCATCATGCGCTCGGAGCCCATCACCGACGTCTACCACGTCGAACAAACACCCTTCGCAAGGTTAGTTGTCAACAAAGTTTTTAATCACATGTAGTTTTTCAAAAGTTTAATAAACTTTTTATTTTTTGAAATTTTAGAGTGTTGGTGTAACTTTATGGTTTTTTTATATTTAAATTTCTTATAATTGACATACAAACACAACTTTTTGTTACGTTATAACTATAAAATCTTGAACAAATCTTCAAAGATAACACAAGTATGTGAATTGTAAATAATAATTACCTCAATAGGCTATGAAATAATTCATGGCCATCTCTGATAGAACATATCTGTTAACTATCTTTGTGTGTGTGCATGTATCCATACTTTGGAATATGTCATACCTATGTATGCCTTATATAAGCCTATTTATATATATAATAAATATATATTATAATCTCACATTGTGGTTTTGAAACACCTAGCCATATTGTTTATCTCTGCATTCCTGATAAACATGAGTGATGACTGCCTTGATAATTTGAGATAATACTGTTATTTGTGCCTCGGTCTTCAACACTGCCACTGTAAAATATCTAGATCATCTATTGTTTAAACATTTCATAATAACTTCTATACTATATACCTTTTTAAAATCATATGATAAATAAAGTATAAACAAAATGTAAAGAAATAAAAGATATCGGAGAACTTTTTATCTCAACTTGTCAGTCATTTTATATTTAGTAAGTGTATTTAATTATTGCATCACTCAATTAAATAATATAATTTTAATTAATAAAGTCATGAAAGTCAGCATCTGTGATCTCGGTAACATTGAAAGTGGCAATCAAATCATATTACTAATAGACATTATAATTGAAAATAAATCTGTATTTAATTGTAATTGTAGTAATAAAATAATTTTCTAATTTTTTAATTAGTATTGTTATATATTGTTTTTGGGAACATTTATAATATATATATTCATAGTAAAATTTCATAAAATGACATGCTTTTACTATTCGATGAACTTGCAAAAATATTATAAAATCAAAAAATCTGAATGTGACCCAGTTTTAATAATTGTGTCATTATGAAATTTGGTGGCTTAGATGAAAATACTATAATATTATATGTATAATTGAGTTGGTCTCATGATGGAGCTAGGACCTGAACAATAAGTCATCGTAGGATGCCTATACCATTTAAGTTTAGGTTCATATATTTTATAGCACCAAGCTCATTCTATAGCTTCATGTAGAAAAGGGTGTTTTTATTATATTTATCTTAATTATTTTTTCATAATTATATTACAATGTCAAATCTCACAGATTAAAATACGAAATCTATTATAACACAGATAATCAACCATAATCCGTATTATTTTACGAAATATTATTAAAATATAATTTATACATGTTTTATTAAATATAAATATGCATTCCCCGCGAAAGTGTGCCGGCATGGCACAGCGCAGTCGCTAAGTCGACGACTGGACATGTTCTACTACTTTTCCCCTCGTTGCCATCCGACGTAGACTGAAGTAATAATATGCACATAATTTAGACCCTTGTCACATCAATCCATCAGGTCTACGTATTTTGTTAACTGTAGGAAGCACGATTCCGCTAGGGTTAAGAACTTTTAAATGTGCTTTTAATACAAAGCTCTTGATTAATCGATTTTAGTTTTATATTTTTATAAAGTCGATAGTTGTTATTGCATGTATTCATATTTATAAGCGTCTCAAGAAAATCGACATTTGTATTCTTTTGTAAAATTTATATGTGATAATAAGGCGAGTATATCACATATTAAAAGAAGAGAAATCACTATTATAAATTGTTTTATTTAAGTAACTGTAGCTGTAAAATAATAATAGTGTAAAATACAGACTATATTATTTCGGCAACACAAGCGAATAATCTTACAATAAAATTTATTATTCAAGGTTAATAGTTGTTACGAAGTATTCACCTAAACGCTGCATAAATACCACGTTGAGTTACGAGAGTTACGCGTTCACTAATTGCAGTAGAGTTAATTTTAAAAAGTTAAGTTTTACATGATTAATCAGCCTTGTTGATTGCCCCTGATAGGTGAGACACTGGTCTTATGTGACAGGCGGACAGAGGTCAAATGGCAATATTATTGTGTAACAACTAATAGTTAGTGTGCTGTGAAAAGTTTACAAATGTATACGGTGTTTATATAGCAATATAGCAAGAAATATTTTTATCTTGTAATTTTTGTTTTTTTTTTTTATATTTTATGTGCGGTCAGAACCTGATGATGCGTCACTGGCTATTTTCCAATAAGCAATAGGTAGGTATTGCTTATTGGACAATAGGCTGCACTTTGTCTATAAATTGAGAAGTTCAAATAAATTTTAACATCGTCATCATTACTCTGAGTAGGATTCGCACCTTAATCTAAAACGAGCAGTCAGCACGACCCAAATATTACTGTGTATATTATTACGATGCCTTAGGAATTAGGAGAAAAGAGTGGAACGGAGTGTCTAAAACACTGTTCCCTCTGCCTTCCCACAGCAGGGTGCTGTGTATGAGATACAGCGTGAAGCTGAAAGAAAAAAATATGGACCTAATATAAATTCATTTACTTAATGGCGACGTTTCTAATCAAATCAATTTTCAAAAAATATAAAACATTTTTTCATTTTTCTTCTTAAATAGTATTAAATATTGCCCAGCTTGTATTTCTTAATTAATACGCAGACCGAGTTGTTTATTTATCGGCGCTTTGTATAGAACGAAAGTGAAACGCAGTGATAAATCAAGAAATAGAGTTGTAAGTCGATTGTATCGAATAATCGCTAGTAAATCTGGCCGATACGAAACAATATCGAATTTCTAATACTGTTCGCCCGCGTCTATAGATCTTGCTTTCTTTTGCTCTAAAATAAAACTATTTATTTATGGTTCCACTTGGAAGGGTTGAAAGGAAACTTCTTAAGCATTACAAGTCCAATTAGTTGTTATAATGTAACTTATTATTATTGTAATTTTGAAATAAGTTCAACTAGTATGTTCTTTAAGAAAAATATATTAATAATAATTGATAAGAAATTTTTCGTGTCAAACTCATTTGTGTTTTAAATATTTAGTATAAATGATAATTTTTAACACATTGTAAATATTATATAAAATATATTAATTCTACAATATATAAACAGGCTTTTATTCGTTGTTACCCAATCAACAAATTTCAAAACTCCGCTTCTAGTATTTCATTAGATCGTTTGAGCAAGTAAGCCTTAAGCCTAAAATATATTCTGAACTCGAATCTAGAAACTAATTCGACATTCCTTACATTAAAAAAAAAACGGCATCTTTTTGCGAAATTCGACATTGAGAACGATATAAACGTAGTCGTATTTAGTAACCGGTTGTAGCGCCGGTGAGATGTGACATGATAGATTGGATGGTTCTTGCCACGACGCACGAAGGTCAAGCTTGCCACTATCACATCAATCACTAACTCTCTTTGATAACACGGCTTTAATGAGACAGATATATTGCTTGTTTTCGTTGTGTTGTAGATCGTACGTCTTAAATGTTGGCCACCGCTTACTGTAGTTGTAGATTCTAAGCTCACATGATAATATTTTTGTATTGATAAAAGAGCGAGATATTGTAGCGTTTGGCGGTCCGTTCTCTCTGACTGTCCCACTAGGGATAAAGCGTGAAGATAAGTTAAGATAAAAGAGGCTTGGGCTTTATAAATCAACGAAATTAGGTATTGGCGTGTATTTGATAAAGAAATGTAACTGATACAATAGGATAGAGAACCGAAAATATGAGTATTTTTGACTTGTCAGAATCAGTTGTTTTTTAAAATCCTTGTTGGTGATTACAGCGTTAGACCGAGTTATTCAACTATATTTTCATATATACGAATGATTATAGAAAATGTGGTTTTAAAAAAGTAACTGAAGATCTCGTATATTTCTTTTATAGAAAATATATACAAGATTGTTTTAAATGAAGCTGCTAATGGAATCGCAGACGAACCACGCCTTGTTCATCTGCGCATGTTAGATTAATTTCATAGGTGATCAAAAATTCATAATTACATAATGCGTATAATCATGTATATTTACATATAATCATTTCATCGCAATGATACCAAGGCAAAAGAGCGGTGTTATGTTACGCTACTCAACACCCAATACCGGAAAATTCGGCAGAAAATGAGGAAAGAGTGTCTTAACACATTTATATATATATATGTATATAGCGTGAAGCGTTGCATGTAGCGTCAGTCATGACGTGTACCTAACGATTACGCTTAACGATAATAAATTGGGAACTCGACCCATTCGGAGAACATGAGTTAGCCTCCGTTAGATAATATTTAAGGCAGCCAGGAATGTGTTTATGTAATAAATTACGAACGACCCGATTCCAATATAATATAATCAGGATCAGATCTTTGTACTAGTTATTTCGTTTAGTCTTTGAATAAGTTACTTGATTTGACTTTAGTTGCCTCGCGTTATTTTTATTTATATATATTATTATTTACAAATATATATTTTTTATATCCAGCCTAGTTTAATTCTATTATGAAATTGTTATCGAATCGAATTTAGACACTCGGCAGTCTAAAATTAGGCTAAAGTAGGTATCGGAGTGTCTTAACACCAGGTTGCCCCTGCCTATCTTAATATACGGGGAAAATGTGAAGCTCTCTATTATTACCGTGTGAAAAGTCCTTTTTGATTGCTTAGATGTTCTTGGCGGAAATATAAGAAATATTTGTGTAACTCGATGAACACGTTTTACTTTATACTAACTAGAAATTTCGTGATGCAGGAAATAAAGTGGTAATCATTCATCAATTACCTAATGAAACAGAGATTTTTTTTTAAACAAATAAAACCAGCCTCAAGCAGTTTTGTTTTAAAAAGAAGCAATCTTTATATTTTTGCAATTTTTAATTAATTATAAGAAAAGGATATTAAAAAAAAATTTTTGCAATATATTGATATACAGTATATTATTATGGAATCGTTTATGACGAATCAGTTGTTACAGAATGTTGCAGATGATTAAATAAAAACTAACATCATAAATTTAATGATAAGTGACTTAATGGGAATCGAATATCTTAACACTAGGTTCCCAGGTTAAAAATATGTAATGCTCAATTATACTTGAGTTTGTGCAGTTTAACATATAAATGTAACAAATATGATATATTTGGTAGTGAACAATAGCGTCGTTGTGAGTACATTAGCAGCGTGTAATCAAATGGACGCAATTGACATAATTCTGTTCGTAGATCATTAGCTCGTATCAAATTAGGTGGTTGCACTAGACCCGGCCTAGTTTTAGCGTTTGGGTGTACATTGTCATAATAATATATATGTATTTGTCCCTTCATTTATTGATTCCTTAAATTCCTTAAATTTTCTAATAGAATTTTTCTTATGTAATAATATAAGAAATAATTTCATACTTATAATATTCTAATAGGAATATACTATTTTAAAATATTAGAAAATATTTTCCAACGATAATGTAAATTTGCTTGAGATTTTTTCAATGTATGTGCGATATACACGAGTTTGCACCAAAACGTATGACTCATTTACTTTTTTAATGTTCACAAAACTTCCGCGTGTACCGTCAACAAACTCGTCCAATATTAGGTTCGCTATTTTCACTTAATTACTTAAGACACTTAAAGAGCGGGGTTTAACCTCGTAAAGCATACAAAGGTATTATGACACTTCAGGAAGTAAAGTGTGACGTTAAATTTTGTGTCAAGTTCGTAATTGTTTCTTAATGTGAACGCTGACCTGAGCTTATCTTAGTTGTAATTGCCTTTTAATGTTTTGCTCGTGTCGGTGGACATTTTTTGAAATTATATTGAAACTGTTATCTAAATAAAGTACCTGTAAGTACATATAAAACTACCGTTAATTCGCAACGTTAAACCTATAAATAAGTGTTATTAGAATTTGGAAACTTATACTGTAACTCTTGAGTATAATAATGTTCGAAACTAATTGATTACTATCATAAATGTTACCTAAGTAAGTGTAACTTGAGGGCATGAGAGATGAAACTATAATTATTCAGAGATAGATTAACTAAAAGGTAGTTAAACGGGACGCCCAGGGCTCTTCGCTTGTCGCTCGCCGCTCGGGTGCAGATAACAGTTTTTGCCCGACGTTGGCCAGATGCAATCGCTGACTTTCTACAGCTGGTCACTGGCAGCGGTTTCACTTTCAAGCGGCGGCGGAATGCGGCCGGACCTCCGACCCGTGTCTGTCGTGTCACTCAGGCCCTTTGCGCATCGCGATATCCCTGAACCAATAATGGACATGATAGAAACGTAAACGTGCCCTTATATTTATAAATACAATAAACACGGCCAGCAAGTAAGTAAATTACATAAGTAGCGTCACATATTCACGTGTCAGTCTGGCTCTTGCCTACGTAACTTCGCAGCGGGCAATATCGATTCGACACGTGCCCCGAATACTCGAGCGAGATTCCATGGCAGCTATCCTCGCTAATATCTTATTTGTGTCATTAGCGCGAAATGTCAGCGGCTTGGCACCATGGCGGGTGCACCGCGGCCCGCACCAGCTAAATTCGGGAGCGTTGCATCACGCATCACTTTCGGTTTCGTTTGTCACGCGGCTATTTTAGATAACGTCGATTATTAGAACGCCGCTTTTAACGGCGTTGGGCGCCGTTTGTCGCTGCTCTGCGACAGTCCTGACGGTATGACTAATTGTGCCGGCACGAGGAAACTTCCACGCACACATGGCTCTATATCCGACCTCGCGTTTTCTATTTAAATAAGTTGACGGCTAAAACGGGCCACAATAAGGCTGGCTAGCCGTGTTTCAAAGTCAGTGTGCAACTATGCAGTGGGTCTCGGCCCGCAGTTATCTTGACTTTGCGGAATGAAACTCGATACGTACGTACGTACAACTCGCACGAGGCCATTGCAACCGTGCACTTCTTTTGCGATTAAGTATTCTTCTGAAATTGACGATAATAATAGATTTCTCTATGTAATAATTTGAATTTTTATTAATACAACATGCCTGGCAACATTGTTTTCCTGCCAACAAGTTCTATGGAATGGGTACAGACTAACAGAAGTGCCCTTCGCGTCCAAGGCCACCCAATGGGCGAATGGGCGAACCTGCAACAAACCGCGGGCGGGTTGTGCAACTGTCGCGACAGACACGTGGGCGATAGATCGAGAACAATCGTTCCTCTGATCTTACATCGGAATGCAGCTTCTGATGCTGTTACAAAACTGACTGTGAGTCCGGGCCAATGTCAACATGGCTCCCGTGTTGACTTTTGATTGTCTATATGATAATGATGATAGCGCATACGTCGCGCGTTCGTGGGGGCGAGGGTTGGGCGGCTCGCTTACTGCAGGTACCTACGTGCTAGCGAAAGTCTAGCCGACCTTCGGCGCCTAGATATAGGTGGTGATGGATACTTCGCCTCGAGAAAGACTTCATTTAGATACGAACAAGAGATTAGTATTGCTGTTTCTTTTTTGTTTTTAAGATGTTTTGCAAAACTTTGTTAGTATGTTAATTTAAATATTTTTAAAATATTTAAAAAAATTGCTTGAATTTTGTTAAAATTTAAAGACTTTTTTAATTTTACCTACAAATATAGGTTTTATATTTTATTTATGTTCCAAAACTATATGGTTGTTTATGGTGATTGCTACACATATTTTTTTGCACTCAATATGTTGTGATAAAAATGATATATATTTATATATATAACTACTATATAAGATTTTACCTAGTTGGCCCTCGTTACTTAAATATAATGCATCCAACATCCTAGGTGGATGGCATTGTGTAGGTTTATGGTAAGACAAGTTGCAAGTGACCCGGAGTTAGAAAAACGTCTGGACCTCGAGGTAAAGTAAAGTCATTCATCCAGTTTGGATAAATCATTGTGACGTAAACTTATGTAACACTGCATTCTCGTGACTATAGGTTGGGGAAATTCGGCCAGATCCTTTATTGCGTTACTAAATAATATATAAATCATAAGCGATCGGTGAAGTGAATATATTTTAATCCTTTTAAAGGTTTCATTATATAACATCTGGTTTTAGATATTTACGTCAAAAGCGGTCGAGTCTTCTTGGAATCTTGTTTTTTTTTTATACGCGGCGTGACATTGGCGAAGTGATATGTGCTCAACTGGCACACTCGGAACGCCATAATTAAGGGACCATACCATCTCGTTTTTTTTAAAGGAACAACGTACGTGATTTAATCAAGGTTTGGGGCAAGAGATATTTCTTAAATTGCTTTTTTTTATATTTGTGCCACATATTCATTTAAATTTTGTTACTTAGCTTCTTGTCGTATTATCTATCAATGACGTTTGCATACTTTATTAAAAATAGATCCTCCGTATGAGTTACATGTTTATCGCTACAAGTATATCTTTATCGTCGCCGCGTTATCTAAAAGCGCATATTCAATAAAACAATTCAATGAAATCTAGAATATCGAGCAGTGGGGCCTCTCGGTGAGGAAATATTAACGCGTCTCAATTTCATTGTTTGAACGCTCGATGGATGCGGTCCGCTGTAGCCGGCGCTGTCGTTCGTTGTTTGATGTCGACTCCCTTTCCTAACCTTGAACAGGGTTCACTGACACGCGCCGCGCACCGCTCGCACCCACCACGTTCAACTATAATTGTGCGCTTCCGGAGTATTTTCATCCTTCGCCAGGACCTAGGACATCGTACGGCACGCGCATCCTGAATGTTTACACACTCGTCTATATTTAACTCGTTCCGAAGCGCCGATACTGATCGCCAACCCTCGCTGATCGACATCTGTAAATATAAATAATCTGATACCAGACAGAATGTAATAACTATTTTATCCCCCCCATCTCCTTGCGTCCACGTCCACGTTCACGATGATGCATCTTACGAGTGTCTTGTATTGGTTGTAAACGCGCGCGTTGTTCTAGCATTCCGCGGCGACGATTTATCGCACGTCAGCCGACGCAGCGTAAATATAATTAGAGAGGCTATTTATCAGTCCGGCGGAAGGGCGCTCTCTATCGACGCTGTAAATCTTCCGAGTCCGGATGGTTCAATTCAGTCCAGAGATGACGTTTTGGGAAATCTGCGCAGTTGCTTCAGCTCCGGTTGTTGCCCATATGTCATAATTAGGGGGGATTACTGTACCGATGCGGATAGTGTTTGCCTCAGTAAGGAGTAGTTACGACTGCTAGTTGCAACATGCCAGGATTACAATAATATATAACCGCACCATGCGTTTATATTGAAATGGATTTACATTCCACCGAGAATGTTTGATTTACATGACAGTTTGGCGCAATGTTTGTGTTAAATTTTATGTTTTCACTAATATTACGCGCGTATTGTATTGTAATAAAATTAATGATTAATTAGTGTCGTAGCAGCGTGCGTCACAACACTCCACGCAAATCGCACTCGAGAATCGAGAATACAATATCATTTTAATTGCATCAATAAAGTATGGCACATCACTAGTGACAATAATAACCGTTTAAGATATCCAATGTTAAATTATACGTACCATTAAATTAACGACTCTCTGGTAAGGAGAGTACGTTGTAATAAAAAAATAAAATATATATTTAATTTAGTAATGAATTCACAATGTTCCATGGACGGTCGGCCGTGCTGGGGGTGGTCACCTGCAGCAACAATACATTACCATATTCCATGCACAATTGCGCTCCGCCCAACATTTTCCGTGCCTTAAGTGAAAGAATTTGTACAAAGTATTATTTATTTAAGTGCAGAAATTGTACTTTCATATGGTTTACATAAAAGTTAATAAACTCTACACATTTTATGTAAGCCGTCACTTATACGAAAATTTGAAATTATAAATTAACACAAGTAAATTAATACCAATTTAAAAAAAAAAAAACATGATTTGATTAAAATATTCGTGCATGAAAATAAAAATATATGCATTGTAGTTTGTTTATTGTACCAAACGTAATAAAAGTGCGGGTATTTATTGTACAATACGCGATGCGCCTATGAATATTTAATGGGCGTCCACAACCATGACCTTTATTTTGGCCTTTCTCTCGACTATTGTTCTTGGACTGTACTCGTAGATAGCAAAATTCATCTCATATTTATTGAATCTACTATAATAACAAACAGGGGCACGAGCTTGCGACTGTGATCGCAACAGGTTGTCGGTTCGATTCGCACTTGAGGAAATATTTATTATTTTCATTTCGTTGCTCTGGTAACGGGGCAAGTTGCAGGGCAAATTCACCGAAGAATGGGGAACGGAAGTGTCGTAATGGCAACAGTGTGCCTTGAAAAGTTCCTTCTGTTTACCCCGACATGTGCCGAGCACAGCGTGAAGCTATAATAAACAAAAGCCAATAGTTATAAGCGCAAAAAACTAACTTTTGTACTTGGCGTTTAATTTTTTTGTAACTGCTCACTGTCAATAAAACGTCTATCAATCAATACATCAGCCTCTCCCATACTTTGTTCGGTCTCGGCAGATTACGATATGTTTTCGAGCAAAAAATACGTTTCGAAGTCTGATGTAATCGACAACATATCTAAGCGATTATCCTGCGCCCGCTGACTCACGATGGATGTTTTTATACAAAAAATATTTGAGGCCAATCGTGGCGTAGGGGCACTGAGTGTGAGTGTAAACGCGACTGTTTGTGGGTTCGATTCCCACACGAGGAAATGAAATATTTATTTAAATTTATATTTTCATTTCGTCGCTATGGTGTCAAAAAAAGGCATAGTGCGGCGTTGAGTTTCGCACACTCAACACGCACTGCCTCCAGAATTTGGCGGAAAGTGGAGTATTGATTATCTTAACACTAGGTTCCCTCTGCCTGCCTGCTTTGTGCGCGACACAGCGTGAAATTTATTTGTTTTATTTTAATATTCGATTTTGTTCGTAATGACTAAACCAGTATTGTCTCATGTGTCCATGCCTACATAAAAGGAGAGCTTAGATGTTTCAGTTCGTTGACCTAATAATAATCGGAGGATGATACAAATTTGTTAATGTGAAAAGGATAAAATCTGCTTCACGCTGTATCTCGCATACAGCAGGTTAGGCAGAGGCTATCTATTGTTTAGACACTCGAACGAATTATCAGGGAGCGAGGGAATGAATTATTATTTCTCAATATTTTCATTTCTTCACTCTGGTTGGTACCAGGCAAAAAGCCCGGCGTAGAGTTCCGCCACTCAACACGCAATACCTCTAATAATTCGAGTGTCTAAACCCACAAAGTGAAATAAAATCATTACGTGTCGTTAACCGGGTGTCGTCATTCCGGTGACGATTTTGTCGACGAGGCGTCTTCCTCGACGGTCTTCACTTTGATTAACGAGCGTAACGCGATACTGCGGACTTAATATCCATTCAAACCATATAAATATATTGTTTTTGTATGTTTGTTTATAATGGGCAATTCGGTAGGTACTTGAATAAAAAATATGTAAATAAAATATATACAAAAACTAATCTCTAGTAGATTACTATTATAGTTGTTGTGGCCGTTATGGCGCAACGATGTGAATGCAACACGATGGTTGTGGGTTCGATCCTCACTCGTGGGAATTAATTATTATTTCTTAATATTTTCATTTCTTTGTTATGGCACCGATGCAAAAGCCCGGCATTGAGTTCCGCCACTCAACATGCAATACCGCGAAAATTTTGGTGTCAAGTGAAGCAAGTGTCTTAACACTAGGTTCCCTCTGCCACCATTCTGTCAGTGTGCGGGATACAGCGTGAAGCTAATTAAATTCAAACAGTTGTTTGATGAAATATAACATAAAATTTGTAAATATATTTTCTATCAACAATATACAAAAGTTTTCATAAATAACAAGCAATATTTACTTGTCAATTAACATTCTATGCAAATAACCGTAGCGCAGGATAGCAAAGGTCGTTTATATATTCGCCGTCGTCGGTCTCAATTTCCTGGATATCTGATTAGCAGAATATTTATTTTGTTCCCAATATAGTGGTTGATATTCAAATGATTACGGAAACGGAAATTGCGTTCGAACGCGCACTCGCCCTGATTGTGATATAGTGAATGTAGATAGTGAAATATAACGAACTTAATTGGTATCATCTAACTAATGTACGTTTTTATGAAAAATTATTAAAGATAAACTAAATTTCATTTATGTCTGTCTGTCTTTACGAGTTCAAATATAAATAATATCTGCTCTAACTTAATTTCTTCTTACATTTAGATTTCGGCCGAGTGTAACAAACAACAGAACACGACTTTCTAGGGGCGCACGCGCAGCACCAAATGAAGTGTGTCGCCTAGGCAGCTGCTCGATAGATTCTCAGCTCAAATGTACACCGGAAGCCATCAATTTAGATAGTGCGCAAGATTGCCGCCGCAAAGTTTCTGTAGGATGTTACTCTTATTACTTAGAGGAAACTGTGATTTATGACCTTCATTGTTTAGTTAACGTTCCTATATTTTCTTATTAATATAGCTAATTTAATAAAATTATTTATTATTTGTCTCAATTTATAAAAAGACAATAATAATTTTACGACATGGACGATCACTTTACCATAATTATTTTTATTAGTTTAGAGCATCCGATACGTTAATGTGTTGCCAACCGCAAATGCTATTGCGAGGGGTCGCGACATCTGCCTATCCCCGTTACAATTTGCTCGCCCTGTTTCACCCCCTTTTGTGGAAGATTTTCTTTAGTTCTCACATATATATTATGTATGTGTTATACAGTTTATATAGATATGCTCTCTTTCCATTGAACAGAGTCAGGCATCAGTTTCATATGATGTTGCATATCATGTTTATTGGTTAACTTAGTTACATGTCCTCCATTTCGTGGTTATTTGTTCAAATCAATGTTTCCATATCGAACACTTTCACGCATCGGAGCGAGCGGAGCGTTGCCGAAGTATTGTTTATGAAAAGGGGGTCAGAAGAAAGCGATTGGTGGGGCGCCGCCTGGTCACTCGGTGATATCTCCCTATGCTGAGGTCACGGCCATTATGAGAACAAACCGAGAACAAGTCGTGCTCCTCAACTAAATCACTCAATGCCACTATAACAATGGTTTTTTGTTTGGATTCCGTTAACGCTCTATAATTCTGAAGATTTCTCTTTTTTGGTATTTTTCTGGCTAATCGGAACGATTGGACTACAATAACTGCTCTGGAGAGTATATTGCACCTTAAACCAATCGACTGCTCGCAACTTGACGATTGATCATTTTTTGAAGTTCAATCTTTTTGTAAAGTAGGGGATTTCATTTCTTTCATTCTATACAGCGATGGACGAAGAGAAGATAAACAAGTTTGTCATTCAAGTCGAAAACTTTCCTGTAGTATTATAGCGTAGGGTTGTTTGCTTATTCAAGTGTAAACAATACAACTTCCGCTGCCATCAGATCCATATTAGTAATTGAATTTGTCCCAAGCTAACGTACATGGTAGAGAATACGAGCGATAGGTCCAGCGGCTTCATTATTTTGTCGTTCCATCACGTGAATATTCATTTGTGGTGGTGTGAATGTGTTATTTCGCGACGGGTGGTTGGGTCTGTGTGTGAGTGCGCATGTGTTGTGTGCCTGTGTGTGTGCATCGAATCAGGAATGCGTTTGCGCAGCATATGCGCGGCGCGAGTGTCGTGTCATTTGTCTGATCGTTCTTTGTTTAAGTGTTATTTTGTCACAAGGTCGCGGTTATTACTGAATATTTTAATTGTTTATCTAGTCAAAGTTGTAATTACACTACAATACTATTGTTATACTGTAATAAAGGTACCTACATAAATATCTTGCCTTCTGTAATGTAATATTTAGTATCTTTTAATATTTTGTTCATACCGTGTTGTAATACGGTGTATAAAACACAATTTGTGCTGTATCAAATATTCTTATAACTGGTTGATTTTGAATCAATTAACATAAAAGGCATACATGTAATTGGGCGACTGAATTAATGAGTATTAACGGTTTTGTCAAAAGGGGCACACGATAAGTGTATCAGCGCTTAAAAGCTTGAACCCGAAATATAGTGGGGATGGCAGTTGAAGTTCCGATTTTTATTATTTTTTTGGATTTCAGTTTCAAAAAATATATCACTACTTACGAGTTCCGTTAATTTTAAATGACGTTCATTCTATGGAAACTTTGAGATTGCTTGTAATCGCCGTTCTAATTAAAATCTTATTTTGTTAAGTACAATTGTATCTGTCAAGAAGACTATTGTCCGGGCGTTATTTATTAACATCATACTGTACAGATGTAAGCCGCCGTTTAATTAATGTACAACGAGGGAATAAGTAAACAGTCGCACATTGGATCGGAGGCACGTGGGAAGCGCCCACGCACTTCACGATCAATAAATCACTCATCGTTTTCATGTCCGCGATATATTCTATTACGTATATTCACTATGTTAATAAAAACAAAAATATATGTATTCGACTTGAGATTGGAATGATATAAAAGAAATATTTACTCCGTTTTAAAATATCAAGCGGAACTGTCCGCGGTTCAAGTTCATTTTATTAACAAAAGTATATGTTTTTTAATGTGACTTCATGAAAGCGACAAGGTATTATAAAATCAATAAAGCCTAAAGCGCTTTACCGAATATGGACTTCCACATCCGCAAGTCATCAGGGATTTGCATAAAGTGACACTTGTAACTTACAGATAACGCTAGGGATAAGTCCCGTAATGATAACAGTCTGTTTGTAAATAAGTGGATATTTATAATTTATTTAATTTATAAACTTAGTTATTTAATTCTATCGTGGTATGATAGACGTGATTTACCACGCGTGATGGACGTCCGTTTCCCAAATTCTAATGTTTCGAGGAACTATGTCCAGTTGTGGGCGTCGACTGTCCCTCGCCAGAGACAAAATTTTCTCCTTTTAAAGAAGGAGTTGTATGAACTCGAAAATCGTCTTTTAGTACTAAATGTTATGGTTACTACATTACTATTGTCACTTTTGTCTTTCTGTATACAGTTATTTTTTTAATAAATAAATATTTAAAAATTATAATATCACTGTCATTATGAAGCCAACATAAAATCCTTTGAAATGTAATACGTATGAAATATATTATAAAAATTTTATGTCTATACAGTTTTTGACAAAACATTACGCAGAATGTTACTCGATCAAGTAACCAAAGGATCAGTGGGCGGTCCATATATCTACCGTGTGCTTTCATCAGTATCAGTATGCGAATGTTTTATACTGGACGTCAAATAAATTGACGCTTCTCGTTTCCGCGTCCGTCCACCCATTCTCTCGCGGCTTCGGACAAATTTGAACAAGTCGAATATTACCGCCACGTGGGTGGCAACTTGTGTACTTAGATCTCCTTTTTTTTTTTCGACCACTTCACAAACACTATATTTGGACGAGCTGAGACCTCCTGCGTCGACGTTGAAAATAAAATGATGTTATTAATTCATATTACAGTTTCATGTAATATTTTTTTCTTTATAAGTAAAACAGTTAATCTTATTAGCCATATTGATTTATAACATCCGTATTTGTGGTATTTCATTAACTGGCACAATCAAAGATTAGGGACATGGTGGCACCGTTTTTCGTAATCTCCACGGAAGGTCGTAGAAACGTTATCCATTTGTGAAGTGTCAAAGGAATATATGTTTTGTTATCTTTTGAATAAAACCGTTAATCTTTTACTGTGCAATCGACCAAGAATTCAATTTGACACACAGGTCGATGTAGCAGGTCAAAGTTAATTATGAAATAGCAGTGGAGGATTATATTGAACGACGATATTTAGTAAATTGAGTAAATTTTATGTTACATGTCAAACAATCAAAAAAAATTCTTTTGGCATTTAAATATATAACTATAACAAAACAAGAAATAATTATTAAATATTAAAATAGCTATAATTTTAATTATAATTATAAAGTATAAAATTTTACTGTAATTATTCAATTACATAGATAAAAATCTGTCTTAAATATACAACTTAATTATATTTAATATTTATTCCATTAACACTACGGAAGTCGATATTAATTTTGTTGAAACACTTTACGTTAAAAGCAGGTGAGTTATATCTCATATAATTTATGAGAAATGACCTCCCGACCACCGTCATGTGTGTTCAGTTCACTTTGTGATTTTATTTATTTCGAATAGGCCGTTTTGTCACTGTTAATATGCGATCGTCGTAAACATTAAAATTGCTTTTAACCTTAGTCGGTGTCCATAACGTCAACGTGTTATTATCATTATTTATCTTAATATATTCATAATTGATATTGAGATTATTAATATTTCACCAGACACGCTATTATTATAATAACATTTTCATTTTTTTTCAATACACGAATTTGCATAAACAATAATGAATCGCCTTCTAACTTTTATATTAATCCCTTAATAGAGATGCAAGGTAGAAATATATTTTTGTATACAACACAAAGGAAACTTATTTGTCTATTATAATTTTAGTTAGATCTGTGCGGTGTCTATTTAACTTATTAAGTTCCCTTCCAGAGCAGGTGGAAGACGTCTGATAAATTTATCCTGTAGTTAATACTCTGATCTAAATATATCACATAACGGCTAAGATACAAAATGAAATCCAAAAAACAACAGTTGTTAATACGTTCTTATTTTTTTTTTTATCTCGATTGCACTATACCGACGACGACGATCGACGCGATATAAAAAAAATCGACTTTTTAGTAGTACACTTATGTTAATTATTTATACAGTCTTGTTGTCGATTGCGGTATATAGCTTTTTTTTCCCTTTTAATTTTGTACTGAAAAAATTACATTGAATTGGAAAATCAGAATAATTCTTACAAGACAATCCACAGCAGACGGTAGTTGGATTTACTCGATTCGCCATGTCGGTTCCGTTCCGTAATTGGGACGGAGCCAATTACCGTACACGCAGTACACAATGCGAACGTACGACCTGCTCCGCGTACACAAATCTAAGATAAAGGAAGAATCAACTTGCGTTCTGGCTTTAATTCGACGATCATTGCCAATGTTTGTTCAAACAGTTACTCGGCATACATTTCTTGCTTTGAACGTCACTATTACTGCACCGACGGCGAAAACTAGCCGCTGTAGTGCTCTCGACCTCTCGACCTTTATTCAAAGAGCTAGGGTTTACACATCACCAGATTTAAATGATCCACGTATTCTACTAAACGACGTTTTTAATGCCAATTTTCAGGTGTCATGCTGGACTGGATGTGAGGTTGGTCGGGGTGCACGTTAGTTGCATGCTTAGGGTCATCGACAGGTGGCAATTTCCAATTGACGAGCAGTTTTCTTATTTTATTTCGGTATTGTTAGGTAAATAAATATGTACCGTTGCGAATCTCCTACTGTCGAGTTCACATTATGTCTTTGTTGACAGCATTGTGCAGAAGGATATTGGTTTTGATAGACAATTTGATTTCCATGTACTGTTACGAGAACCGTTGATCGTATCAAGTATAGTTTGTACTGCGCCAGAAGGACAAACTAAATTATAAACTATGGTTAAAGAGAAAGTGAAGCTTTGTTAAACATTTTTAATGAACAATAGCTTTAACAGTAGTTTTATATATTTAAACTCCTTCAAGTTTGTTTATTTTCATATGAAACAACAAACAATTAAGTTTTATCCATAAATGTAATAGCGGAAGAGCTCGCATCATTCTTGAACGCTTATGATCTTTTGAAAGGAAAATTGAATTTTAATAACATAGCTATCAATAAAATAGCCCAAAATGAGCTGCTACGCTAAAGTATGTTATTACTCATCTGTTTCAAAATACAGGTTATTAAAATATATTTTTTTTACTATTAAAATAAAATTCTTTAACACAAAGAGTTATATATTGACTCGTCTCATAAGAATTTTATAATACTTCGTCACGATCAAGAAGCGAAAATGATTCATGTTCCTTGGAGCGCAACTGTTGCCTAGAAATGCCATCTACTAATATCTTTGTTTATATAAACCGAATATCGTCCGACTGAAATTATTTTACTATATGTATTGTCAATTGTTTATATAAATATATTCATAGTAGAGACTCACAGAATCTAATTGCAATGAGGTTTGTTGCACGGAATTTCTTCGTCTACCTTGAGAGCCTTGTAAAATATTGGATCTTTAATTTTCTTTATTTAAGTGAAATTGTTTGTTAAGTAAACACTCGACGTTGTACAGTGTTTGTTCTGTCTCTCAACGTACCCAGACAAAGGAATATATTTGAAAATAATCCCATCGGCAATTCTGAACTTGAGCATATCGTAAACTCTGAACCACCTTATTTTTTCAACATCAGATAGTAAGCCACAATTGACCTTATAACACTGTCTAAATATATTTATTATATAAATATTGTTTTAAACATCCTTTGTTCTGAACCAGACACCAAACATTTTTTTCATAGAAAACTTGTATGTATTGTTATTGACATTATGATGTTTACAAGGAAAATATTATCAGGTTATCAAAAATAATATTTACATACTTAAATACATAAATTACATTGCGACATTCTTTTTTATTTTTATTTACTTGTTTAAAGAAGTTTCTGTTCCTTGTTGTTATCGTACGCTCGATTAAAAATGAGATTGAAAGCTTGTAAAAAGACGACGTGAGAAGAATTATAATGATACAAATGAAGCGTTTTTTTTCTCGGTTGTATCTATACTTTCGTGAAAAACATTGCACATAAGTATAGTTTCGTTTTATAGTTATTTTTA
This sequence comes from Heliconius aoede, assembly GCA_037355905.1. Classification (NCBI taxonomy): domain Eukaryota; kingdom Metazoa; phylum Arthropoda; class Insecta; order Lepidoptera; family Nymphalidae; genus Heliconius; species Heliconius aoede. Next base: position 1,503,995 of record JBAIZZ010000342.1, on the reverse strand, counting down.
GTTTATAATATATAGTTTTAAACAAAAAAAGTTAAAGATTTGCAAGCAATTAATTTATTAGTCCCCGTTCTTGAGATCTAAAATCTATTCATCATGTTTAAATAAGCAGAAAACAATAAATTAAAAATCCTTTCTGCCAGAAAAAATGCGGGACATGCTTAAACATTTAAACATGTTTAAACACTTTAAAGAACAAAAATGTCTAATTAATTAATCCTTTCTTAATTAAACACAGGTGTCCACCGAATTCGGCGGTTACCGTTACCTCGAGACGTCCGCGCGCGATTTATTCGCGACGTAATCGGGTCCCTTACGGTATCGCCGTCTATTCTGTATCGATCATATAAAATACACCTGTATCACGCACGTATCGAATTATTCAGCGCTGTCGACACCGTTTCGAAGCCGTAGATAGGCTCTTGCTGAGCATGTTCATTTTGATTGTCGACTGCAATCTTATGTATATATGTTTATTTTTATTATAATTTATTTAAGTCTTAATTATTAATGAAGCATCTCCAATCGATATATTGTCTGTGATAATTTCTTGATTTTTTTTAGTTTTCCGTTAATTAGAAATCCAACCACTTAATTATATTTAGTGACCTCTTAATTAATCTAATTTCTTATGCCCAAGCTTAATATTACAGACACAATTACACAGATCAAGCTTAATATATTCAATCCGCTAAACGGAAACGTTTAATCACGCCACCAGAAGATGTAACTGTGATTCTGGCCCGTTACTTCCCCGCGCGCTTTCCACCCAGTTTGTGCCGTTTGACAAGTAAAAATCTACGTAATGTCCCTAGTTAACCTTTGCGCGATGCACCCTGGCGCCTTCGTAATTGAGGAAACGACACTACCTCGTTCTTAGCTTTTAAAATTGTTATCTTCGTCATCATCCACAAAGCGTCTGCTTATGGGTATTATATTGTCTTTGTTTGAGTTTGTTCGCCCGATGCCTTTTTTGATATGTCGCTGGGTGTGATAATTGCGGATTTATTTTCATATGACTCCCATAAAAGGCGTGTCAGATAGCTCTGACATTCTGCTGTATATTTCGATCTTGACAATAAATGGCTTACTTAACGTATCTCGTGTAGGAAGCCATTCCGATTCAATTTATACCCTGTAATGGCTGGCGTTTATGTTTATGTGCATAGCAATTGTGATTTTTTTTTTGCTTCAATTTAATGTAAAACAAACAATGTCCATTCATTTTAATTTTGTTTTCTTTCATTTCGTTAAACTAATAAATAGGTAGATAGCTTGAATCTTATATTAGTTTATGCAAGAAATGTTCGGCGCCGGCGCACGTCGAGTGCATTCGACCCTATTCAAAGCGCAGGCGTTTAGACGTTATTAGTCACAAAATTATTATTATATTCGTTTGTCAGTACAACTTGTGTTAGATAACCGGTAAGATATGAATGCGATTAATGCTATGCGATAGCAATATGTTTTGGCAAGATAGTTGTTTACCCTTATATTATAATTGATATTTGTGAAAAGGTTATTGTGCTAGTGTTGTATTTATTTATTAACAACTTACTTTGTCTGTGAAAACATATGCAAATCAGCTTTATGTGCGGTTAGTAATATAAAGCTGAACTCCCCAAATGTGTCATTTGTTATAATTATTGTATAATTTATTACCAATTTTTCTCCTTCCTGTTTTTTATTATTGAATGTATCTTTATAGCTATAATACAGAAGAACCGTTCGCTTGTAACTTTTATTTTTAATCTGTGCATAAAAAATTGCTTAATCTATATTTATTTGATAATTGAGCTGTTACATTTATTTCTATTGCAACACAGTACCGTGATACGTATTCGCGGGAGTTGCAAGGACGAGATCATCACGCTGACATGGTACGCGGTGGTCACGAATGCCTTTCAATTCTAATGGGCTCCTTCGATATAATTCAGACGTATCTATACATCTAATATAAATTTGTTTAAAAATTATATTTGTAATATATAATACCTACCTATCTAATTTATATTAAAACGTGATAACATGTAGTGTTAGTTCAAGTTCTCTGGTTTTTTTTTATTTGTTTTAAAATAATGATATGTACTTTATTAAATAATTTTATAAACACCATTGAAAAATAATTTTAGACTTATTATTATGAATAATAAACTTATAATATGTGAACTAACCTGTACATGACAGTTAATCGCTTGTGTAAAATGATCCAACAGTGATAAGGCGGCGCCAGAATGTGTCAAGGTCTCCACTAAAAGCCCCATTAGATTCAATGCAATTATCGACTGGCTTTAATAATATAAATAAATAAATATTGGTCATTCATATAATTAAGAATCATGTTCCAATTAATTTGATATGATCGTTTGTGACGAAACATTGTGGTCTCATAGGCATTGCGTACAAAAGATAAATGAAAACGATAAAACACTAATATAATTATATCGGCAATAGCATTGACATTGAGGTACGCTACAAACCTAATAACTGTTACAAAATATATAAGTACACGCATATTCAATTAAGTATTGAAGACTTCATTGCACAATTTGATTGTAATGGGGAAAAAAATTATGATTGTTATAGAATTTATGTTTTCAGCTATTTTGTTTTTCAATTCTGTTAGATGAACCATGTTTTGTACATATAAAATGAAAAAAAAAAGAAGTTCCTATTATGTCATAATGTCTGTCAGTAGCAGTTGTTGAATATGAGTCGTCTTTGATAATACATCCAAGCACTCTAATTTAAGTTAAAACTTGCATTTAATTCTTGTTTCGATTTTTTTTTTGGTTTGAAAAACAATTTTTGTTTTAAGATATTCATGCTTACTTAATTTTATATAACAAAAACAGTTACAATAAAAAAAATATCGCGATGTTTAAGGATTATTCTTATGCATCTGCGAGCTGTGTTATTCCGTACATTTCAATACATGCATTTATCATATCATCAGCAATATCTAGTGAATATGAAATGACATGGCAATAATCTTAAGTGACTCAATCTGCATTTGTATTATTAAAAAAAAAAGCTCGGAATTTATAGAATTGTATTCCTTTGCTTACACCTCGGGGTTCCATCAATCATCTAGTGCCATTACCTGTCGAGAAGCACGATGTTATTCTATTCAGTTGCAATCTAATTCACCTTTACATGTATTGCCTTAATGCATTTTCTTATAAATAAAACATTTTCGCTTAATATTTTCGGTTTGCACGTCTACTGCATAATTTTGAACTAATGGTTTTTATTTCTTTTCCTTTTTTCAATTTGAATATTATTGTAATAAACGTCAAATCGAATATTACCGTCAAATCAACTGTCTCATTCATCTAAGATCAATAGAAAAAATATACTCTGCTGAATGGAATCCGTTATTTAACAATAAAACGACAAATTCATTGACAATACTTTAATAAAACTTATTTCTTCATACAATTTTTCCACAAGTCCTTCACAGCGATTAACCCACATTGCGCAATAAATAGCTGCACGATATTCTCTATTCTATTGAATTGAATCAAAACTACTTCAGCGGCCCACTCGCCTGCCCTTGTCGGTCGACATCAAATATTGCGAAATGTGTCGAACGAAGATCAATTATTATAACTATTGTATCTATATTGTGTATATATATATATTCCAAGGCAAGATAATAAAATAAATAGAAATATTCTCCTCTCGGCTGCAATAAGATATCGTTTATTACAATGCCAATGATTGGACGATTTAATTTTATTTTCGTATTTATACGTTTGACACTGACATTTCGACAATCTGTATACGTAATGGTCTTTTGCAAAATCATAATTAAATTACATGACTCGACAAAGAGATAGACGGCGATATCGTGTGTTTTGTCTGTCTGTTCATAAAAGAAAAGCAGTCACCACATGTAAAAACAATTTTATTGTATTAGTAGATATGAAAAGAGACACTAACTCAGTGATTGACCTGACCCAGTTGGGCAAGTCACGCTTGATAGTTGTTCGTTTGTTTGATCAAATGTTAATTTGCTTTTATTAGCCGTGATTGGCCGGTGGGTCAACATTGTCACTGTATACAAGTTATGTAGATACAATTGCCATTGAACTATGCTTCGGTAAAAAATTCTATTGTCTTAAGATTATTAAAATATAATATTTTGTTTTTTTTTGTTTCCAGGTAACGCATCAAAATTAATTTTTCAATAGATATTCTTACTGTTGGTAAGTTGTATATTTTATGTTTTAGTATTCGTTTGAAACAGCACTATATAAAATAAGTATTAATTGAAGTATATAGAACCAAAATTGTTTACAATAACAGTCACAATGTACTTTATTTAGTTTTGTATTACTTTTCTCTTCAACGTGATACCATTTTGTATTGGACAAAAGTTTTAAAGACCCTTCTTTTATTTTATTCACAAAATAACAAATATCAATAACATTCAAATGTAATAATCAAATATTATCTCGTTAAGCCCGATTTCCCCCTAATCTGTACCGATGCATGCGCGTCACGCCGTGATAAATGACTGACAATTAAGCGAGTGCGACGCGCCCCCGTTTCACACCCGATATCTGCGGTGCGCCTGCGCATGTTACACGCCACGCTTTTATATGTATAGATAGAGCTACTACAATATTGCTAAAGTTCACAATGTAGTTTTTTAGCTTCACGCGGTAGGTATCCCGCATATAGCTTCTTTTCATTTGTGTTACCAGAGTGACAATGAAAATCTATAATCAATGATAATCAAATCCACTACCGTCATGCTTATAGTGAGACGTGGACAATGCGTATAAATTCAATTGAATAGTGTTAGGTTACTTAGATTTCCAGTTTTTGCATGTTTTGATGGCATCAAATTATTTGAGATTATTTTTCGGCAGAACCACCAGAAATGTATCGGACTAATGTTTTAAGTAATATTTATATTTTTCTTCTCATTGTCGTTCTTCCCCAAAAATATTGTTCAAATAAGATATATTTATAAGTACTTAATATAGTCATTTCCACTGTACACAATAAATATTTTCACTAAATCAAACTTTTTTTATCATTGTTTACGAGAATAACGTATTATGTAGCACAACACGTGATTGATGTTTATTCAGTAATATGTAGATGTATTCGGAAAAAAATAAAACGTAAATCGTAATGTTACGTGTCGATTCGGAGAAATACTATATATGTATGTACTTTCGCTTAAATTATCTTCGCTTGATTAGATGTTTCCAGTTTTATATCGTTGTTTATACTCCCCTTTAGTGGTGGACTATAAATGGTAACTTTTTAATTTTGTTACTTTTGTGGCCATTAATGTTATGTCACTTAAATACGGACTATGTAATAACACAATAAATTATAATAAATTAATCTATTTGAGATTCATACTTTTTCTTAAAAAATATTTTAAATAATTATAAAAAATATATATTTTTTTAATTCAGTCAGATTGCAATAACCTTCGCTTTATAATGCAGAAAAATTTCCTTATCTCGTGGAAATTTTTTTTCGCTATCAACAAAGGTATTTTTAATGATGCAAATAACGTATATTAAATATACCTACGACTGAGATTAAGATATAAAAATGCATTCCTGTTGCCTTCTTTTTCTTTCGTGCCAAACCAAAAATTGTACGTTCTATTCCCATTTTGGGGAATTGTGTTCATTTCCCCGTTGTGGTAAGATAAAGTGCGGAGATGATTTTCGTGAGATGATAATCGAATAAAGTCTCCAAAATTAGATGGTGTGGACTGAAGTATCCTATCCAGCTAAATGCGGGTACAGCATAAAGCGTTTAAATGGAACAATATTGGCTTATTTACTTTTACCGTACGAATTTTATAATTACTACAGTAGTTTGGATTTTGAGTCATAAAATAGTAATTACAAAATAATTTTATGGTTTAACAATCTTATCGCCACCAATTAACGGTTACGCGGTGGTTATTTGTGGACGATAAGAGATTTTATTTCACCTATAAATGTTTTTAAATTATGATGATGTTTGATAACTAATATTTAGTAGTTAAGATAGCAGTCAATATACATACATATCTGTGTCAATATTGGGTTTGGCTTGTCACAGTTTTTGCTTAAATACATTGCGTGTTACAAAATCATGTATATTCACTATACATACAAACAAATCATGCCATTAATCTAGATTCCTTGAATAGAACAGCTTAAACGCCGTATAAATGGACATATTATTATATGATTAATTTTATTACATTCATATGCCTATATAATATTAAAAGGAATAAATTAATAAAACATACTTATTTAGAAAACGTATAAAATTTAAACGTTGTGGGATTTGTACCCGCTCCTCTTGGAAACTGTCCAAGCGCTTTGACCACATAGCCGTACGTTCTCATCAAGCAACGTCGAAAGCCTTATACGCTTATTACAGCTCATTTATGTTGTAAGCATCTCTATAGGGAGATTTTTGCAAATAAAAAATGTCGATGCGTAACATTTTTCATACTTAAGACATTACTCTCATCATTCTATTTTCCTGTCAAAGTATTTACAATAATAAATCATACAGTTAATTTTTATTTTATCACACTACAGAATATATTACTTATCCTCCTACTCTACGCGTATGCGCCGGCGCCGACCGAGCCCACATGCGGTGATTTACGAGTGTTAGAGACCAGGAGCTAATAACTATGGTTGCTTTGTGCTGAGCTAATAACTTGACTAATAACTATTTTGTAAATGACTTAACTTAGTTTGAGGTTCAAGGAGTTTGGGTACTATTCCCACTCGATGGAATAAAATATTTCATATTTTCTTTTCTTTGTTTTGATGACAAGGCAAAGCGTGGTCGCAGTCTGGTTTGGAATGCCTCCAGATGTGGAGTATCATATCCTATGTAAAATGGATCCTAAATAAAATGTATCCTATGTAAAAGTGGAGAGTGGAGTGACTTTATCACCAACACACTTTCCCAAGTAATGTAGGAGTGGCGTAAATGTAACATTATATGGCCAATGACTTTAATAGATCTGAGTAAAACTCAATTTACTTTTAAACATTGAGTCGCTTTGCAAAACCGTAAACTATCGTAGTGTTATTTAAGGCAGAATATAAATTGTTCAAAGCTGTAAATCCTATTTAAATATCGTTGCCGTTTACCAGTAAATATACGGAAATATACAACAGGTAAATAGGATGTAGTATTAAGTAACTGAGTTGAGTGTTAACTCATTATAATATTTAAATATGTAATTATTTATTATGACATAGTGATTGGTGGAGGCCGTCTGGCACAGGGCTACAGGGGTGTGACTGTAACGCTACGGTTGTGGGTTCGATCCCGCTCGAGGGAACGTATTATTATTTCTTAATTAAATTTTTTTTCTTTTTATTTCTTAGGCCGTATAAGTGGTATTAGAAACAATATATTTTAGACAAATATACAAGGAACATTATTTTGTCTGCATATTTAGTATAGAAAATAAAGCAAAATTTATTATACATGTATATTTTGTTAAATATGTTATCTTATAACTAGGTATTTTTATCTGATACACTTAATGCAGAAACTACAAGAAAGAAATTGCAACTAGAGTTAGTTTTATGCTACAGTTATACCTACATTGTTCATTGTATAACAATATATGCCGGCCTCATATATTAATTAACGCAAACTAAGATTTTCATCTAACTTGCTGTTTGACCTTGGGTAATAGAGGTTAGATGGCTATCTTGAGATGTGGCCTATCTAGGCTGCAGTGTAGGCTATTTATGTATTACTATACCGCGGTCTCGTTCTGTGTTATATATAATGTACGAGGATCTTGATGGGTTTGATCACGAATAGGGGTCTCGGTGGTTTTTTTCATACGTATAACTGATCACGATATGGACCTTTAGTGTTTTTTTATTATTATTATTCTTTTATTTATGGTTTTGTCCACGTGGTTAAATGGATACAACTAAGAGACTGATAAATTCTATGTCTTGACACTTAATTACCATCCAAAATATTAAGTGCTTTTTAATTTGAATCAGTGGTTGCTGAGATAACTAAAATCATCCAAACAAAATACAGTTTTTTTAATATTAGATATAGTTTATATGTAGATGAAACATGTTCAGAACTTAAACTTCCATACATTTCCTATATTAGTTGACGATACGTACAAAATCTTCTATTATATTGTAATATATTTTACAATGAGTTATGAATAACTGTATACCAAATAATAAAGAGAAAAATCTAACTTCAATTTTATCACTAGTTTTATATGCGAACAGAACTATAATGACTATTACAGCTGTGTCGATCTTATCAAGATCTTATATATGTTAAATTACCTCTGTGAGAAAATATGTGTGTGCAGAGGCGTTGATTATTTCTTCATACTTCTGAGTGGTATTAGTCCATCTATAATATGAATAAATTAAGTCTTGCTTGCTTAGAATTGCTGCTATTTTATAACAAATTTAATACTTATTGATTCTGATTTTTATTTTTTAAGTTTTTAATTTAGAAATAAAATTTGGCAATATATTTCAGGAGGTCGTTGTAGCGCATTGTGTCTTCGATTCCCACTTGTGGGGTGAAATATTTTAATTTCCTTCCGTTTGGTCACAGACTGAGCACTTAATTCCGCTAATAATGTCTTGAAAATTGGACCGAATGTAGAGAAGAGATCGTAAACCAATAAAAAAAACCGCATATTTACAATAAATCAACACCAGAATATGGTTTAAAAATCATAAAATAATAAATAACTCGACACATGCGAGAGGCGTCCATTAACGCGATTCGGGTCATAAGTCACTGTGGAACACGCTTGTGGCTTTTTCTTTGTCGAAAGTTGTGATCGTGAACTTGCCCGGCCACTGGCTACTGCGTGCTAGCTGACACGGCGAATTGTAAGTGTTTAAATTTATGCGTGAATGTATAGATGTATGTGTGTTTGTCTGTGTACACTTAGTAGTGTAATAATGAATAATAGTTATAGTAGTATTTTGTTCTCTGGTATTATTTCTAAAAAAATGTTGTTTTATTATTTGTTACGGTGTTTTTTTTGTATATAGCAGGGTAGGCAGAAGAAATATAAGATTAGGACACTCTGTTCTTAATTTTTCGTCGAATTTTTCGAGACTGAGTTAAGTGGCGGAACTCTACGCCACGCTTGTTAGCAGAGGAATTGAATAATTTATTCTCTCGAGTGGGAATCGAATCCACAACTGTTGCGTTTATGGTTACACGCTGTGCCACTATACTTAGATTAGTATAATAAAAACAATGAAAATTAATACAATGAATTATATTTTTCTATTTTATATAAAAACATTTCATTAAAATAAAAAATAAACTATTTTTTAAAATTATTTAAAATATTCAAACACCAGATTGATTTCGGCAATTAAATTTTATAGTAAACTTAATATTACGACATCTTCATTATCGTTGCGCCTAATGGCTTCGTGTAGATATTATAACGCAAAAACAACTTTCGCCGGCCGTCTATCTATCTATATCTATCTGAATATGTATAATGGAGGTATGTAGGAATAGGTACGAACGTCTAAACGAAATCGGCTGTCAATTGGTAGGTGACGTCACGACCACTTTCGCCAGCCGGAGCCTCCATGCTGCAGCTGAAAGGTGAATGTCAAGGCTCTTCGTGTTTTGTTTTGAAATTGCCCGATGAAATTCAAGATTAGCTACGATGTTGTTTGTGTATAAGATAGATAAAATAAACGTTAGGTATCTGCTACCGCTACTGTTAAGTGCCGTACTGTATGTAATATGCGCCTGAGTTCGTAAATTGCTTCTTTACTATAGTGTTCTACTACATATTTATAGATAAATATTGATTAAAATTTTATTTAAGCTTAGACTTGTTTTCTTCACGTTGTTTGCCGCACTTAGTAAGATAGACGGAGAGAACCTGGAAACCTAGTGTTAAACTATTTAGTAAAGTAAGTATTTCATTTCCTCGAATGGGAATCGAACCCACGGTGTGCCACGAATCACCTCTAGTTTAGATGTACTTAGTTATTGACTAACAGATATCTTCTAAAGTGGCACTTAGCAGTAAATCGGGAATGGCCCATTAAGGCCTCGTGTTAGACGTGATTATTACAAAATAACAATCTTAAATTTAATATTGTATTTCACATACTCTAAATGCGAAAGGATGCATTAAAAACAAATAAATATACACTTTATGTCATCAGAGTGCTAATGGCTTGCATTAGATGCGCGGGCGCATCGTCCGAGCTTGCCCACTTTCACTGGCATTGAAATAGTAAACTTGAGTATAACTACATGCAACTTATAATAATAAAAATATAATTACTTTTTTAAGGTCATTCTCGGTCATGGCAACAAGATTACGTTCTATTAAAATATATCATATATTTTTCAAAATTTTTTTATTTTTTCTCTTTGGCATCGAGGCAAAATGCAACGTAGAGTTCTGCCACTCAACACGCAATGCCTCCGGAATTTGGCAGAAAATGATGAACGGCGTGTCTTAACACGAGGTTCACTATACCAAACAATGTATGTACAGAGTGAATAATTATAAAAATAATAAATACATAGAAATGGATTGAGATTGTAATCTTTTGATATTACTCAGCGGGCTATTGTTCTTTCTTGTTTTACTTTTACGTGCGCCGCTGGTGCGTTGTTGCGGGCTCTTGCCTCTAACAAAAATATGTGAATTCCACATACATTAGAACCCCTGTGTTTAGACACGTGCGTTTAGTACCGTCGTTTTGTAAATATCATAGCTTTATATAAGCTTTGATTTGATTATAATGTTTATATTTGCTTGTAGTGCGCTGACGACTTAGAGAAGTATATCGTCGGATGGCCAAATCCTATTAAAAACATAATTATTATGTTCAATTTGTTTAATATATTTTTTAGGAATGAATGCACTAATATTTAAAGTTATGCAAATCTCGCAAATGAAGACCAATAAAAATGATATACGCCATGTCATTTATACAACAGTTACTACGGTTTAAATAGATTACAATTATACTATATATATATATATATATATATATATATATATATATATATATATATAAAGTAGTTATTGCGAGTAGGCGATTATAGTTGAACAAGCTTACGTAACATGGAAAGTGTTCCAATGCGTTTCTCATAGTGTACGTTCGTGTCGCATAAGCTTTACCATTTTTCCCATACATTTGACGCGGTTGTTTGAGTTGATTATATATACTATTATTATACTTTTTTTTTATTATTTGGTTTTGATTATTGTGTATGTATGTGTTTCATATTTAAATATATTATTGTAAAGCTATGAAGACTGAGTATGCAGGTTCAGACCCCTCTATTCTCACTCGTATTCTGTATATTTTGTGGAATTTCAGTTATTAAATAATTTTAAAATATAAAATTCCATTTGGGTTAAACTTATTTATAATTACAAATATATAAACAACGAAACAGTCGCTCTGGACGGAGTGCGCCTTGACACCCATCGCGAATTTGCATACCCTTCACCGTTGTCCGTCTACTACCTATCTACTTAACAAGGGGCTACCACTCGCTTACTTACGTTAATGTCACTTTCTGATGTGTTGTTTATTTTATTTTTTTACTAAGCCTATTATATATATGAGGTCAGTCGTGGCGCAGGAGCACAAAGTGTGACGCAACTGGTTCTAGGTTCGATCCCCACTCTACAAAATGAAATTTGTATCCTATCCTGCTGTATTCGGGATATTTATTTTATTTCTTGTAAAGCATATCATATAGGTGTCTACCTACTATGGTTGTGGGGGAAACAGCTGTTTCGTTATTAGTTAGTTGTGCTAAGTAGGTACTTAAATAGCTTTTATTAATAATATTCGCACGCTTTTTTCCGCATGACAGGGTAATACCCTGTACAGTAATAACTACCGAGCCAGTTTTAGAGAAATTGCGTGTTGAGTGATGAAGTCCAACGTCGCATTTTAACCACTTGGGCACCACCAGTAATCGAACCCTAGAACGTCGTCATCAAACGTAGAAAATTTTGTTTTGTTATTATTTTAGTTAAAGCTCAACAGTTTCATATTATGGTTTTACTAATTAATGTTTATTACAATTATCATCAATCGAAAAAAAAACTGTTGTTGTTTTTTAATATACAATAAGAAAATAATATATATTAATATATGTACGCAAAAGACATATATTCGCCAACTCGAAAGCACCATTACCAACACTAAAGGTATGATAATTCCAGGTTAGCGCTCAAAAGATTAGAATGCGTGAAGTAGCCACCAAACTAATTACATGTCATTTGTCATTGGTTTCTCTTCAACTGGACGTTACTTCATGCAATAGTTTTATTGACTGCTCTATTTATGTCTTGCCAGGTTTGTTTGTGGTGGATAAAATTAAAATGATCTTATACTAATTAAATAAATATGTATAATGTTAAATATAGTTTTGAATTTAATTATTGTAAGATAATTTTCATTTTCTCTATCTCAAACATGAGCTTGTTCTTGATTTATTAATATATAATTTATGACCACAAACTAAATTACCGTTTTATAAACGTTGATTAATATCAGCATCGCACAATAATAAGACGCATTATGTTATATAATTCTTATTTAATATACAAATGAGTCACTTATCGATTAACTTTTGCATATAAGCTAGGCAGGTCTTTAATTAACACTTTACGTATCTATTATATGTAACTTTAAAATAATTATACTGTTGCACTCTTGCACTTGCCGGTTTATTAAATTACATGGTAATCTTTTAAAAACCGGTAGAATCTGTGTATAGTTAAGTTCTTAATGTTGTGTGTAATTTTTGCGTTGCAATAGTGATTTTAATATTAAGCTTCAGTGAAGAGTGGGAATTAATGTTATTGAAAGTTTTTTTTTTAACTTAAAAGCATCTATTTATATTTATTCATTTTACATGTACTTGTATTGAAAATTTTCTATTAAACTAGCCGACATGTCTGTCGCATTCTAAATTAAAATATTAGTTTAAACATTTTCATCGGCGCTCCAAGTAATAGTTACATTGTTATTCAGTTCATTCATTAATCTTTACATAATATACACGTACTACAAAGTAAGCGTTGCTGGGTAAGTGCAAAGGCACTAAACTAATAGAAGTTGAGATATTAACTTGAAAGTATATATCTATCTTCCTACAGGTAAATCCCTACAATATTTAAAAGATCCCTTCTTCTTAATCAATCAAGAGTCATGTCTCCTATCATCATCACCAGTTTCATAATTTCACCAGATGATGCCTTCAAGAAGCAAATATATGGTTATTATTAAAAACGATATGAAATTCCGAGTGAAACTTAAAAAAATAAATTAATAATATTTTTTACTAAATATTATGTGCGTGTTACAATGTATGATAGTTGCTATTATAACTCTGTAGTTTCAGCTTACTTGGCGATACCGTTTAGCGTGATTACGTGTAATATATACAACTAAAATACATTCATTTATTATTCAAATGCATCAGTTATTTCGTTTCATTTGACGCAACAATGACGTAATTGCATTTTTTTAAAATAACAAGTTAAATACACACATACATAAATACATTCCTATTTAGATATAAATTTTATTAAACCATAAAGTTTTTGTTCTTGCCGAAAAATTATGAAAATTATTTTATGCGTGTTTTTTATAGATTTTTTGTGCAACAGTGCACATGTATGTAATATACGTACTTACACAGATATATCGCATTCAAGAGGTAGCGTATTATTTTTTTTCAGCTTCACGCTGTATCCCGCAAACAGCATGGTAGGGAAAGGGAACCTCGATGTTAAGACACTCCGTTACCCACTTTCTGCCGAATTCTGGTTGCATTGCGTGTTGAGTGGCAGAACTCAAGCCGCGCTTTGCCTCGACACCAGAGCGACCCTTGTGCCACTGCGCCACGACGGCCTCTTAGCTAGCTTATAACGTTACATTTCCTGTTACGAAAATAACTTTGGTTACCTGGAAAACAATCAATGGAATTCCGCGAAATTCCGATATGTATAACGAGAACAAAACATTGATATTCCGAAACGTGTTCGTTCATTAGACGGTTTGGCCTGATGGTATCGCAGTTACAATGAAAATATTTCGAATTGAATATTTGATTTGAGTTGCCTTATGTCGTCATTACGTTGTGTAGATTTGCTAAATATATATTTGCATTATTAATAAAGCAGTCTGATGATACTCCAAAATAATAAGCGAAATTTGTAAAAAAAGCCGTAACAAGCGTCTAAGAATTTCAACGTAGCTTGATAAGAACTTATAACATTCGGAGCACTTCTAAGTTCGGATTTGGTTTCGTCCGTGTGTTAACGCGGTAGATTGTGGGCTTGAGTCCCACACGAGAAATGAAATATTAATTATTTTCATTTCGTCGCTCTGATAACGACTCAAAAGCGCGGCGTTGAGTACCGCAACTCAACACGCAATGCCTTCGGGAGGCATTCGGCGGAAAAGTGGTGAACAGAAATGAGAGCGGAGTGTCTTGAATGGGAACCTATTCAACGTTCCCTCTGCCTACTTTGCTATTAGCGGGATATATCGGGAAGGTATTATATATTCAGAATATATGTATATTTTTTGACATGTCATTATAATAAAAGTCACATTTTAGGTTTTCATTTCTTGCAAGACGCGCTACGAGTATATTACCTACTTGTTCCGTTTCCTGCAGGATGTTGGCAAAATTTATTTGTCTGGAAGCAATAATATTCGGTCTAGACTCTAGACCGAGAATTACTATAAAAGCTTCATAAATTGTATTACTCGCATACTTCAGTAACGTTTGTTGGCACTAGTTGAGCTTTATATTAGATAATTGTAAATTGCTTAATAATGAGAATTCATTTCGTTTATATTAATAATTTAAGGTGATTTCCTAAATTTTGGGAAAAATATATATTATATTAGTATGTATATTTTTAAAATTATTAAATACTTCTTTGTATTTTAAGTATTTATATTTAAAATCGTCAATATTCTCCAATACAACATCATCCCGAGCTCTGCACCGAACTTGTCTGAAGTGGAAACGTATTGACTCAACAGCTTCGCGGAACGACGCGGGCGCAAC
This sequence comes from Heliconius aoede, assembly GCA_037355905.1. Taxonomy (NCBI): domain Eukaryota; kingdom Metazoa; phylum Arthropoda; class Insecta; order Lepidoptera; family Nymphalidae; genus Heliconius; species Heliconius aoede. The sequence goes on along the minus strand of JBAIZZ010000342.1, from coordinate 1,488,893 downwards.
ATTTGATTTACAGGGTTGTGTATTTTCTTCAGCCGTAGTATAAACGGTAATTTGATATTTCTCTATGTCAAATTGACGTTTTTTTATAGATTTTTTACAGAAACATAAAATAGACCGTTGAATATTTTTGTTTATAAGTATAAATTTGTCTTTAAAAGATATTTTTAGGTGGCAGATCGAATATAAATGTAAAATATATAAATTATATTAGAAAGATTTATTTCCAAGGTGATATAGTAGATATTTTAAGTAAACATTTTGTCCCAAAGCTCACAACCCTACAGTCGCTTTTAAGTCGACATGACACCGGCTCGCTAACTACCGCACTTTCGAGAACGTCTTGACAATGGGAACTAGACGTCTTTAGCAGACCTTTCACTAGCCTGCGTTTTTTATACTAACATAACATAGTGACTAGTTTTTTACTTGGTTTTTTTACTTGATGTGCACATGATTCCCTATCATGCAGGCAGAGGCAACATATAGAGCTAGTGTTAAAACACTCCGTACCCATTAAAACACTTCCGCTCCCCACTTTCCTGCGAAGTCTGAAGGCGTTCCACGTTGAGAGGCGGGATTCAATACCGCCCTTTGCCTCGTTGTAAGGTGTTGTTTGTCGAAGTAATGCTTTACTTAATATACATATAATTCGTGGATCATTCCTTTCTTCATTTTATATTCACGAGGGCGATATCGATTTAGAAACAATATCTCGTTAATATTTATTTTTATAACTAAAAAATATTCTAATGACGGCGTTTTTATTTTTCACTTGTTTAGAGTAACCACTTTATCTAATTAACTGAGAAATTAATTTTATATATTGTAATGAAAAGCTTAAATGAAGGCATTTTCCGATTTGAACTTCAACTCACACACATCATAATCACTTAGGTATGTAACAAATGTGTCCTGACAGCGTCAAATTACACTTTTAATCATAAAACAATGTAATGGCCTCCAAAGTAATATTTTTATTGACGTTTATTACAATGTCCATATAAAGTAATTCCAGAAGTTCCTACCAAACTTTATAGGTAATAAAACCTCATAGGAGGCTCTTTTATTAAAGTTTTACAGTTGCGTCATCATTATCTATTTGATAAGCTCACAGCGTAAAGTGACAAAACTTGTTCTTGCAATAAAAACTGAAATACAATCGTACGTGAAAGCTTTGAAATAGCTACATACCTTCTATTATAGCCTCCCAAGTTGGTTATCATAAAATATATATAAAACGTGCGTCCGGGGATATGTTATATTGAATACGCCTTTATTTAGAACGTACTATGAAAAATACTTATAGTGCAACGCTCACTGTTGTAGAGTCAATGTGCTGTGGACGGCGGTGGTACCTTATGGCGACTATAACGGCATATTGTATGCGTATTAACTGCGAACGAGCAAATGCCTTTAACGAGGCTTCAGCTTTCTGGTTCACACGTTTATGCATTTTCATTTACTAAAATAACATATTCTGGCAATTTTTTTAAATATTAATTTTTATTTTACACATCTTATAGCTGTATAACAAAATTTAGATAAGATCTAAGATAAAAAAAAGTAGAGAAAATATACCTTATATATCGCCGCCGCCAATAAAAATGTGTACATTGGCATATTTAATACATTTGGCTTGCGAAGTGGCGTTTTATATTTATAGATCCCAGTGACATGATCTATGTACTGTTGATACTGATACGTCGTGCCATCGAAGCTTTGAAGAAATATATGTAGGCTCGCTAGTGCTAAAGAAATGCAAAATATGTACTACTCAATATAAGTAAATGTAATTTTTAAACACAATGTTTTGTTTTTCGACTTCACGCTGCATCCCACGCGTAACGGGGTAGGCAGGATGAGAAATTAGTGTTAAGACAGTCCGCTTTCCTTTTTTCGACAAATATTGGTGGAGGCACTGCCTGTTGAGAGGATGGAACTCAACGCCGCGCTTTGGCTTTACACCAGAAATGTGAATGCTATATTATATTTTGCAATTGAATGTTTCTTCTGAGAAGCCTGTATTTCGTATATCGCTAGATTACTTTAATTGAATCGGACGTTTTAAGATAATCTAGATAGATTTGAAAGGCTATCGGACGTTACTCCGCGGCCTGGCTACCGCACGAGCCGGTGCAACAATGGCGCGGGCGGCGCCGGCGCGCCTGAGATACCCGTAACCAGCGATAACACTGTACGTGCTCGCCACTCGACATTCCTGCTGGAGCCTGTTCAAGTTTCAAATTACTTCGTTTATCTATTTTGTCTAAAGAAGAGAAGCGAGATATGGTACTGATGAATAGAAACATTGGATTAAAAAAAACTAACTTTTAACAATAAGAGTTAAATTGTAGAATAATAACGGTTTGTAGTCCTAATTTGATTTTGGGTGGTGTGTATTGTAGAAGACTTGATAAAGAACTAGCAGAAATATTTACCTAATTTATAAATTGCCATATTTATTTATAAATTTATTAAATATTTAAAAATATTTTACTTTCGTCCAAGTTCACTTTAATGTAATTTTTCACAAAAGATAATAAACATACAGCCTAATAAAAATCAATTTACATTTAGAGAAGTGGCTTAAGTAATCACAAATTAAGTTTCACAAATGTCTAATGAAATGAACTCGTTGACTGTGAGCTAGCTCGAGTGTTTACCTGAGTGTTTCGATGTTAAATTAACGATTAGCCGTCACGAGTCGAACAGCTCCCCGGTGGCTCCCTGGTGGCGCGCCGGCGCCGGCGTCTAATAATAGCGCGCATTCCGCCGGAGCAGTGGCTTCAGTCCACCTGCTGCACTTTCCTTTTTCATTTCCCTGTTTCGTAATAGAGGCAAGTTCACGCGTTTTCCAGTACGGCACTAGCTATCTTTTGTTTGATTTCGTCCTCCCATCTCTTAAGAGGTCTCCCTATTTTTCTATTGCCTGCCGGGGGCCATCTTTGGTCTTGAAGGCGTGCTACGTGGCTTGCCCACTTCCATTTCGATGAGAGAGCTTGTGTCGAACCGTCTGTTGCTTAGGTGGTATTTCTAATTTCTGTATGTCGTATTTTTTGTATTGTTTTAATATTTAATATACTTCTCTCTATGTCACGTTGGCACGTTATAATATATATTTGTCCCTAACATTTCTGTTAAATTTCCATGTCTGGCAACCATAAGTCAGGCATGGTATAAGGCAGGAGTTCAAAGTTTTAGTTCTAGCTTAATAGGCATTTTCCTCTTAAATATGTTTTAGGCTCCAGTATTTATTCTACGTTATCTGTGCTCTGCACTCTACTTCCTAGTAGTTGTTTGAACTGTGAAATCCTATAATAATATATATAATATATATTAGGTGAATATTTATCACACCTGCCATTATTTTAGCTCGAGGGTCAAAGGTTGCTGGAAAGCTCTGCTGTCGTGTACAGCTTTGTATAACGTCCTGGCAATAAGCTACGCTACCAGGAATTATGTAAGGCTATTTTAATATTACGACATCTTTGTCCATTCAACGACAAACACTAAATGTTAGCTTAGATAACTTGGTTCAACATAATATTATTGATATTTATTTAAAACTAAATATTAGATAGATTTATGTATTAAAGGTACGTCTGTTCCGTTATACAGAAACTACGGCTTTAAATAACTCTGGGACATCTCCTTTTCTTGTAAGGGCAATGATTTTCTACAGCTATTAAAGAGTTCAAGCGCCGTAGAGTCCACCAGAGCAGAACGAAGGGCTACGCTAGACAGAGTGTGAGAACGTTTCCCACAAACGACCTTAGGTGTGGTGAGGGTGCGTGGCCGGGTGAGGTGCTCACTCGATGAAATCGAACATAAATTATCCTTCGTTATACGACAAATTCATCTTAAATATTTTAAATGCCCCAATTACGCTTCAAAGAATTCAGCTAAAAATATTTATAGCTTCGTTGACGGGAGAAGTGCATTCTTGCATTCAAAATAAGAGATGTTAATAAGACTATAGTTTCTGTGCAATGTAGAAGACAATTTTAACCGCTTTCCACTAGAATTTTGATCTAGAGATCATCTGTCTGTTTATAACGCAAAGGAATTAAACGTTAATTAAAAATATTGAATACATAAAGAATAATGCCTAAGAAGCGCCGGGAAGTACGTTTCCGTTCTGACAATTTATGCGCGTACTCAGGAATAAGAAAAAATAAATGTCTTTTAAAAACGTTGGAAAGCAAAGACAATTCTAAAAGACATTTATTTGTTCTTATTTTTTCTTCGAAGAGCAAAATATTGATATACGCGAAGTATACTTACGCATAAGTATACTTTATTCTAAAAAGTTATGTATGTAATAATATAAATAAAGCATAATATTGTGTATATAATTTAAATTAAGTTTCAATGGAATTTAAATCCAAATAAGAAAACCTACCAAATGAATAAAAGTATCATTTGTATTAGAACTTAAACAATGACGAATGATGTCATAAAATGTCTATGACTTCCAAATCAAAGGCAACAACAAATTAAATCAAGTTCGCTGTCATCATGTCATCAACAAACGTATTTCCACCACGCGTGGTTTACTCATCATCGCGTGATTAACCTGCGACCTTTCTTAAAATACCTTACCGTATGATTCATAAATATTTGATAGAACCATATAGAGATTTGCCGGTGGATTGTTTGGCAGTCGTTCAACGGCCGACCGCTGACTGTCCCGAGCGTTTTCTGCCCGTTCGTCACTTGGCGATTCATGCAGCTGATATGCAAAGGGCGCCGTTAGGAGCGCGCCCCCGACCCGGGAACGCGACGTGTGATTTTTTACCAAGATAGCGGCCGGTATGGTCTGTCAGGTTTAATTCGAATTAACGATCAAATGTATCGAGTTAAAACAACAATTCTGCTTAAAGCAATTGGAATTGGAGGTCTATACTAATTATGCGCCAAAAATATATAAAACTTAATTGAGTTGTATGTAATTAAAATATTATAAACGTAAGACTTTCGGGTCAAGATCACAACGAGTTTAGATAGTTCATTATTATAAACATTAAGTCATCCGTTATGGTTATTGTTGTAGATATAGCTGTTTCAGCGTAATTAAGATGCTGTTTGCCAAGTTTAAATACATCCGAATTTATATCGATACTTGTATTTATATAAATTGATTTAGGTGGAAATTAATAAATACTTCAATTTAGAATATTACATGAATGATTTACGATTATTTTTATGACTATTATGATTGTTTTCTTTTCTTTTTCTTATTTGTTGTTGTATATTGACGTTATACATAGATTTCACCCTTGCTTTATAATATTATATTATATTATGTATTTATTTATATATTTATATTATTTATTATATTATATTTATAAGATATGCTAAAATAATTTTCCAAGACACAAAAGAAATCTCCATACCAGGATGTATTTATGACCAGATAATACTCTATTACAGCGACTTGTTTGATGTTCCCATCGTTAGTTTAAACTACGCGGCTGTGAGTTTATTGCAATCTTACATTATCCCCACAGTTCGAACCTTATCTAGATAACAGCATAATCTTTGTAACGTTCAAATTATACATGCTATAACTATTATAGCACTTAGCCTTCGGTTGTAAGTGTTGATGCAACATGTAATTGTAAAACATATATTACATTGAGAAAATGCTGACGATATCTTGAGATCTTGAGCAAAAGTACCAAAATTGTATAGAGTAAGACTTAGATATTTAAAATATAGTACGCAAGGAAAGAATTTCTACTCTCAAAGTAACAATAGTTGCTAACTTTTTCCACCTACTGTTTTTGGAAATAAAATAATATACACACAGTTTTGAAATTATAATATACTGATGTAACAATTAAATTTTATAATTGCACTAGCAACGTAATCCGCATATTGAATCGAAGGAGCATAGTGTAACGGTACTCGCCTGAGGTGTGAGATGAATTCCATTAGTCGGGTGTAAACGATACCATTGCAAGGGGTCGTTCACCATTTAACAGTGCGCAACGCCGAAATATTAGCTTACATTTGCTTTTTTTTTCCTTTTTAGTGATTTTCTTCTACGGTTATGTGTTATTCGTGTGTCATGGGATGTTTATTTGTTGTTGATTCAGTAAACCTGACCTGTATGACGGGCAATGGGATCCTGGAAACCTAGTGTTTCGTTTCCTATATTCGTTACCCACTTTTGGTCAAATTCTAGAAGAGTTGAGTGGCATCTATTTAACTCTTTGCCTTGTATGCAAAGCGAGAAAATAACAAACAAATAAATATTTCTTTTCCTCTAGTGGGAGTTATACAAAATACCTGTTCTTTCCTTAAAAAAAAACATGCAATCTAATGATGGTTTGGTTATGATGGCCTTTGTCTGCTAGATGATGAGTTACTCAATACTGTATTGTCATGATTAACCAAGGATGTTACGTTGAGCAGTGCAATAATTTACTTCTTAATATTCTGTTCGCGTGTCGCCCGTCCGTCATTTCGCTGGGCTCTTCCTAGAAAGCGAAGTGGCCCACTCGGTGATAGGAAACCTCCAAGCACCGGATATAGCGTCGACGTCATATTAACTGTTGATTTTCACTTTTATTAACATAGACAACGAAATTGAAAATTTAATTGAGTTATATTTTGCACTTTCTCCAGCACTATTACGTTTGATGGTGAAGGAGATAGCGATCGAGGGGTGGCAGCTATTATCTTATCAGACGTCTGTGCTTTCAAATTATACACATTATTGCACAGAATGCCTACTTTTATTGTAAACTTCTGGAGCGTTGGCGCCTCGCGCTAAGACAAGGCTTTTGAAAATCCCAATGTGCAAAGGGGGTAGTAATGAATGACGTCATTGTTTGTGAGTCGCATATGTCTGGGGTGCCCCCTTGAGGGTTGTCTGATTGGCTTAGTTACATTGTTTAGTTAATGTACCAACTATTTTACAAGTGCTTTTGCGGTACGTTTGTTATGTATTCCTTCTATTTTAGACAGTTCTGTCGTGATCGGCTATTCCTAGTCTATGCAACGTCTCGTCGTGTACACGCTCCACCTACTCCAATATTAGATACTGTCGACGTATAGTATTGTTTTCTTATATAGGCCATTAAGTTATGCTACATTGGCGTGCTGGTCCATCGTCGATCGCTATCATTTTTGGTTTATAGCATTTCGGGCTCATTATTTTTGTCATTGGTGTCACGAAGTACTACTCAATATCTTTTGTCACGTTTCTTGGCGTAATTTCAATTTAATGTTTGAGTGTGTTTTATGATTATTATTTTTGTTTCTCCTTTCCTGAGTTTCTACATTTTTTTTTTCATAACATAAAACTAAGCGTTCTTAGTTTAAGTTTGTTTTAAAATTACTTGTAAAGTGGGTGTAAATTAAACTCTTTTATAATGAAGTATAGAGCAATTAGAAATATCATCTTTTATTTTAATGCTAATAATACATTGTTGTTACATTTGGATTTGTAAAATAATAATTATTCGTTTTATATTTAGTTAGCAACCTTGAACCTATCACGGTCGACGTTGCTCAATATGACCGACTGAAAAATTCTAATCACCTCAACGGTATGGAGTGCGACTACCGATTTGTGCCGGTAATTCAATTATAGAAACACATGTAAATGTCATAGAGCAATGAAACTATCGAGATAGCCGACAGTTTTGAGTGCTCTTGCGCAAATATTGCGCCCCATTATAGAGCGATTCGTGTACGTTCGTTGTTTGTTCTATTAAGCAATTGTTGCATTTACTCGCACGCTTTTCTTATTTCAATGTATTTACATTATGTTACGTAACAACTTTGTATGGTTTCATACAGATATTATCTTAATTGTATCCACTTAACTCATCTTCTGTATGGACGATGTGTCTTAAAATCAATTATTGCATAGATTTTTGCATTAGAATAACAATTTAAAAACCTCATTTAGGTCATATTTTTAAGTGATAATTTTAATTACAGTGTTATTTATAGTAATTTTTTCTTTTCAGGTAAGGTGCAGAATTTTTTTGGAAAAATTCGTTGACACGGTATGTCTATGCTTTGATAAGACACGGTAGCTCGTTAAGTATGCTGTAAGGCGCTAGAGCGGCATCAATATGCGCCCGCGCAACTCACGGACGTTTTGACGAGTGAATCACAATCGTTTACTTCGTATCTCATAGCGTGACGTCACGACTTAGATGTCGCACGCGTGTTACAAGAAGTTAATCTACTTACCTTAACCTATTGTCACTAAACGACACGTGGAGTGTTGTAATAAATCTTATTTTAGTGTATTTTTAAAGATTGAATTTTATTTTGAAATTTTATTAGACAGAATGTAATAAATACACTATTTTTTACATATCCCATAACCACGTGATCCTTAACCACTTCAAATGTACTCCATTTAATTCAAATAATGATATAGAGAGTAGAGAGACTTTATGACTAATACTCATAAAATTATTGCACTTGTCTAGTTGATATTGCCGTAGGAATCTTTAAAGTACGCGTCCGATAATTGAACTGAATCATCTGGTGTCAGTGCCGATACATCTTAATGAATAACAGTGTCGAATGAAAACAAGAGTACAGTAATATATGTCCACTACAACACATTTTATTACTTTTGTCGAAGATACTGACTTATCGATAACAAACTTTAGCAAGTCCAAATGTGTCGGCGAATGTTGTTTTTCTTATCGTGTAAAGCAGACGTTAATAAATAGCGAAGCGACGAGGATAAGAGACCGTAATGTGAAGCGATATCCATCATGTCGTTGCATTCAATCGTCGACGTTGACTTGAAAGGGTCGCAGCCAGCAGGCTGCGGGCAATCGGTCAAACAACCGAACCATTTAGTTCCTGCCATCTTTTACGACAATCGCCAGCCATTGTGCGCAAACGCAGTCCTTTACATTGTAGAACAATAGAGATGCCGATTGCGACACCGCAGACTGACTTAGTTTTATTACAACAGTCCGAGAGTGCTGAGAGGCTATTTATCACGGAATGCAAAATGCATTTAGTTTTAGCCGAGTTACTCAAAAACCTACGGCAAGCAGGCTTTAAATTGGAATATCGTTTCCATTGCATGCGACAGTCGCAACGGGGACGACGATTACGCCGCAACAGAGTAATTTACTAACTGTCAACAAAGACTAGTGATTTGCCGGCGATAGCGCCGCCTTCACCGCCCCAACGTGAAACGTAATGTTTCTCTGTTCAAGTTACACATCCGCGGTTGCTCGTTGACACGGACACTGTAACGCGATAGTCGTCCAACTCTCTCCTGCATGGAAATGCAGACCGGAACGCTTCCTAGTGTATTCTGACTCCGTTAGGTCTAAAGTTTAGTTTCTATTGTGTATGATGTGATTTGGTTGCATAGCGGTTCAGAGGGCAGTTGCCGTTACGCCGCCATCTCACAATAGAAGCTACTAGCGAGAATCGAATGTGTTAAATTTCCGCAGATTGCTATCGCGCCTTCGGACTTACAAAACGTTCGTATGCAACTTCCGAGATGTTCGCGTAATACCTGTTGCATATTGATGCAGGGTTTCTTGTTATAATAATTCAATTTTAAAATTTGAAATGGCCCCCAAACTTTTAGTATTTAGATGCGATTCCTTATATAGACACGCAAACAAGCATTTGCAACAAGACACGTACTAGCCGTGGGTGACCATCAACTCGATTGTATCTCTTGTTGTAAGAAACAAAAGGGACGTCGGATTCCTTGGTTTCGCAACATTTTGCCTACGAAAGAAGCACTTGTACTACCGGTTTTGGATGTAAGTAAATATTCAATGCTGGATCGTTTTATTATGCAGAATTACTTTATATTCCACGTTTTTAAACATGGATATTACTCACGACGGACTCGTAGCATTATTGTGACTGGCTGGATAGTTTTATCATAGAAATGGTAGCTGGAATGAGGCAGATGAATGTACATGCAATATTCATCTGGTCTGTTAGAAGATTCCGTGATATTTCAAGTCGGGTGCGCCCCGAGCGCCTTTGCATTACATTAAAAGCACCGACCACCCCGACAGCATCAGTTATGTTTAAAATTGCACTGGTATTTATCGAGAACTTTTCCTACAAACCTATAAACTATCTGCTTATGATTTACATAAGCGATCAGGCTACGTGATGTACCATTTACTTACTTAACTAGCCTTCGGCTGAAGCATTGAGTTGCTGAACAGGTACCGTATCCATTAAAATAAATATAGAGGTGTGGAAACATCGGCAATTGAAAACTTAATATTCATATAGATACAGTCTTTTAATAGTAAAAAGTACATTGACAATTTAATATTAATTACTTAAATTTAATAACATTATATTTATTGTTTTGTCTGTATCTGTTATTAATTGTGATATATGAATGAATGAATACGAGCTTGCCTTGAAAACTTAATATGTAATGTATCAATTTGGTACTTTAGTTAGTAATTCGAATAGTACTAACGTTTTAAATTTTACTTATAGATTTATTTATAGTGATTAAATATTTGCGTCATTTAGGATAGTCATTTGTCGATAGTTTTAATAATGATGATTAAGAAAAATCTCCATACCGATAAATAAAAATTACCAACAGAAAAAGAACGCTTCACGCGATATACTTACCCAATTCCACGTTAAGGTGAAATTTTATCGTGTTCTGGTGGTGCGCCGGCGCACGAGACCCAATTCAACTAAGTGCCTGCCTTGATGAATGAATCTCCATTTAGGAGATAGACAGTCCGATAAGGCAACACATGAGCTATGTAGAAGTAACTCCCAACATTCGTTTCAATTTATTATATTAGGCTAGACCAGCATTAAGTGGTTGTTCCACATAGTGATTTATTAGATGGATTAGTTAGTGTTTCGTTTATCGTTTGCTGGTGGCTGTGTAATTGAACTTTCTTCCACTTTGAAATATATCACATGCCCAACTTTTTATTACCACTAACTAGACATCATATTTTTCATTTCAGTCATTATGCTTATATATTACTTAATATGTTTCTGATTCAATAATGTATGGCTAGTTCTTATTCTTTTTAATTTTAATTCACATTTTAAGCATAGTGTCTACTAGTTCTACATTTGAATTCCACGGACAATTCTTTTTTAGCGCATCACAGCAATAGATCAGCTTCTAATTGCCTTAATAAGCCGCATCCTGGCGCCGGCGCGCACACCGTTCACATCGGCCTAACGCTTTTTACTTGCCTTAACTCAGTGTGCGTGCTGTAATTCTAACAAGATTGCCATTTAGATGGCTAATATCTATTTGTGGATCGTTTAATGTTTGTTAATCTATCGCGAACGATTGGAATTCATAATATATTTAATGGCAAATAAATATAATGTCTTCACTCTATAAATAAAAAAAATTGCTTCGTTATTGTTTTTTTTTTATTACATTATGTTTAAGGGTACTAGTAAGTTTTTTTTTGTTAAATCACAAATAATACTAAAAAACTCCTTTTTTCTTTCGTTGCCACATATCTGTACTTTTATTATTATTATTAAGAGAAGTCCTCGTTTTCGAATTTCATATATGTGTTAGTAACAATTTTTCTAACTATTTACACAAACGGTTTTAAATTTACGATACTTTGTGATGCAGCTGTGCGAATTAACAATGCAAACCGCACGAGCGTTCGCACATCTGCCTAGCTAAATTTGAGTTCTATTTGTATAAAACCCTTACATTACTGCAACCACTACATAAATGTGTCCAATGGCTTATGGCACTCTAGTCTTATTTATGACGTCAATATTTTCCTCGACATTGACTTAACCTTTAACATATACATTATAACAATACCCAATTACAATTCTGCCTTCGGGCATCGAAACAGCACTGGTTGGATAGGCTACGCAGTAATTTATGCTGACAGGATAATATTAGAACGGTTTAGATAAAGCTGTAAAATGTCAAGCGCGAACGCACCAACATGTCCTCGCTGCAGTGAAGGTGCGCAGGCGCACAATAGAATATTTCGTTCACCATTAGAATACAATTACAAGGCCATGATCCAATTTGCTATTGGAATTGGTGGATAACGAATTGATTAGTTACGTTGCTTGCAAAGATTATTATGCGGATTATGTGGTTATTATTAGATGGAAGTATTGCATTGTGTAAGACTGTTACTGTACGAAACTTGTATTTTCCATTAAAATATATGACGATACAAAATAGGTACACATTGTAAAGTACATAGTAAGTAGTATATAGTAATTATAAGTTTGAAGATGTGCGATAACTATGATTAAATCTCGCTAGGAAAATGTTTGTGTAATAATTATTTGCTTACAAAAACTAAAGTATGGGCTTCACTGGGACCTGCATATTGTCTTCTCTTGGGCAGCAAATCATGAAAGAGGAGCAAATCAAAGGAGAGAAGAGGCTGAAAATAAACAAATAAAAAAAGGTATACAAATATTAAAACATCATATACTTCCATACATTCGAGATTAATTATTATTATTATGTATTGATATACTTCAAACTGTCCCGTATAATATTCAATCTAGATACGCCTAAATATAATGACAATATTCGTAATATCGACATAACATGTCCACCACTGATTGAGATAAAATTACTGCACAGTAATCCTCTCTCGGTGCGTTGCATAATTATGAGTGAAAAAACCTCTCTTAAGAAGAAATTAAACGTGTTCGCGCGAAACGATTTTTATTTTTTATAGTGAAAGTAATTAAAATGATATTGTAACATATCTCTGTTAGATAACAGCAACTCCATAATGGAGAGTATAAAAAACTTTATTACTCTTTACTTTACTACTCTTTTCTCTTTATTACTCTCTTTTCATTACTTTTCTTTCTTGGTTGTTTTATGAGGAAAAACGCGATGGTTGTAATCACATACCTAATGTGTAGTAAAAATTTGTTTCAAGAACTACAGTGTTTGCCCATTACGTGTAAGTTTTTAGACATTCACTTTGGCGCCGGGTTTATGAAATTGCCTTAGTTACATTTAAATTATTATTTTTGCTTAAAAATATATTTGATACAGATATAATACAAATATCATTCTTAATTATGTAACTCAAAGTAAGTTTAATATATTTAAAAGTATTTTTTTTATAATTTGTTTTATCTCTTGTCATGACTATCAGGACTTTGATTCAGTATACCTAAATCTGAAATATTTATATTGCCAGAGAAACATTTGAATGAATTAATAAATATATTAATTAAAATTTATTATCTATCTATAATCAATGTAGAGTACTAAAAACGCTATACAATTGCCATCTGCATCATTAGATTAACGAACTAACATTGTTCGTTTGGATAATTTCATATTGTTTATTTAGTAGTTAGTAGTCATCGACTCTAAGGATCGAGTGACGTTTGAATGAATTGATTTCTTAGCGGTGCTCGTCATGTAATTAAGCGTGTCAATGTCAACCGATGGACGTGCGTGTGCGCAGCTGTGTAGTTTTGTTTTGATATTTCTAGATTCGTCTGAATTGTTATATTAAATTTAGTTGCTTAAATTATTATATTTGATATTATATTAAACATACTACACTACTATTATATTAAACATTATACTTTGCTTTTCATCTCTGATACTGGGAAATATGTTCTTTCTGGTCGCTAAGTTCGTTTATTCATTAAGGCATGTCTCTAAAATAGAGAGCGTTAACTCTACGTTGTCTCTGTTTTCACCGACAAGTACAAGATATGTATAGGACCATATTTTTGTTCTCCCCCAATTTAATTTGGTGGTTTACCTCAAAATATAAGTTAACAAATTATTTTATTTAATTTCATTGTTTGCTTAATTCACATCGTTGCATATCTACTTCTAACGCACGTTACGGACCTCTATAATTAATAAAGTGTCGCAGCAGACTTCAGATTAATAAGGCCACTAATTGGGGAGGTCAATGTCATGGTGCTCGTTCTCTTATATTGCTACTTGAACGCTTTATTTCGCTAAATTATTGTAATTATTTTAGAAATTGTTTTTTTTTTTCATTAAATTATATTATATTTGAATTAACGCACATTTCAAGAGCCTTAATTTTTTTTAATCTGTAGTCTTTTTTTTAATCATTAGGATCTCAAGGTCAGGCACTGCTCTGAGCTCGTTACCGGTCACCTTGCATCGGGACATACACTGTCCATGTCCAGTCCATGGAATGCTTTACAGTTTCGTCACATTTTCTCCGCTTGAATAATTAACTAAAATGTAATAAATGCATTTGAATTAAGAACGAAATGCTTAACATATCGTGTCGTATAGAGATTAAATATTCTCATAAATTTCACTAAATTATGAAACAAAAGTAGAAGACATGAATGAACACGGAACTGTCACATTATAAATAGATTTATAATTAGTTCAATATCAACAAGTCACACCTCTTGCCGCAAGAACAAAACGTGCGGTCAACATCGTTTGGAACCGAATCAGTTTTGACACATTCGTATTCGTCAAATGTATAAGTATATCTGTATAAATATTATCCATTTGTACAGATTTTTATATATTTTCCTCTCTCGTTAATGAGTGACTGACAGATTACTCAATGTAGAAAGTAAGTTAGAAATATACTTTTTTCAAATTCTTTCTTTCATAAACCCTAAATGCAGAATATAACATTAAAAATATTCCTTGGGGGAATATAGGGAAGGACGAAGACAGAACCATATTCCTACGGGATCTGTAAAATTTAATTTTTTTCTTTTTCGAGGCGGAAATTTTAGCATAGCTTAGTGTCTTAACACTTAGTCTCTGCAACATGATACAGCGTGATCGGGCTTTGTTCTGTTTTAGTGGTTGGCTGGTGTTTACCGTCTGGCACGAGTCGTTCCACTAACATCGATTGAACGATGTTTTCAAATATTGACTTTAGTGTGATTTGTCTTATATTATATAATAGTTTGTTTTGTGTTTGCGTATAATTAATCAGTTTTTGTTGTTTAGTAAATATTTTGCTTTTATATTCGAAGAGATATAAGTATTTTGTTGTATTTTGCATATATGTAAATTAATAAAATTTTGTTGCTTTGTTGTTTTCAAACTCTTAAATTTGTGGTAGATATTTTTTATGCTGTGTTAAGATAGGATTAAGACCAATATTGTAAAAATGGTTATGCAAATTCTTATTTCAAATATAAATCTGCGGGGTTCTGCAGGCGCAAAGGAAATAACTCACCCACCTTAAAACAATCGTAAGATAAGTGAAAACTTTTAACTAACATTAAATCGGTCCGAGTAAATCGTCTTAATGTCACTTAAGTCTTAATTGATGATTCCGCATGCTGTTGTTAATAATGTCTTATTTCAAAGTCATCAATCTCACTCTCTTTACACGCCATACAATTCTCATTCAAGAAATATATCTTATTCAATAATTGTCACGAGCAATAAGCTCGCTATTGAAGTAGCTTTACTATTGTGTTTATCTATTCGTGACTTCGGATTTAGGTAAGCTAGTTCCCTGTCTCCGTGGCTGTTTTATGGATAATGCCATATTTCTATGAAGGAATACGTAGGTCTTGTAATACAGCATGTGATATAGCTAGAAACAATGTATTAATGTATTTGTTATTTATACTTATCTATATTAATATTTTTTCGGATTAGTTTCATTTATATATGATTTTACTTCACAGTACGAAACTAATGGCAGACGTTAAATAGTATGTAATACCTACATCGGGAAATACGAGGTATAATGTGCCTATAAGTTGGTAATGACGTTTTTAATTAATTAAATAACTGTAACTAAAATGAGGCGTGCAACAGTTACAATTTGAAACGCTTGCTTGTATTCTAAATATAAATTTGTCAATTATATGTTTGAAAGTAACCGAGGCGCGACCGTTTGTCTGGCATCAGTTAAAACATTTGAATTTTTATTACGTCCAACGGTTTCGGCGATTAGATCCGCAGCCGGTCTGTGACTCACCGGGCGCGTCGCCGCTTGTCAAACTGGACTCCGAATTGGCAACTCTAAGCGATTTTACTGCATATCTCCTCAGTTTTATGTTGAAAATACTTTAGCCATTGTATGTGACATCCTAATTCATTATGTATTCGTGACAAATATTAGAGACGCAAAAAATATTTATTCACAAATGCGACCGTTGAAAGCTACATATTTTATAATGTTAAGAATTTAACAGGTTTGGTTATAGATATTTGATTAGATGGAAATTTCTTATGTTACTGCTATTTGTTGTTAAAATAATATTTACTTTATTTTAATATCGAATAAAATATGTAAATAAATGTGCTCAAATCGCCGAAGGAAACCACGCCAAGAGTATCGTTCCACATTTGGCATGAGCTCAATCGCCTATACATTTGAAACGGCGCCACTGTGTCTGGCAACACAAAACAAATAGTTTGGAAACTATTTATGAGGAAATACTTTCTATTGCTTTTACAAACAATTCTAGTACTTTTACAAAGGGTAAAAAAATATATATACTATTATAGATACGTTGCTAATAAAACGTAGATACTTGCAATTATTTCGAATGCTAGTACAATTTTTTATATTTATATATATATATATATTTTGCTTTGTATTTATAGAAACTTATTTCGTAGCCAACTATATAATTTTTTTATGTTTGTATCATGCGTTACTTAAACCATTATTAAGTCCTATAAGATTTTTTTTAAATGTGATGTGTTATGGCCTAGACAAAAAAGAAGCTGCCTGCCATAGACGTTGCGGGCGCCAGTTAGCACTCCAGCCGTTAATTATGAACCTCTCCACTGACTCAGACTGACATCGTTTTCAATTCATTTGCATGTCTCTCACAACAGAGACACATATCGCAGTTTCTAGACTTGACAACGTCGTGAGAGGCGATTTTTATTGTACATATTAAAATAATCACAAGTCTATACAAGTAATGGATGAAGATGGATCAAATAAATAGAATAAAAAAGAGTGTACATCTTACAAACCAAAATTAGGTTTATAGAGCGTATTTAATTATTTTGCCTCACTCACTAAGTGGTTTAAGAGCCCAGGTATTTAAATGCAGGAAATTAAAGTAGGTTGTGCGAGACCGTGATTGATGGTCCTCTGTTATGTTGGCACAAAAAATGTGGGCTACGAACAGGACCATTGCAGTGAATACTGAGAAATATACGAGCGCATAAAGGCACATTGTCGCATATTTGCCGCTATCGTTCCCACGATACAGTATCTTTAAAATTGACAATGGCCATTTGCAAATAACAACTTTGTCACCTAACTGCTAAAGTGGATAATGCCGTGATGGACTAAAGTGATTTATGAAGTGTTGTGGCGAGTATACACTCAGATGCGATCGCTAAGAGACTATTGTCTATGTTTTGACAATGATTGTTTAAGTTGCGGAATTCTGTTGGTTTTTTTCTAACATCGCGGACCGTTGACCTCATAGTAATTACGCTGTGTCAATCTTTAAATTAAATACAAGTTAAACATAACGGACTAAAAGTATAGAAATGTTATTTTTTTCATAGATTAGCATCTTAATCCAATGTGTTTGTGTCACTACTAAAGGAAATCCTATTTATAACTTCATATCTGGACATAGATCTGTCCTCGATATCAACAATCACGATAAGTCAGCTAGGAACGTGCCAGACAAACCCAGTTCATAGATCGGTTTCCATGATTCGCAAATAGCGCATTTAGGTTGCGTAAGGCAGCTGGCGCAACTGCATTGTCTCGACGCATCTAGAGCGACGATCCGTGGCTTCTAACGCCTACTCGTTGCGCAAAAACACATTTTATTAACGATTTTATGACTGAAAAGGCTCTTATAAAATATATTTGTTAGATATTCTGATTGTATACATTCGTGGTACATAAACTTTTATATATTTCGATTGTATATGTTAGTACGCCCCGAGGTAATATTCTGTTATTCTGATAGATAGATCGTAGTGGTGCGAAGATGCGGGTATAATTGGAAAGCGACTTTTGTGGGTCCCATTCCTCAGGAGAATTAATTATTATTTCTTCGTTTTGGCACAATGAAGAAAGCCCAGGGTTGAATTCGCCACCTAAAACGCAATGTCTCAAAAAATTCATCAATAAGTAGGGAACAGAGGGTCTTAACAATAAGTTCACTCTGCATATTCTGCTATGTGCTGTATACATCGTGAAGCTGATTATTAGATAAATGTTTGAAAAATGTATGCTAGAAATAATTTCTTTAGGTGTAAAACCAAACAATTATCGTGAGTTGTGAAAGAAGACAAAGGTAAAGAAGTCGAAATGACGTCTTATTAAACGCATGCGCGGCCAATTAACGTTGCGTACTTCATTACCTCCGTCCCAGTTTCACAACGTTTGCTCTCCAGCTTATCACCGCGATAACAATTGTGCAAACCGAAGCGCGGCACACTTCGGTGTTATATAGTGGGCGTTTTACCCGGTGCCTCCTTATGGTTTTTCTCAGTGGGCGGGATGAGGCAACACTCGCGTGGAACACTTACCGGTCAACTTATGAATGTTTTACTTGAATTTTGACATGTTTATTATTGTAAATTTATATATGTAATTTTTTTATTATTTTGTCTCAGGATTCTGACCAAAATTTGCTTACTAACTCATATTATAACATCTATTTGTATGATTTTACAGTTCTCTAAACTGTTATGCTTGTAGGTAATAATTATTAAAGTTCAAAATCAATGATGTTTGTCAGCAGAATGTATTTATATTTCTAACACCTTTAGTTTCCGAGAAAAGAAATATGGCCAAACAAAAAGAAAATAAAGGAAGTCGATTAACGCTCTATGGTGTACGTTTACACGCTATCCGGTAGGATGATTGACAACTACCACGTTCTAATAAATTATTGGATCAAATTTCGACTCGGGACTAAAATAATGTAACTGTATTTTATAATTGCTGTGTAATGGTTTTTTTTGTTTTGAAACAGTTAGGTTAGGTTAGCTCGTGTTAGATGTCTAAAATGTTAGGGTACTTGACATCTTATAACGGCTCCAGCTGTTCCTGTGGTGCAATTTATGTTGACTTTCAACATTTTGTAGGCGGATGAGTTTAATTCTAATCTTATTGGAAATTGAACGCCTTTGAGGAGCAATGGGGTGGTCAAACTGCAATGGTTGCGGGTTCGGTATCCATTTGGAGGCTTTGAAGCAATCCGAAGGTCTCTCTAATCTGCGGTCCAGATTACCTTCCGAAATGTTGTATATGTCATAAATAATTATTAATTATTTCCATTTGCGTGTACTCTGTCTCTTTTCTTAGTTGATTCGCAAAAAATATACCAATATAAAAAAATATATACAACTACTACATACGAGTACAATACAAATAATAATATTAACAAGTACGCACTCGCCTTGGCAAGCAATATAAATATAGTCAATCGGCTACTGTATTTATTATTCGTGAATTATCCTTCTGATTCCGTTGACCCTTCAGAGCTGTGAGGCCACACTAAATGTCGGAATGTGTCGACAAACGTAAACATTTAATAACTATTGAATTTCGACGCCTCGCTGTCCACAGTCACACCACGCCACTTCCAGGAAGTCACACCTTTAAAGGCCCTTTTGAACACCACTGCCGATTTATTTTGGTTTCATATAATAGTTGAGTAATATATTTGTATTTTCAATTTGACTTCTGTTTAAATTGTAAATATATTTACTGGGTAATATATTTATAATAATATTAATATCGCCGTTATGCGAAATGATAAATTCGTCTGTATTTAATATCATGTCGTGAGGCCGTCATGGCGCAGAAGCACTACTAAGAGAAGCTGGCGACTGTTGTGTCGATTCCCACTCGAGGAAATGTAATATTCTGGTAAAGAGGCAAAGCATGGCGTTGAGTTACGCCACTTGACACGCAATGCCTCAAGAAGTCGACGAAAAATTAAGAAAGGCAGTGTTTTAATGGGAAACGAAGGGTCGTGGTAGATTCCCTGGTGCAAAGAATCTATTGCTTATTAAATATAAAACTATTTATTATACGTAATCTTTAATACTCTAATGTGTGTGTATATGTGTATGTCTGTGTGAAATTTAATTAAATGCTTACTATGAACGAGTCATCAAACAAAGACAAATGGCCCCGCTCACTGATTCCAATCTATAAAATTAATGTCGTATTATTGTATTAAACATTTCAAATGGGACAATCAAATTGTTTTCTAAACAAATTAAAGAGTTGAAATGTATAATGCGTGAAATCGTAGATTAGTACTAATTATGAGTCACTAGTTACTTTATCTTAAAGCTTTAAATATTTTTCCCTGGTGAAAATAATTCTCTGAAAAATTAAAAAAATAATAATCTGTGCGTACAAATCTATACATAGCTAAAGCCCAGGCTCCTCTTGCCCCCTGGAAAGTATATCTCGCTGCTCTGCTTCTGCCTAACATGTCTGAAGCAGAGTAAATAGAGACAAGTCATAATTCTCGGTTCTGTATTTTCCGCCCGATTTCGACCGTCGCGATTCCACTTCGAAAACTAAATTTCGTCTTACTAATTAGTATTATAATCCTAGAAACTAGAATAATATTTAATAATGTTTAATTGTACACTTTTGTATTACAATGTTGTACTCATAGCGTACTATCTGACCTTACGTTCACTGGTTAAACGTGACGTGAAACCGGTGTTATTGGAGCGGGTGGTTGGTGTCGTGATATTTTCGAGTGGGTGGATGGAGCAATCAGTGTCGTATGAAATTATTGATATGATCTTTCTGTTGTTATATTGTATGGTTTCTTTGTACTGAAAATTTATTTTTGTTGTCTAACTTATTTAAATTATGATCAAAAAATAAAATTAAAAAAAAACACCTTGAGTTTAAGATTTTATCTTCTTTGTTTGACTGTCTGATTGAATCAACATGCTATTAATACTGACAATATAAGAGTTTTCTTTATCAGGAATCAAGGAAGTAGCAGCTGCCAAGGGAAACGAAAATATTCAATATGCACTTAACATAATTTGCTGATAAGACATTATTGAAAGTTAAATTTAAATTTGTACAACATTGTTCAATATGTCTATTATTATATTATTAACACCCACGCAACTCTACCCCGCCTCTTGTTAGTAACACATACAATCCATATAAACGGCCAGTAACAGCTATCTGTCTGTCACTGTCACTGTCACTGTCGCGTCGAGTCACCTTCAACTTGTACCAGAAGTGTCCTGTTATGTCAGCTCTATTGTTCATTTTTTGTTCGTAATTTAATATTAAATTACCTAACTGTGATATACGACCTGTACTTATGTCACAGATTGCTAAGAATATATTTATGTTATTTTTATAAAAGAACACTTTTCAGCCGTGTGGTCCCGGCTTAGAATAGGATCACCCTGGTAC